>JAEDXY010000054.1:600000-1092275 GCA_019395295.1 Osmanthus fragrans
ACAAAGTCATTAAAATACCGCGTGCATAATACGTGATCTTAACTGATTTTCATGGACGAATCATACTGGAAGTCTGATTAACTAATACAAATTTCATAACCTTCAAGAGAATTAATACAGTAACAAGTTAAAAGAAGATGTTAAAATCATCTTCTTTTAACTGTTATAACTAAAAAACTCCAATAAGGGTTCCAGATTAAAATAACTTGAAAGTTATACAAATGCTATAAGAAGAAAAATCACTTATAAGTTAAAAATAAACTTATTAGTAAAAAGTCACTTATAAGTTTCTTCTTCCTTGTAAGGCTGTAACTGAGCAAGGCATCAGCGCCTGTAAATTCCGGCGAATCTGTATCTATGAGTACGTCTATTGTGAATTGTGGATTACGAACCTTGGAAGTATGTCTGTTTGTTCCATAGAGAAGTACCGAAACGACCAGATCCATAGAGTGTTGAAGAAGCGGCAGAGATGTGTCATGAAAATGTGTTCCTCTCTTTGGTAAACCCAGTACAGCAATTCACCAGCTGATATCAATACACACAGCACATATAGAACAGGCCTAATGGAGTCGGGGAAGAAGATCGATGCCAGTGATGCCACTGCCGTATTGCCAAAGAACACCATACAATGCAAAGGGAATGGTGGGGGGTTGCCTTGTAAATTTTGAGGCCTCGGATTCTTGCCATACGCCAAAAAAGCATAGATTAAGATACTAATAATTGCCATATACATCGTTGTGGAGTGAGTTATAAAATAATTTTTGTCTATTCCGTTGTTCATCACCTGCAATAAAGCAATGAACTTAGGAACAAGGAACTCAACGGTTCTACCATTGGAAGTGATTGAAAACCCTATATGAAGGATATACAAAAACTGGAATCTAATATAGATGATGGCAACACAAAATTGTGCCCAGATGAAGTTGAGAGAAGCCATTCCCATTGTAGTTAGCGGCACTGGACTTTCAGACAAACGGATCAGTATGAAAATTTGTTTACGGGAGATTGTATTTTGAAGGGTGTTTAAAGCTTAGGGTAGCTCATAATATAGGAGAGAACTCTCTCTCCTCAACGTCAGATCCTACGAACTGTACTGTCTGACGTTGAGGAGAGAGAACTCTCTCTCCTCCTCACTGTCTCCGAGACAATGTATGAATGAAAACAGTAATCAATTTAGAAGTGCGAATTTAGCGTCGGATTGGGCTGGACTATAGCTCGATCATCCAATTCAAATACTAATAAAAAAAATTAAAATTTTTTTTTATGTGTAAATTTTATTTTTTCATATTAGCCCATGCTAAATTTTTTCCCGGATCCGTCAAAGACTGTTTTTGGAGTACTCCACGAATTAGTTGAAGCAAGCGATGAAGAGGCCAAAATATGGATCAAGAAGTGATTTAGCTGCATTCACGTTAACTGCGTGCCAACCTCCCACTCGAGCATGCAGAATAGGGAGCTGGCGTTAGCTCGTCGCCCGCTTCCCGTCAGGTTGATGCTCGAGTGCCGGTTGCATCCAGTCTACGATTTGTTACGTGTTTTGATGCAATTTTTTATGCTCTTTCCATCTTTACAATTATTATTAGGATTTGAAATGTATCCTATATATAGTTGGCTATTGTTTACAAATTAGATAAGTTAGAGAATATTTTAAACACAATATCTTTATATTGTTTCTCCATATTAAAGTAAATAAAAAAAGAAATTTAATTTTTTTTTAAAATAATTTATTTGGGACTCGTTTGCACTTTAAAAAAAAAAAAATTGGAATTATGGTTGGAATTAATTCTTTATTTTTATTTTTAAAATATGAGTGTATATTCATCATGTTTCAAATTTTTATTGAGAAATTGGATGAAAATAAATAGAAACTTCGCAAATTATATTTCTTCACATTCGTTGTGACCTTAAGCACCATTAGGAAGTCAACTCCGCAAATTATATGCAAATATGCTGGTGCTTGTATTGATTATCTGACATTTGCAACTACATGTCTGTGCAATGCTTTCTGATGCTTGGTAGCAGGTGAACCATCTCAAGGAATATAAAGTTTAATCAAGGTAGAAAGAAAATAAGTGTTTTTTGACTCAAAATAAAACAAATAAAAAGAGGTCTAGAAGAAGAAGTACTAAACGGACCTTAAACTAGAGTCAGTGGACAGATCCAAATACTAAATGCCCATACTTAGCCCGTAGCTTATGAGTAAGTTGATCGCTTAAGTTCTGGAGGCAGTCAATAGTAGGCACCCTCTTGTTTAATGCACTTTACTTGTAAAAGATAACCCGAGAACGGAGAACAAGTCTTTGCATTTATATTCATTAAAATCTCTTATAATATTTTAATTAATGGCTAAATTTTTAATAGCTTCTGTTACTTTATGTCATTAATCATATACAAACATGAGAAATTTTTACTAAAGTCACATGAGAGCGACAAATTTTCCTTATTAAAGTGACATTAAGACGCCTTTTTTTCTTTCCTTTCTCTTCTTTTTCTTTCCATTTTTCCCCCCAAAAAAAGTGGGGTCTTAAGTTGGTTTTATCCAAAGTTCTCTTCTTGTCCAAGAACAACTTAAAACACTTTTCATTTTGAAACTTTTATGGATGGGAAGACTAAAACTTAGGACCACGTTGACTTTCCTTCCAAACTTCATTTTGTATGGGATAGAAAGCCTGAAAATGAAGAGCACCTTCACTTTCACTTTCCTGCAAAACTTCAACTTGTTTATTCAAGAATAGGGAGGTTAACACGTTTTTCTGTAGGCTTTTTGTTATGGAATATGCTCGTGGTTAAAGTGTGATTTTTATAGATCGTTTCTTGAGTTTGACTTACTCAAAATAAATTTTTCTCGAGCATATAATACTCCATTACATACGAGGTTCAAAACTCGTCCAATATTGATTTTGTAATTTGGTCTTAATTTGAAAACTAGATTACCCACCAAGTCGTTTACTTTAATGAGCTATAAGTAGATTTGGCTTATCTAAATTAATTTTATTTTTTATAATTCGCCATTTAATACGAGCTTCAAATGAACCTAATATTGATAGGGCAATTCTCCCTTCTTCAATAATTAGCTCTTTGGCTCCAATAAATAAAAATATAGAATTTAATACCTATTTTTCAAAAAAATCTGAGGATAAAAGAAAAATGTATGCACCCATTGAGAAAGAAGAATATAAGGGGGCGTTCTCTTTGCTGTTTTCGGGCCTTTTTTGTTTTCAATTTTTCAAAACATTGAAAACGCGTTCTTTTTTCTATTTTGAAAACGGCTGAAAATTTTGTGAAGAAAACAGAAAACAATTTTTTTACGTTTTGACTATTTTCTTCATAAATCTGTCAAAACTCAAAAAATACAGGTTGAGAAATATTTTTTCAAAACGACAAAAAGAACAAGTTTTCAACAATCTCAAAATGGACACTCAAAACACAAAATACAAAACGAATTCAAAATTTAAAACACAAAATTGAAATATGAAGAACGACCATATATTACATACATACAAAACCTATCCAGGGTGGAGTATTTTACCAAGGAGGGACGACATACTTGGCAGCGTGGTCTCCTAGCCTCCATTCTTACCGAGGAGCTCATCATTGGTCGGAGCTTCCGAGGTTAGAGCGTAAAGAAGGCAGTGGTTCAACAATCCCTCTTCAACCGTCCATCTCCTGCGGATCTCCGGTCCTGGTGTGCGCCGCTAACTGTTCCGATTCACATCGATTTGAAACTAGTTTCATTTATTTTCGCTGTTGAGGTAGATCGAAGGCCGAAACCAAGAAAGGTCATAGCAAGTCCGTTAATCAAAATTTTCCATTGTTTATTCTGTGATTGGTTCTCGATCTAATCCTTTTGTTGTTTTGAAATTTAATTTGACTATATTTGGTGATTGTCCCCAGTACCTGGTTGTGCAACCCGCCGTTCGCGGTCGAAAGTTCTTGGAAGGATGTTTATGGTGGTGGTTTCGAATTGGAAATGGCTCCGCTTCTTCAATGTCAGGTGCGTGTTACTTTCGGCTCCTATGTTGTAATTTTGTTGAGCAAGTGTTGAGATAATCTGCTCTGTGTGAGTTAATTAAATCAACAATCACCAACATTTGTCTTCACCCAAAAATAAATGATTATTGAATGCTCACCCACTTTTGAAAGAAATTACGGAGGGCCGGCCTTAAGAACTTTAAGGCCCTAAGAGATTATTTAATATGAGGCCCTAAGCGATTATTTACAAGAGTAGGAACACTTATGAAAAGGAGAGAAAATACGTCATACAAGCAACTTGAAACCACTTCTCACGACTGAAAAAGAACCTTTAATTAAATATTAATTTTTACTACAACGATATTAATTTCTATACCAATTTTTCTCCACGGCTCAGCTACTTACAGGATCAAAATCTCAATAAGAAGCCTATTAAAACTATTTTTAATGTATGTCTTCAGCATAGTTTTTTCAAAGACTAGTCAATCCAAAGTTGGAAGAATTATCTCTTTTTTGTTATTTTAATTGGTTTTGACAGCTTCAATTTACCACTTGTGGATCTCCAGGAATTCTAGCAGTGTTAGTTCAACGTTATTTCAAACTTTCATACAAGCTCATCATATACAACTAAGTTTAGTGAGAATGGAGAATAATCTTAAGGAAAGACAAAAATTGAAACTCTAACAAAAAAAATCTTAAGTTTTTTAAGCACTAACACATCCATTACACTAAATAGAATAGAGCACAACATGTTCATAATAAAGAATACAACACCCAAATGAAAATCAAAGTCTATTCCCAAAAGACATGCATAAATCCCTCATAGTCTAGAATATGAACCAATGAAGTAACAAAAAACCATGAAATTAAAAATAAAAAAAAAACCACCCGAGAATTCTAATGTTTCCAGTATTTGTCGAAACCCATAATTTATGTATATCAGAGAAAATTGAGTAGTTTTTAGTAGGTCTGGGTACAGTTCGGTTCGGATAGTTAGTAAACAGAATTGTCGGGTCCAAATATAATTTTGGAACCGTTCGGGTTCGATTTCATTCGATTCAGTTCTGTTCGGTTCCATAGTATAATTAATTTTTTTAACATTTATAACAACACTACAGTCTGACACGTTCAATCTTAACTTTTACAAATTAACGTATTCCAATTTAATAACATATAAATAACAAGTTGTCAAATAAGATTAATTTACCAATATATACAAATAACAAAAAATAGATAGTAAATTAGTAATACTAAAATATCGGTGATTCATATAAATTAGAAGTCATAGACTCATAAAGATAAAACATTTTAAAGTATTGCTAATACAGTAGTACTTACTTACCAACTATTTGATTTAACCATCAGTTGCTTGACTTGTCATACTAGATATTAAGAAAACTTTACAAGAAATATTGAAAAATCACAATTAACAAACATAAATAAATTAAAAATTGTTCAACTAATAAAATTTAATAAGAAAAAATATAATATGTTTTTTATTACATGTCTCAATGTCCTCATAGAACTCAATCTTTTCGTTGCAAACTCTATCTTTGTTAATTTATTTTAAAAAAACTAAAATAATTTGATTTATCCCATATATAAAAATTAAAAAATTTTAAAAAAATTCAGTTCTTATTCGGTTATTCGGTTCTGGGTCTAGAACTAAGAACCGAACCGTACCCGTCTGTTCTCAATTCAGATACCCGTTCAGGTATTTCGCTTACGAAGAACCGCTCGGCTCGGTTCAACTCGATTCGGGATATATGCCCAGCCCTAGTTTTTAGGAAAATTTTTAAAATTTTAAAATGGATTGACCACAAAAATTCAAATTCCCAAATAAAAAACTAAAGGAACATCTATTTGGGTTTATGGAAAAGTAAACAAACCTTCTCTTCCTCTATCCCTATAAAAAATAGTTAGGTTTCTTTATAAGCTTTGGTTAGGATTGCAAATGGATGTGGGCTAAAAAAATTTTTTTGAGGCCTCCAATTAGCCTTGGCCTAGTTGGCCTTATGCCAGGGCCGGCCTGCAATTACCCATCTTTCACCCGTTTCACTTCCATCCATCCAAGTAAACAAAAATCTCCACGTGACAGACGGAAATCTTCCGTGGCCACTAACACCATTAAAATTTGACAAATGGACACTAACCCAAATGAAACTCTTCCTCTTTCTGCTCTACTGTGTTTTCTCCAGCAACACTTTCTCTCCTAATCAATAATCTGATTTTCCCCAAATTAAATCACTTTCTTCCCAACTGAAATTTTACTCTTTCCCCAAATTAATGTTCCTCATAATTTTGTGACAGAAGATTTTAATGTACCAAATTCATTTACATTCTGGTGAATCAAATTTTGAATGCTTGGTGTATAGTTGAGAAAATTTTCTTTACATTCAGGTGAATCAAATTGTCTGCAGATTTTAATGTTCATGCTAAAGCTGCCCAAGTTCAAGGGAATTCAACAAACATTAACACAGCAATATGTTAAAGACAAACCATTAAATTAAACACCAACCAATTAATTAAACCACCAACAGCATACACAACACCAGTAGCATGACTACATCACCAACAGCATACTACCAAACACTAATAACAAACTACAAACTATAATTCCAATCACAAACAAGTTGCAAGCATCTGGCCATGGATGACTACATCACCAACGCTCTTGTGGCGTGGATGAACAGGTGGGTCGACCCAAGAAAAATACTTGCAAGCATCTGGCCGTCCATAGTATCTACATCCCCAAATCGTCTTCACGGATTGTTCTCCGTCCATGAACTCTTTGCATCTGCTCTCTGACCACAGTAACATAAAATTTGTTCGACATTCCAAGTTGATGAAGATTCTTCCATGACGAGGTACAGGAGGACGCAAAATTCCTTGATTTTGGATGGAAATGATTTGGGGAAAACAAATTAGGTTTTTAAATGTTGGTGATTGGGGAAAATTAGATTATTGATTTGGGGAGAAAGTGTTGCTGGCGAAAACACAGTAGAGGAGAAAGAGGAAAAATGGCGTTTCATTTGGGTTTGTGTCCATTTGTCAAATTTTGATGGTGTTAGTGGCCACGTAAGATTTTCGTCTGCCACGTGGAGATTTTTGTCTACTTGGATGGATAGAAGTAAAACGGGTGATGGGTGGGTAATTGTTTTCAAAAGTGGGTGAGCATTCAGTAACCATTTATTTATGGGCGAACAAGTAGTAATCGAAGACAAATGTTGGCGATTGGTGATTTAATTAACTCATTTTGTGTTTGAAAGGAGATTGTTTGAAGCATCTTGATAGAATAATCTGCTTTAAATTGATTGAAACTAATCAAAGAAGGAAAGAACCATCAATTCTCTTTGTTTTAAGAAGAAGGGAAGGGAAGGGAAGGCAATGTATACCTCTTAGATTGGATATGCTGAAAAAGCTCGTCTGTTCTGTACAATATGAGGAAACTTGTGCAGTATTATAATAACGGCACAATTTTAAATAATGTTCTCCTTCCAGAAGTAGATCCAATATTGTGAGTACTTACTGAGTAGTTGACAAGAATAGTCATCAATGTGCAAGTTATATGGTTGAAGGAGAAATTGTTTAAACTGTTCTGATAGAATAAATTGGTTAAGCAAGAGGTATCTACTCTAAATTGAATGAAAAAGATTGAAGGAAAAATTGTTGATTCTCTTTGTTTTAAGAGAAAGGGAATAGAAGGGAACATTATACAGCAGAGCATCATAATTCTTATATTTGAAAGAATAGGAGAAAGGGAATATATTGGCGTAGCTACCGAGATTAATGCAGTCAGTTATGTCTCTCCTAAAAGTTGGTTAGCTACCGCTCATTTTGTTCTAGGATTCTTTTTCTTCATAGTTTATTTGTGGCAAATGTATAATAGTATGGACTTTACAGTATTAAGAAAAGACAGTGTTGAGACAATCTATTTTCAGTTCATTTGGTTTGCTTCTTCAGTTTGTTGTATGCCTTGAACTAAATTTCTTTTACTTGTGCCCGATATGTGAATCAAGACAGTTTTGCTTCATTTTGAAGAAATGAAGATATATTCTGATCATTATCTGTTTCTAATGCTATTTAGTAAAAGAAATTCACCATGTAGGTTTATTGAAGTTTCCAGCATTCCACCATGTAATGACGTGTACGTGTTTGAGTTCTAACTACCTCTATACAGCTCTCGTTAGATGTGGAAAGTTAAAAATAAATAATTAAAGCGGTTTTCAGTTTATATTAGAAATATGGGCTGTCCTAGTTTCATTTTTGCCTTGCATTTGCTATTTTTTTTTTCCCCAGGTGCACTATGATCACTACTCTTGCTGAAACAATGTTATTGCCTTCATAGTAACGAGAGTCGTGAATTAGATATATGAAAGTGGAGTAGCATATTAATTTCCAATTGTTAAAAGAGTGGACTTTGAAAAATATTTCAAGAGTTAACTTTAAATTTATACTTCTGGCATTTTGAAAGAAAGGCTGTGTGTCGATTTTGATTTGAGACAATCGTGAATTATTACATATGAAGCTGGAACAACGTATGTTCTAACTTCTAGTTGTTAAAAGATTCGACTTTAAAAAATATTTCAAGAGTCAACTTTAAATTTACTCTTCTAACATTTTGAAGGAAGGAAAGATTGAACACATTCCAAAGTGAATGATAAAAAATTTTATCCATTTAATTGACAATTTGCGTAAAAAATAAAGTCAAACGAACAAAAAAAATTCAAAAATTATTTTTTAAAATTATTTTTTTACTTTTTTGCAATCCAAATAAATTTTAATACAGATTGTAAAAAATTTATCCCAAAAAGTAACAATTTGCATGAAAAATAAAGTTAAACGGATTAGGTGAAAAATTATACTAATCAAACGCCATTAATTACAATTCCCTGTAAAATAAATTCTAGACAATTTAATTCTCTGCCATTCATTTTCTTTTCACCCATTTTTCATCATTGCAATCAAATGGACCCTTAAATAGAATTAGATAGAACCGGACATTTGGTCCTAGTTGGACCCAACAATTCTAAGAACTTCTGCCCACTCGGGCCACTCGTAAATCTAGTATTAAGAATATCACTCTCCTTGTTCAAATCTCGATTCTAGTTCTTCTTGTGTAGAACCATAGTCAGAATAGAAGTAGGTACACTTGTCCCAAGTGACGAGGTCCAACCCAATATGAATTGCAATGATGATCATAAATCATGTGTACAATCACAACTTTATGAACAATGATATTGTGGACAAAATAACGAGCTTCATTGGTATTACTACCACTATCTTTTAGTTACCTTGTCAATAATTGTATTATGTTGTATAAACGGAGTCAGTCATGATAAAATTATTTTACAGGCAACACATGGTATTATTTCACTGGACAGTTAGACAAAATAAGAAAAAGAAAGATTCATACAGGTGTTGCTAGCAGCTGTCAAAGCCCCCGTCACTGAATCTTGTGAAAGCAGCATTATTGTTGTCAATATTTGTTGAACTATTGACCTATTGTTCGCAATTATCACTCAGATATATAACCTTTTAGACTCCCAAAAAATACTTCACACTAAATTTTGCATTACTAATTTCAATTCTCGACTTATTTTAACATTATGATTTAAGAAATTATCAGTGAATCCATGTTAATTTTGTAATTACTCGCTAATGAAGACGGAAAGATTGAGAAAGCAATAGAATGTAGTGTCCATCTGTCGATTTCTTTCTACTTTTGAGCAATGTTATGCTAGATGTATGTTCTACACTTCATAGAAATATTACTCAAAATCATGCCATTTCTTAATCCCACACACACACACACACATATATATATATATATATATCGCATAAACATTCTATTTTCTAAGATAAACAATTACGATATTAATGTTTTACTAGAATTAAAAATCTTAAAAGCACAAAGAACATATTATATCTAAATTGAAATAAAATTAGATTTTTTTTTTTTTTTTAAAGAAATACTAACTAAAAATTGTTGTAAAAGAATTATTACTTGACCGAGAAAAAGTTGATTTTGCATGTCATCACATGACCACTGACACTAAGGCGGGCATCTCCAAAAAATTCTTTATTTTTAAAAAATATATTCTAAAATTTAGAGAGTAAATAAATTTAAATACTCCAACGAGCTTTTTATATTTAATACTTAATTTTACTACTCCTAAATAATATTTATTGTTTCTATATTTTATTTTCACCAACTTCCCTCCAAATTATTTTATAATTGAAAAATGCTTCTTGTACATAACTATTTACATGATATTTTACTTAATGATGAGGTGTTGAAATGTAAGTAAGAAAGTTATTTGATTGATGAGATTTTGATTCAAATGAATTTCGTCACATCATTTGTTGGTAAATTGTTATGTGCATATAATACAATCATATATTAAAATATTAATTTTAAAAGTCTATTAGAGCATAATTTTAAGGACCGACTCTTTAAAATAGAAAGTATCTTATATTTATAGGGTCTCTTACAGATGCTCATTATTAGTTAAGAACACGTGTCATGCACGTGGTATTTTAATGGCTTGTTGTGATCCACAAAATTATGATTAGACCAAATACAAATTCATTTAATGATTACAAAATGCAATATCATACATTAATCAACAATTTATTTATTTATTGAAAAATAACTGCATTATAAAAATCGTACATTGAAAATATAGCTCATTCAAAGCAAATGGTGAGATAAATAAAAATACATGGATTATAGATCAGAAATAACATATCATAATTTTAATATCCGTGTACAAAAGCATTGCCCTCAAGCACGACAAAATTTAGACATAGTCTGCCCAACTAATACAAAGGAGATAAAAATTACAAATCAATATAAATAAAGTACTAGTTTTTTCAATTTTCTTTAAGGAATGACAAATTTTGGGAAAAACCATGGAAGACCCCCTTTTTGAAGGGGAAAAAAAAGTTGTTTGACAATGAGTGTTAGTAATGGAAGTTCTAGAACTTGTTTGATGCTAATTTTTTTTTTTTTTTAATTTTTTTTTTAGCAAAAAATGTATTTTGAAATAGTGATTTGATGGAGAATATGTGATTAAAAATAAAAATAAAAATTTGGGTTTGAATGTAATATTATTTTATTGAAGAATGTGTGGTTGAAAATAACAAAGAATTGTATTTGAAAAACATGAGAATCAAACGTGACCTTAATGTTAAAAATCTAATTGGACATTAAATTCAACATAACGTTGTTCATTGATTTTTAAACTTTAAAGGTTTCGAAAGATTACTGAACTTACCAAATTATTATCTATTGACCATTAAACTTTAGAAGTTTTTCAAATGGTCATCAAACTTATCAAATCATTATTCAAGCGACCATTAATTTTTAAAAATAAAATAAAAATTGAATGATCATTACATTTATCAAATTAGATGGCCAATTCATCACTTGATTACCTTCTTAAAAAATATGAGATTTGAAAATTGAAGACAATTGAAAAATATGATCGAAGTTTGATACACATTTAAATAAAAAGCAAATACTCAGACGAGACCAACACATCGATGCAATGTCGTGTATCCTCATCATTTAGTGCCCCGTCGTTGTCCAAAAACGGTATGTAGTGGGACCAAATTTTTGGTCTATTTGCCAAATGATGAAAAAAAAAAAAAAAAAAAATTCAAAAGCAGCAATCAAATTTATTGGATACTGGGACAAAAGTGAAGTCAAGGACGGGTATGTTCATGTCACAGAATGAGAAACTACATAGAGAGGTATTATTTCAACTTTTTAAGAAACGAACGCAACCCAAGACTCGACGTTTGAGAAAGGAGACAAAGTCATCTTTTTCTCTTTTTCTTGCTCTTGCTCATTTATAAAGTTGTCTATCTTATTTGATTCTCATTATCTAAAAACTCATTTATTACATCATCTAAAAGTTTGTTTAGTATACATTATCATTTTTCTACTTATTTTCAACCACACATTATTCAATAAAATAATATTTTCAATCACATCAATAACTTTTTATTCTTTTTCAACCACATATTCACTATCCATCATATCAGCAAAATACATTTTTTTTTCTCAAAAATACACATCAAACACACCCTAAATCTATAAATTACATCTCCGTTTGTTGCAAATTAATTCCAAATCAATGAAATAATGGTCCATTATTTCAAAGACAATAAAATATAAAAGAATTAAATTAAAAAATCTTGAATTATGATATATGTAAGAATTAATATATATATATATATATATTAAGCAAGTTTAATTTTTTTTTTTTTTTTTTTGGGCTTTATGCTATTTATTTTGATCACTAAATAGATGTGTGACAAGATGCACTATGCCTCAAACAATTGCTACTTCAAATCAGGCATATTCCTTAAGCTTGAGAATTTTTTAGAGACACTTGTGTCTACGCACCTATTTAATTTCATCAATCATTTAACGTCACATTAATGTCATCTAAATTGGGGTTGTAACCCCAGTGAGATTAAATAACATTACTCATATAAATAACTCTGAAAGCATATATACTTACTCTCAAAAATTTTGAAGCTCAACTCAGCCAAAAAATAATAATAATAATTAACAGAACAAAAAAATCCGTAATAAACAGTTTAAAAGGAGAAGCATGAAATGGGAATCGCCTAATTGAGCATTGAGCGCATAGCGCCAACTCTCCACCATCTCTCGTCAATCAGGCGCCGTTAATTCTCCAATCGTACAGAGATTTGAATCTTCATGGAGTCTTAAGCCACGTAAAGACCTATGCCTTATTGTCATTTATTGTGGTTAGGATTTAATTCAACCGAAACCGACATTGATCTTATTTAGTTGAATTGAAATTTGCAAATCCCACTTTAAATAGGAAACTTATTCTTATCCAATTATTATTTAAATTTTAAATAGTATGTTATATTTCAATTGCATGCCAACTCAATCTGTGAATATTTTTCCAATATAGATGTAGTCCCAGTATTTCACCACAAAAGATAAGAGAGAGTCAAGGCAAAGAGAGAAAGAAGCATGGAAAAAGGATTTTCAAGATCATTATTTTACATTCTTTTACAATATTTCAATAGACGTGGTAAGATACTTATATGCAAGTGGCTTGTTTCAATATAATTTTATGCATTCAGTAATTTTGGATGAATTGTCAGTGGAACTTCGGGTTCAACATAACGAAATGTGAACTCTATCGGGTTCTCTATAACGATTTGGATTTGTAGCAGAATTGTGAAGCGGGCTATCAAGTGAAGTGGGCTATTAAGTTTCCTGTCTTTCAAATTTATTAATTAGTTTAATTTGTTTAAAGCCGAGTCATTTTTTAAAATATTTTAATTTTAATTTATGGATATTTCAGTTTTTTTATTTTAAAGAAATAAGTTTTTTTATTGCTCTGCATTTAACGTCTTTATCATTTAGCAACCCTTACTTTTAGGGATAATTGCAGCCGCGGTCCCTAACCTTTGCGTTTTTTGCAGACTTTACCATAACCTTCAATTTGTACAATCCGGAGTCCCAAACCTTTAATAAATTCGCACCCGAGGTCCAAATGGACGGAAACCATCCACTTTGACCATTAGTTGACAAATAAAATTGACTCTGACCAATTTTGACCAATTTAAATGGGTAAAAGAGTAACTTTGCTATTTAAACACTTAAAAAAAATTAAAAAATAAATAACTAAAATAAAATATAAAAATAAATAAAAAGAAAATACTATTCACCTCCTTCCCCGGCCACCCCACCCTACCCCACCCCAAGCTACTGTTCATCTTTTTCCCCTCTCCCCTCCCTTCCCCCACCAACACCCCAATCATCTTCTTCCTTGAGCTGTTTATCAAAAAGGCACAAGTAGGAATTCTTCCCTCCAGTTGTATAGATTATCAAAAGATTTCATCACATTTACGTCATAAACAAGAATATTGTCTTAAATTATTTCCTGCAACCTTACCAAAGAAATGGCAATAAAATTGCAATTGAGAAAACCTAACGGCAGCATTGTGGCTAATATAGGGCCACATCATAGAACGCCAACATATATAAATCATAAATAATCCAATTTCTCGAATTTCATCCATGAACACAACCATTTTGCAGCAACAATCAGATTAAGCATCAAAATATTCAACATCGTCAGGTTTGGAAAGTATTTTGTCCACATTATTCAAATAAAACCTTAAAATTGACCGCGCAGTGACTGTTCTCGGGATTAGGATATTACGGAATGTCCCACGGCTTGGGCTCAGGTACGGCGACTACCATACCTTGCAGCTCCGAAGTGAGAATCACCTGGCAACCGAGCCTGGAGTGCTTATTCATGACCCTGGAACGAGAGGCGGAGGATCGGGTAATTATGGCGCGAGAGGAGAGGGCTACGGAGGGATTTTTCGTAAATTGAGAGGTGAGTTTTTGCAGTGAGGAAATCGCCATCATTGTACAGGAAGAGAGGGTGTAGGATGGGTGTATATAGGAGAAATTTTAGAGTCCGCGTGTTGTGCCTTTTTGATAAACAGCTCAAGGAAGAAGATAATTGAGGTGTTGGTGGGGGAAGGTAGGGGGGAAGAAGATGAACAGTAGTTTGGGGTTTTGAGTTTGGGGTGTGAATAGTATTTTTCTTTTATTTATTTTAATATTTTATTTTAGTTATTTATTTTTTAATTCTTTTAAGTACTTAAATAGCAAAGTTATTCTTTTACCCATTTAAATTGGTCAAAATTGGTCAGAGTCAATTTTATTGGTCAACTAACGGTCAAAGTTGATGGTTTCCGTCCATTTGGACCTTGGGTGCGAATTTATTAAAGGTTTGGGACTCCGAGTGGTACAAATTAAAGATTAAGATAAAGTCTGCAAAAAATGCAAAGATTAGAGACCGCGGTTGTAATTATCCCTTACTTTTATCATTTATGTTGGGAAAATGATTTATGGCCAGGTTAGTGACCGACTCTGGCCACTTGTCGCCCCCACCCTCTCCTCTATTTGGCTCGGCGCCTGTGTAGCACAACTCTGTTACTTTATGTTGACACCCAAGACTCCACGTTTGAGACAGGACAGAATCTTTTTTTTTTTTTTTTTCTGTTTCTTGCTTTTTGGAAAAGACATTCCTTTTGTGGTGTTTCATTGATATTTTTTGCCATAAAAATATTTGTCATCAATTTTTGGGTACAATTTTTTGAAATACAAAAGTAAAAATTTATTTACTTATGATTTTTTTTTTACTTTTTGGCAATCCAAACAAATTTTAATACAAATTATAAAAAATTTATCCCAAAAAGTAACAATTTGCATGAAAAATAAAGTCAAACGAATTAGGTGAAAAATTATACCAATCAAATACCATTAATTACAATTCCCTCTAAAATAAATTCTAAACAAATCAATTTCCTATAATTTGTTTTCTTTCCACCCAAATTCCACTCTTAAAATCAAATGCACCCTCAAATCTTCTTTTGTTCCTATCTTCTGCTTCTTGGAAAAGGTGGGTAGATTTCCTTTTTGTAATTGCCAAACAGGAATGGGATCCAACTTTATCTTTACAGGAATGATGTTGTTGTGAGTAGCTCAAAAAATTGGTCAAATTCCGGCATATTGCCTTTTGATAGAAGTAAGTTTGATGAGTGTTAATTCAACCGCTGATTTAATCTTAATAATTATTACGAATGGCAAAATTTGTATCTACCTTATCTTAGCAATCTGCTCAGAACCGGCACAACTTTTTGAGAACACATTTGAAATATTAACTCACCCCTCCAAGTGCAGACATTTAATTGATATGGACGTTCGATTAACAAGTGAGTGGTTGTTGTTGGGTATGCGACCAAAGTCCCACATCGGATAAAAATGGGGAGGATCATGGGTTTATAAGTGTGAAAATATATCTCCAGTGGTATGAGGCCTTTTGGGTAAGTCCAAAAGCAAAGCCATGAGAATCTAGGTCCAAAGTGGACAATATCATACCAATGTGAAGATATGTGTGAGTCAATGCTTATAACAAGTGAGATATGTGGTATTACATATTTCTAACCGTGAATAATGAATATATACATGAAGACAATTTGAAAAAAAAAAAAAAAAAAATTATAATTGTTTGGTAAAACGTATTCGATTGATAAGCGGTACACAAAGACGATTGGAAATTTTGATCACTATGAATTGAAAACATTTAGTGAATATTTCACATTTAAAAGGTCTATTGTTGTTATCCTATCAAGAAATGGTTTAAAAACAAGTTTCAATAAATAAAAGTCTTAAAAACATTTCAACAACTTTAATTCCATAACATAAATAAATGTTTAAGTTGTCTGGTTAATATTACTTTATTTTCGAGGTAGGTAACTTGCCAAGCGAAATCTATCATTGTCTCATGGAACAAGCTCAAATTTCTCATGTTTGAACTTAATTATTGACATAAAGTAAAAGAAGATAACTAAAATTTACTAAAAATTGATTTTTAGCAACTACAAACAGGGGCAAAAATTCTTGCAGAGGAAAATCACTTATTTTCTTTGGATTCCAGATTTTTTCTATTTTGAAGTTAAAAACTCTAAATTAAAATTCTAAAAATAATAATAATAATAATAAAATATTAAGCAAGTTGCGTTGGAGTCTTAACACATGTAGGTGGTTTCTGGATACTATCATTGATGGACAGCATCACGTGCACAAACCTAGAGCCAAATTCATGTATACCTAGGCCTGGGCATGGTTCGACTCTGAAAAGAATCAAACCGAATCGAAAATTTTTGGATAGTAAGTAAACGGAACTGTCGGGTCCAAATATAATTTTGGAATCGTTCGGGTTCGGTTAAGTTCAGTTCGGTTCAGTTCAGTTCGGGTCTGTTCAGTTCCATACTATAATTAATTTTTTTAACATTTATAACAACACTATAGTCTGACATGTTTAATTTTAACTTTTACAAATTAACGTATTCCAATTTAATAATATATAAATAACAAGTTATCCAATAAAATTAATTTACCAATGTATACAAATAACAAAAAAGTAGATAGTAAATTAGTAATACTAAAATATCGGTGATCCATATAAATTAGAAGTCATAGATTCGTAGAGATAAAATATTTTAAAATATTGCTAATACAGTAATACTTACCAACTATTTGATTTAACCATCAATTGTTTGACTTGTCATACTAGATACTAAGAAATTCTAAAAGAAAAATTGAAAAATCACAATTAACTAACATAAATAAACTAAAAAAATTTCAACTAATAAGATTTAATAAGAAAAAATATAATATATATTTTACTACCTATCTCAATGCCCTCATAGAACTCAATGTTTTCAATGCAAACTCTATCTTTGCTAATTTATTTTTAAAAAGTTAAAATAATTTAATATTTCTCATATATAAAAATTAAAAAATTTAAAAAAAATCGGTTCTTATTCGGTTCTGGGTCTAGAATCGAGAACCGAATCGAACCCGTCGGTTCTCAATTCAAATACCCGTTCGGGTATTTCAGTTACGAAGAATCGCTCGATTCGATTCGATTCGAGTTCGGTTCGGTTCGGTTCAGTTCAATTCGGGAGATATGCCCGACTCTATGTATACCCTACTGCATGGTGGGAAATGGATTTCAATAACCTTCCCTATCATTCAAATGACGAGAATATTCGCACAAAGACAAATGGAAAATCTGGTTAAAGAGCTTCAATTAAGATGTGAATGGTGAATATATACAAGTAGACAATTTGAAAAAAAAAAAAAAAAAAAAAAAAATAATATAATTGTTTGGTAAACGTAGTCGATTGATAAGTGGATACACAATCACTATGAATTGAATAATGTTACTTTATGTCATTGTCCCATGGAAAAAAGTCAAATTTCTCATGGAATTAATTATTGACAAAGTAAAAGAAGATAATTAAAAATTTTAGCCATTAATTAAACAGAAATGCAGCATTTTCCGCACAGTACGGTGCATAGCGGTGACCGAATCGGTGGGGTCCATGATTTTTTTAATCGCAGGCCCCACCCTGCATGTGAGGAGTCTGTGCACCGTTTTATTCTTGCGGCCGAACTCTTAATTAAAATATATATACTGATAAAAGATCTGATATGTGCACAAGCCAACCCTTTATTTTCTAATTTTATATTCCTAGAGATGGGTCAATTGGTTCTCCTCGCTTAAGTCTATAAATATCGTTTTTTTTCTAAACACCACCTCCCATCTCTCTCTCAAACAACTTTCATACAACTCCATTTATCGGAGGGTGGGGAAAGTGGCAACATTAGGGCAAGAGCAATGATGGCTATGGCTGATAACACACTTGAAAGTGAGACCATTTCACTTGCTTCAGTTTTTCTACTTTTATACAATTTTATTTCACACATCTTTACTTGCTTAAACTTTTTCTCTTTTCTTGTAGGATTTGGAAATACAGTGGCACGTACTACAAGGGGAATGCCTTCTCTCAACTTCATGACTTGGGCACAATTTTGTGCTGCCATCGTCTATATTATATTCCAGATTTTGTATATCCTTCATATAGGGTTTTCAATCACTTCCAATGGTAGAACCGTTGAGTTCCTTGTTCCTATGCTGCTTGCATTCTTGCAGGTGAAGTATTGGGGAATAGACAAAACTCCATTTTGTGTATCCTTCATATAGGGTTTACAATCACTTACATCATTGTTTCTACATTGCTTGCTTTATTGCAGGTGAAGTACAACGGAATAGACAAAAGTCCGTTTATAACTCACTCCACAACGATGTATATGCAGGGGCGGATCCAGCTAGTGGCGAGCTAGAGCGGCCGCTCTAGCTGGATTCGCTGGAAATTTTGAATTTGCCGTTGTCTGTGACTGTGGAGCGCCGGTGGGCTGTGGAGAAGGAGACCGGAGAAGACTGAAGACGAAGGAAATGTATTTCTGGTTCTAGGCCTTTAAAAAAAAATAATAATAAAAACATTGGCCCAAATCATTTGGGCCAAATTGGGTCCTGTCCATGTCTGTTTCTCGTTAAGTGACCCGAATAGGCAATAACCCAAACCAATTTCATTCCCAATCTCTAACCCTCGCACCGGCGAAAGGAGTAGAGCAGAGAGACGAGTCCGAGATTCTTCCTAAACGACAGCGAAGGAATCGGACTTCACATCTTCACCGTTCACAGGCAGTGGCTGCGATGTTGGGCAGCGTGCGGCGGTGCGCGTCTCTGTGAAGGAATCGGACCTCACGTCTTCACCACTTTGCTACTTGGAGTTGGACTTGGCCACCCACTTAGGTAAGTTCGGTTTCTTAATTCTTATATCGAGATTCTGTCTTCATTGTGAGCTTGTGAGTTAAGAGTTGCTGTGTGTTGTGACATGTGCGACTGTCGAGTGCCGACTATGCGAGTGCCGGAGTGCGACTGTGCGAGTCGTGTGTGTGTGTGTGTGTGTGTGTGTGAGTGTAATAGTGTGAATTGTGAGTTGTGACTGCAGTGCAGTCTATGTGTGTGTTGAATCTGTTGATCAATGGCTTGATGCCTATTGCATTTGCCTTGATGGCTTGATGCCAGCTTGAGTTGTGGCCTTGTGGGTTGTGACTTTGTGAATTTGATGATTGAGGATTTTGTGAATTCGAGAATATTAGAGATTTTGTTGTTAAATGCTGAGGTTTATGATTTATGAAAATTGGAAATTTGTGAACTTGAGAATATTTCATGTATGTGGACTGTGAATTTGATTTGTGATAAATGATTGATAAATTGGGGAATTTGTCTAATAAATAATAAATTAGTGTTGGAATTGAAAATTTAAAATTGGTGATAGTTTAACTTTTGATTTACGTTTAATTTGTGATTTACGTTTAATTTTCATACAATTTAATCTATGATTTATTTTTCTCCCTATTGCGGTCGTTGACTATCGACAGTCAACGACTCGATAGTCAACGACCGCTCTAGCTGAACTCCTATCCTAGATTCGCCGCTGTGTATATGGCAATTATTAGTTTCTTAATCTATGCTTTTTTGGCATATGGCATGAATCTGAGGTCTCAAAATTTAAACGGTAACCCCCCACCATACCCTTTCCATTGTATGGTGTTCTTTGGCAATACGGCAGTGGCATCACTGGCATCTATCTTCTTCCCCGACTTCATTAGGCCTGTTCTATATGTGCTGTGTGTATTGATATCGACTGGTGAATTGCTATACTGGGTTTACCATAGAGAGGAACACATTTTCATGAGACATATCCGCCGCTTCTTCAACACTCTAAGGAGGTGGTTATTTAATTACTTTCCTATGGAACAAACAGACATACTTCCAAGGTTTGTAATCAACAATTTACAATAGAAAATTAAGGTGGCTTATATATGCTGTGAAACCATATTGCTAGGTTTTGGTTTTGAAGCTGGAGGTTCAGAGAGGCTGGATTTCTTGTCACTCATGTTTTTCTTCCTCTATGTTGTATGTAAGTGTATTGTGTTCTACGTCTGTGAAATAAATAATTAAAGAATTTAGGATTTTATGAGTAAACCCTAAATTTTCAGTTTTGCTTTTCTTTGGTATGTATTATATGTAACCAAGAAAGAAAAGAAAAGAGATAATCTGTGGTCCATCTTATATTTTTTGGCTCATTACTCGTTACTAACATCATGTGTCAGTGGGATCACGTGCCAAAAACTTCCAGTCTAGCTTCTGTGTTGATATCTTAGGTGAAAATTGTTGATTCAAAGAAAGGAATGCTTTTTAAGATGACAGAGATGGAGTGAAAGTGTATTTTATGCACTAAGATGATGTTAATAAATATATATATATATATATATATATATATATAAACCTATAAAAAATGGCTTAAGACACCTAATAAATTCATCTTCTGCTGAAGAAATGTTAATATACAAATTAAACATCAAAAAAACCAGGATAACAAACGTCTAAACATCTAACAAATTAAACTAGTTTAGATAGTATATTCATATATTATCTAAAAATAGCGATGCTGCCATCAGAATTCAAAAAAGAAGCATATTTCAAATGAGGCAAGTCCTCTAACTGTACATTTTCGCAATTACAACAGGAGTTCTTCACCGCAGCGGCCACCTCCTCGACGCCAGTTTCAACCTCAACTGGCGCCATGGTGGCAGAGGCGGCTGCATCGACTGCCTTAGCCGCCGGCGTGAGCCCTGATATCGACCACGAAATCGCCACCAATTGAGCCACACCGATGTCGACACAGTTCCTTCTAGCCTTGTTGCTCAGCTGCCGCACGAAGTTCGGTGGGAATCTGAAGATCAGAAAAGAAAGGCCGTACCCCTCCGCCGCCGCCACCTTTCCGCTAAAAAAAATTGATTTTTTCGCCATAGGAAGGGATCTCAGGACGGAAGAGAATCCGGATCTGAACGGCATTCGAAGGTCGGAAAAGCCCTGGAGCAGACAGACACGGCCATTAGGATTCGAAATGATTAACGGAGGGATGAAAATGCAATAAAATGGTAAATCTTGGGGCCTGTAAAGACTTTCCCGAAATTGTCCCGAAATTGTCTCTCTACTCTTGTAGAGAAATCTTCAATCTCAATGTTTACGGGCTGGGTCTCAGAAAACCCCCTAGAAGTTTCCTTATGTGAACGAAAGAGTGGACAAATGGAAATATTGAGGTTTGTGTAAGATTTTTGCTTTGGGCCTTTTATTTTTTATTTTTTTCAATAGGTATCGAGCGCGTACGGCCACCCTGGCTCGTCGATGCTAGCTCTGCCCCTACTTCTAATTGTGTCGATGTCTCAAGTTTAGTCTGGATAGATTATATAGAAACGAATAGAAATACAAAGCTCTTTGAAATCGATTGTGGAAATATTTTCACCAGTACAAGAATTTTAAATCTGAAAGAACACAATTTTCTTTGATGAACCGTGGTCAACCATTAAACTAGCTACAGATAATGTTTTTACCTTTTTAGATAAGAAAATTACATATTTCAAAAAATAAATTTTTATGAATAAAAATATTTTATCTAATACTCATTTACTTGGAAAATTTGCACAAATAGTTTTCAACCCAATTCTACCAAGTGGTTAATAATTGATAAAATAATGAAGTGACCGAGCCCATGACGGTTTTCTACCTATAATAATGCCGTAATATGTGATTATTGGTGGTAGATCTTAGTGTAAAGTTTAACCCTTACAAAATATAAATATGTAATAACTTTCCAGCTAGAAAAGATAACTAAAATGTGCTTACATTTTCAAATTAATTCAATTCAATGCAAGTTGTTCCTTTTCACACCATTAATTAAAATTCAAATGTAGATACATGACTTAAACACCATTAATTAAAATTCAAATGTAGATACATGACTTAAAGTTACTTTATCTTTGATGTAGAATAGAGTGTTGAACGGACTTTATCAAGGTGTGGTCTTAAGTTTTAGTCTTCCCATCCACAAAAGTTTCAAAATGGAAAGTGTTTTTAAGTTTTTCTTGGACAAGAAGAGACCTGTGGATAAAACTTAAGACCCCACATTTGAAGGAGGAGGGGGGCGGTGGGGGGGAAGAAAAAGTGTTACTTTAATAAGCCAAATTTGTCATTCTCTCATGTGACTTAAGTGAAAATTAGAAGGGTTAAGGCTTTGTAAAAGGCTTGAGGGATAGAGTTGCGAGAAAGTAAGAGAAAATAGAAAAATGTTCAAATATATAGTGATTTTGTCCCAATTTGGTGGGGATTAAAATCAAATTTTTAGTATATTTTGATAAAATTTAAAAAGTTGTGGATCCCATGAAATATGTTATTAAAATGAATTGTTATTAAATTTTATATTAAAAATAACTTCTTAAACGAATAATTCAATTAGAGTTGAACTCGATGTTCAAACTAAATAAACTAAGATTTATAGATATATCATAAAGAAAAATGATAACAATAACATGTGCATGGTTAAATTTTCACAATCATCAATTTAAAGAATATACAAATCCATAATTTGTTTATAGAAAGCTTATTATTTTGTAATTTGTTTGAACACTTAAAAAAACCAATAACAATTTGTCCAAATGATTTTCATGATTAAAAATTGGAAATGAGACCCCCATGACACATCTTCAAGTGGTAAAAGGAGAAGGTGGAGAAATTCAGCTTTGTTTGAGACTGTCACGTCAAGAGTTCGAATCCTAAAATATGGATTTGACTCTTGGGTAAGTGCAAGTGTACAAGCAGCCTTTCACCCTATACCCTTGGAGGTATAACCTGTGATTTACCTTCTTCACCAAAGTCCAGGGCAGGATAGGTGGGAACGTCAATAATTGGACGTAATCCAAAAAAAATTAGAAATGAGTAATCTACCGTCGCACAATCAAAATGGAAAAATTGGTTACCAAAATGAAAAGGCGTAATTATCGGCATGCTATTAGCTTTGCATGCAAATTTGACAAGTTCCACGTCCAAAGAACCCACCTAGAAGTTTCCTTGTGTGAACGAAAGAGTGGACGGATGGAGCCCATTAGGATCACAAATTTTGAAGTTTGTGTAAGATTTTTGCTTTGGGCATTTTTTTTTTAATAGGTGTATTGAATTATATTTTATATTTATATGATTTTTACGTTTTAGTGCATATACATATAGATTGAAAAAAAATTTAATCTTATTTAATTAAATATTAATAAACAACATCGCTATTATAATCGTAGACTGTCGATCATCAATGATCAACGACCATCATAGCTGACCAACAATCTTGAATCCGTCACTGATTGTCAACTTATTCAAAATCAATAAACAACTAGGCAAATTACTAATTAATGACAACTCCTTTAAACTTTAATATCTTGAGCCCAACTTATCCGAATTAACTTTTTTTCGAGTCTAGAGTGCATCATTTAATACAAACTATAAAACGAGCCCAATATTGATATACAATTTCTCAATCTATCACTATTTTAATTATTTGGCCCAATTAAAAATTGAATTTATACTTATTTCACTTTAGTCCCCCAACTTTTCAAAATTCTACTTTTCTCACATTGGATGTGGAACTTGTCAAACTTACATGCAGCTAGGACATATCCAGTCGAGTGCGAGCGGCCGCCTTGGATCACCGGTGCTAGCTCCACCCCCGCTTCTAATTGTGTCAGTGTCTCAAGTTTAGTCTTGTTAAATTATATGGAAATGAATAGAAATAAAAAGTTTCTATGGAATTGATTGTGGTAATATTTTATCAAGTACAAGAATTTTACATTTGAACGAACATGATTTTCTTTGATGAACCGTGGTCAACCATTAAACTAGCTACAAATAATTTTTTACCTTTTTAGATAAGAAAATTACTTATTTTAAAAAGCAAATTTTTATGAATAAAAACATTTTATTCTAATACTCATTTACTTGGAAATTTTGCACAAGTAGTTCTCAACCTATAAACCATGTGTGAAACCAGTCCTCGTTCCTTTTTCTTGGAAAATTTGCACAAATGCTTGTTTACTTGGAAAAACTAACGAGTTAAGATTGATTAGTGATGAGTTGCACTGCAGGATGCTAACGGTTTTGATTCGTGGGCCTTTTGATACTTTTGAGATGTTGTGGGACCAAAATGAAAATAGGTATTAAATTCTATATTTTTATTTATTGGAGCCAAAGAGCTAATTATTGAAGAAGGGAGAATTGCCCTATCAATATTAGGTTCATTTGAAGCTCGTATTAAATGGCGAATTATAAAAAATAAAATTAATTTAGATAAGCCAAATCTACTTATAGCTCATTAAAGTAAACGACTTGGTGGGTAATCTAGTTTTCAAATTAAGACCAAATTACAAAATCAATATTGGACGAGTTTTGAACCTCGTATGTAATGGAGTATTATATGCTCGAGAAAAATTTATTTTGAGTAAGTCAAACTCAAGAAACGATCTATAAAAATCACACTTTAACCACGAGCATATTCCATAACAAAAAGCCTACAGAAAAACGTGTTAACCTCCCTATTCTTGAATAAACAAGTTGAAGTTTTGCAGGAAAGTGAAAGTGAAGGTGCTCTTCATTTTCAGGCTTTCTATCCCATACAAAATGAAGTTTGGAAGGAAAGTCAACGTGGTCCTAAGTTTTAGTCTTCCCATCCATAAAAGTTTCAAAATGAAAAGTGTTTTAAGTTGTTCTTGGACAAGAAGAGAACTTTGGATAAAACCAACTTAAGACCCCACTTTTTTTGGGGGGAAAAATGGAAAGAAAAAGAGAAGGAAAGAAAAAAAGGCGTCTTAATGTCACTTTAATAAGGAAAATTTGTCGCTCTCATGTGACTTTAGTAAAAATTTCTCATGTTTGTATATGATTAATGACATAAAGTAACAGAAGCTATTAAAAATTTAGCCATTAATTAAAATATTATAAGAGATTTTAATGAATATAAATGCAAAGACTTGTTCTCCGTTCTCGGGTTATCTTTTACAAGTAAAGTGCATTAAACAAGAGGGTGCCTACTATTGACTGCCTCCAGAACTTAAGCGATCAACTTACTCATAAGCTACGGGCTAAGTATGGGCATTTAGTATTTGGATCTGTCCACTGACTCTAGTTTAAGGTCCGTTTAGTACTTCTTCTTCTAGACCTCTTTTTAATTGTTTTATTTTGAGTCAAAACACTTATTTTCTTTCTACCTTGATTAAACTTTATATTCCTTGAGATGGTTCACCTGCTACCAAGCATCAGAAAGCATTGCACAGACATGTAGTTGCAAATGTCAGATAATCAATACAAGCACCAGCATATTTGCATATAATTTGCGGAGTTGACTTCCTAATGGTGCTTAAGGTCACAACGAATGTGAAGAAATATAATTTGCGAAGTTTCTATTTATTTTCATCCAATTTCTCAATAAAAATTTGAAACATGATGAATATACACTCATATTTTAAAAAATAAAAATAAAGAATTAATTCCAACCATAATTCCAATTTTTTTTTTTTTAAAGTGCAAACGAGTCCCAAATAAATTATTTTAAAAAAAAATTAAATTTCTTTTTTTATTTACTTTAATATGGAGAAACAATATAAAGATATTGTGTTTAAAAATATTCTCTAACTTATCTAATTTGTAAACAATAGCCAACTATATATAGGATACATTTCAAATCCTAATAATAATTGTAAAGATGGAAAGAGCATAAAAAATTGCATCAAAACACGTAACAAATCGTAGACTGGATGCAACCGGCACTCGAGCATCAACCTGACGGGAAGCGGGCGACGAGCTAACGCCAGCTCCCTATTCTGCATGCTCGAGTGGGAGGTTGGCACGCAGTTAACGTGAATGCAGCTAAATCACTTCTTGATCCATATTTTGGCCTCTTCATCGCTTGCTTCAACTAATTCGTGGAGTACTCCAAAAACAGTCTTTGACGGATCCGGGAAAAAATTTAGCATGGGCTAATATGAAAAAATAAAATTTTACACATAAAAAAAAATTTTAATTTTTTTTTTTAGTATTTGAATTGGATGATCGAGCTATAGTCCAGCCCAATCCGACGCTAAATTCGCACTTCTAAATTGATTACTGTTTTCATTCATACATTGTCTCGGAGACAGTGAGGAGGAGAGAGAGTTCTCTCTCCTCAACGTCAGACAGTACAGTTCGTAGGATCTGACGTTGAGGAGAGAGAGTTCTCTCCTATATTATGAGCTACCCTAAGCTTTAAACACCCTTCAAAATACAATCTCCCGTAAACAAATTTTCATACTGATCCGTTTGTCTGAAAGTCCAGTGCCGCTAACTACAATGGGAATGGCTTCTCTCAACTTCATCTGGGCACAATTTTGTGTTGCCATCATCTATATTAGATTCCAGTTTTTGTATATCCTTCATATAGGGTTTTCAATCACTTCCAATGGTAGAACCGTTGAGTTCCTTGTTCCTAAGTTCATTGCTTTATTGCAGGTGATGAACAACGGAATAGACAAAAATTATTTTATAACTCACTCCACAACGATGTATATGGCAATTATTAGTATCTTAATCTATGCTTTTTTGGCGTATGGCAAGAATCCGAGGCCTCAAAATTTACAAGGCAACCCCCCACCATTCCCTTTGCATTGTATGGTGTTCTTTGGCAATACGGCAGTGGCATCACTGGCATCGATCTTCTTCCCCGACTCCATTAGGCCTGTTCTATATGTGCTGTGTGTATTGATATCAGCTGGTGAATTGCTGTACTGGGTTTACCAAAGAGAGGAACACATTTTCATGACACATCTCTGCCGCTTCTTCAACACTCTATGGATCTGGTCGTTTCGGTACTTCTCTATGGAACAAACAGACATACTTCCAAGGTTCGTAATCCACAATTCACAATAGACGTACTCATAGATACAGATTCGCCGGAATTTACAGGCGCTGATGCCTTGCTCAGTTACAGCCTTACAAGGAAGAAGAAACTTATAAGTGACTTTTTACTAATAAGTTTATTTTTAACTTATAAGTGATTTTTCTTCTTATAGCATTTGTATAACTTTCAAGTTATTTTAATCTGGAACCCTTATTGGAGTTTTTTAGTTATAACAGTTAAAAGAAGATGATTTTAACATCTTCTTTTAACTTGTTACTGTATTAATTCTCTTGAAGGTTATGAAATTTGTATTAGTTAATCAGACTTCCAGTATGATTCGTCCATGAAAATCAGTTAAGATCACGTATTATGCACGCGGTATTTTAATGACTTTGTTGTGATACACAAAATCATGATTACATACATTAACCAACAATTTATTTATTTTCAGACAAAAGTCATTTTTTGTCTTTTTCTTGCTTTTCAGAAATGTGGGCCAATTGAATAGATCTTATTTATGACAAGCCTCCTAATCTACAATCCCGCTATAGTTATCCTTTCGTTTATTCGTTCGTTTACTCGGCCTCGCCCGCTTCTCTCACATTAGGAGCAAATGGGGCACATTTGTCAAAAGTGGGTCCCGACCTCCATGTGAGAGCACCGGTGAAGTCGGATAACCCAAAGGATAAGTCAAAAGGTAAAAATGATTTAATCCCCTAATTTATAACAATTTGCACCTTGCAATTTCGTGTTCCTAATCATAGCAATTTATGAAAGAAGAAGCAGCTATTTTATTGTCATTTTGAGATTTTTAGTAAATTGTGAATCTAGTGATCCAATTAATGCAAGATAAAGGGAAGAAAAATCAAATGTTGGAACCATCCGAATCGGTGCAATGAAAAGGTATGTAGATTTCCTTTATGTAATTGTCAAACAGGAATGGGATCCAAATTTATCTTTACTTTTAAATATTTTGCAAGCTCATTATCTAAGAACTCATTTAATTCTCAAGCTTAAGGAGTATGCCTGATTTGAAGTAGCAATTGTTTGAGGCAAAGTGCATCTTGTCACACAAAAAAAACAAATGTTAGCTACAGCTGGCCTTTCCGTACACGTTTTTTATAAGAAAAGAGTTGAACTGATAAAAGGTTAGCGGTCCTGCGAACAGGGATAATTAATCGATGCGGATTTTAATTTTTACTTACGTGGCATTTATTTATTGTTATTATATTAACCAAGAGATAGAAAAGGGAAGAAAGAGAAAAGGGCCGCTGAAAGAAATTAAAAAAAAAAGGAAAATAAAATATAAAAAATTTCAACGCGATCGAAATCCGTTTGCAAGAATTTTTAATTCTAAATAACTCAAGTATACAAGAAATTTAACGAATTAGGTATGAATTTCTCTACATACTAAGTAATTTTGTGTTTTCACTTTTTAATTTATAAGTTAAATATTTTATGTGTTATTTGTGATCCAAATTAAAGAAGAGTCGTGTAAGTAATATCATATAATATTATTATTTAGATTTACACATGCTCATTTCATATGACTAAATATTCTGAGTGGAGATTAAAAAATGGTATGACATAAGTGAGAATTAGACGGTCAAATTTCTATTCCACTAGAAAATTATATTATGTGCGTACTTGTTTTTATATTAAATTGTGAAAATACTGACATGAAATTTGTATTGAGTATATTCATATGCTCATTCCATATTTAATTATATGGCGAGTTCTGTATAAATCTATATAATAATACCTTATGATATTATTCACACGACTCTTTTTTTAATTTGGATCACAAATAACACATAAAATATTTAACTTATAAATTAAAAGGTGGAAACACAAAATCATTTGAAATGTAAAGAAATTTATACATAATTCGTTAAATTTTTTCTATACTTGAATTATTTAGAATTAAAACTTCTTGCGAATGGATTTCGAACGCTTTGAAATTTTTTTTATTTTTTTTTCTTTTATTTTTTTCCTTCGCCAGTCTCTCTCTCTCTCTCCTCTTTTCTCTCTCTTTCTCAATATAATAACAATGGCAAATATAATAACTATAAATAATTGACATGTAGCAAAAAATTCAAATCCCTGTTTTGTATCTGTCGGTAAGCGTCTGCGGCTAGCATTATTCAAAGGTTAGTTTGTTCCCACTTACAAGAAAGCCAAAAAGCCCATCAAATATTAATTATGCCCTGTTTGATATGATTAGAATTTAAATCTAAATCAACAATTAATTTTAACTATATTTCTCTTGACATCTTCAACTTATCAACAATAAATTTCATCAAATTTTATCAAAAGTTACTAAAATTTGATTTTTAGCAACTACAAACAGGGGCAAAAATTATTGCAGAGGATAATCACTTATTTTATTTGGATTCCAGATTTTTTCTATTTTGAAGTTAAAAACTCTAAATTGAAATTCTTAAAAATAAAAATAAAAATATTAAGCAAGTTTGACTCTCATTGTTTAAAAATTGACTCTCATCGATTGGACGTGCAGACCAATTCGATCTCTAAAGATTTACTCTACTGTCAATGTTGACAAAATATATGCCCGCTATTTCAGATAAATACGCCACTTAAGTCTATAACTATACTTCCACCATCATACCTCTCAAAAAAATCTTCCTAGCGGATCCAACACACACAGCCGTGGGATTTCGTCGGGTGCCGGATCCGTCTCTGCCAGTATTTCACCACAAAAGAAAAGAGAGAATCAAGGCAGAAAGAAAAAGAAGCATAGAAAAAAGTTTTCACGATCATTATTTTACATTCTTTTACAATCTTAAAATAAAAGCGGTAACATACTTATGTGCAAGTTGTTTGTTTTTGTATATTTTTATGTATTCGATAATTTATGCATGAATTATCAGTGAAATATCGAGTTCGACCTAATGAAATGTGAATTCTATTAAGTTCTCTATAACGATTTGGATTTGTAGTAGAATAGTGATGGGAAGGAGGAATAAACTCAAAAGTGTTGTAAAAGAATTAATACTTGATTGAGAAAAAAAAGTTCAACAAGCGTCAATAAATGATCACACTAAATGCCACGGTGCACGGAGGAAAAAGGAAATCGATTTTGCTACATGTACATTCGGGATGATATCCCGGATGACATCCCCCCTCACAATAGGGGGAGCCATGATTATTTTATTGGAGCGTGGACCCCCCTTCTTGTGAGGGTGAATGTCATTCGGGATGTCATCCCGGATGTACAAATAGCAAAATCCAAAGGAAATATATACGGACAAAAAACACTGAAAGCCGTGGCGCACGGAGGAAAAGCAAATATACAGACAAAAAAATCCGTTTAGTGGATCCTTTGACCTAGGAATATTATCAAGGTAGATGTGATTCAAATTGTTTGATTCCTAAAGAATGCATTTTAAAATAGTATATTGACGAAAAATATATAGTTAAAAAATAAAAAAATTGTTTGAATTTACGTGTAATATTATTTATTGAAAATGTGTTATTAAAGATTACACACAAAAAACACAAATGTTAGCTACTGGCCTTTATGTTATGGCAACCACGAACTGATGAAGGGTCAAATCTATAGATTACACACAAAAAACACAAGATTCACATAGTTTGACTATCATTTTCTAAAAACTCATTTCAATGAGAGTCAAATCTATAAATTACATCTCCGTTTGTTGAAAATTCAAAATCGATGAAATAATGGTCCATTATTTCAACACTTAATTTTAATAATACATAAAGAAGCTTCAAAGGCTTCCTCACTGGTTTTTTAACACTTAGGATCCGTTTAATTTCCATTATTTCAAAATTTATTTTTCTTAAATTCATTTTTAACTACACTTCTCACGGTAAAATATTTTGTATGTAAATATAAAAAATTTAGCCATTGTTTGACAACAATTATTTGAGAAAAATAATATTTTGAACAGTAATTTTTAAATGAAATGTAGGGGAAAAAATTTTGAATTTACGTGTAAAATATTTTATTGCGTAAATGTGTGGTTGAAAATATGTATGTAAAAAAGGACAAACAGGGCTTAAAGTCTGGATGATGGTTGTAATTTGAACTAATAAGGTCAATGCAGATCTACCGTGTTGTGTCCATTGGTCTGAATGCTGGAACTGGAAGTAGGCCTGAGCAAAAAAATTGATAAACCGCCTAAACCAATGAAACCAAACCGGTTCGGGCCAGTTCAATTCGGTTTGAATCAACCATTGGTTTGTTTTGGTTTTTATTAATCAAAACCATATTGGGTCGGTTAGGTTAATGATTTTAAGCCCAAAACTGGCGAACCGAACCGGCCCAAACCACCAAAAGTTAAAAAAAAAACAAATATTTTTAACCCTAAATCTCACGCATTCTTCAGTCGTCTCTCTCAACTCTCAATTCCCTCACTGCACAAATCTCTCGGTGTAACATCTACGATCAGTTGGCGACTCCAATCTCCCGTTGCAATCCAAATCCATAAACTAGGTATCCTAAATTTCTTCTAAATTCTAACTTCTAAAGCCTGAAGGCGAAAGCCGAAGGGTGTGCTTAGTTCGAAAAAGTGCGATGTTTCTGTTTTCGATATAAAGAATAAGAAGTTTGATGTCCTTGATTGGTGGAAGGTACATGGAAGTAAGTATAGAACATTGTCAAAACTTGCAAAAGATGTGCTGGCAATTCAAGTATCTACGGTGGCTTCAAAAGTGCTTTTAGTACGAGAGGAAGAATTCTAGATCCATTTCGTAGTTCTTTAACTGTTAGGATAGTCGAGGTTTTAGTTTGCACTCAAAATTGGCTCAAATCTACACCAAGCGAAGACAAATTTTACATGGAGGATGTGGAGTATTATAATAAATTGGATGAAGGTAATTAACTATTTTATAAGTATGTTAATGACACGTGTTTCAATTTCATTTACTATTGATTGAATGATTTTATTTTTTAGAGCTTTCGGAAGCATCGAAATTGGATGAAGATTCCAACGTCAAAAATAAATAATTCATTGATAGTGTCTGCGTAAGGTAATTTTAATATTTTTATTGTTTTGCATCGCATTTATTCATAGTTTTGCATTGAAATATAATTTAAGTTATCACGTATTGCAGGTGAAGGTGATTCAAAATGATGGATGTGCTTGTTGGACAACTTTTGAAATTTGGATTATACTTTCTCGACATTTTATTTTCCTAGAGTCTAGAATCTCTAGATATTAGATGCTAACAAAATTCATTTTTTGTGCTTGAGTTTCTTTCTTGTAACATAATATATATTTTCTTAGTCTTGACTTTGGAATTTGGATTATGCTTAGTTCTAGTTATTTTCTTAACCTTGGTTTTGGATTATGCTTATTTCAAAAAAAAAAAAAAAAAACTTGATGAAGATTTGGTTTAGTCATGGTTATACTATGTTAATGTGAGTAGTTAAATTGAATGGCCTATATTATTTTTTGCATGACTTTCTATTTTTTATAATGCAATATTATTTAAAAGTTTAAACCGACAAACCAAACCAAACCAAACCGATTTGGTTTGGGTTGGTTTGGTTCGGTTTAAGGGTTAGAGTGGGTTGGTTTGGGTTGAAATTTTTCCAAACCGACTAAATTGGTTTTGGTTTTGGTTTTTGATTTTGGGTCGAAACCAATCCAAATCAAACCACGCACAGACCTAACTAGAAGCATGGAGGCAAAAAGCAAAGGTCGAGCATAGCGGCACAATAATTTCCAAAATCAACCTTAACATAAATAAAGCTCAGCTCAGCTCGACTCGTCAAGTGAAGAGCTCGAGCTCGAGCTATCGTCTCATGGGCTCATAAAAAATGTGAGGAAAAATATAAAATAAAAAATTCGTGAGCTCGGCTCGTGACTCACGAGATCGTCCCTTGAAGACTAACCTGACCGACATATGCAGGTGAGTTGTGTAAAGACAAACCTGATCAATATTATACATGGCCACCAGGTCCAAAAGAAAAGAATGTGAAGGAAATTCATTGGAAACATCGTCTAAATTCTTGAAGATTTTTTTTTTTTTTTTTAAATTAAAAGTATAAATATAAAATGATTATTTCTTGGTATTAATTCACTATGGTCGGCACTCGGGGTATACACGTTCCATGAAGCCGCGTGCATTTAATGGGGTCGCTTGAATCCTATTCTAAATTGTGGATAACCTTATTTGAGGATTTTAAAATAAGTACTATAATGTTTTGTACTAGAAATGAAAATAAAAAAAGCAAATTGTCAAATATCAGATGATTTGTTGCTTACAGCCAAAAAATTGTAGCCGTTTGTCTGCTGACGAGAAGACTCGTGCAAACACGTCGACACAACTGTGCGATTTTCTTCATATAGGGTATTTTCAAAAAATGTCACTAACTTTGAAACAAAAAAAAAAAAAAAAAAAATCCTTTCATTGACACTGGATTTATTAAAAAATATCACTTTTTTTTGTGTAAAATGTTCAAATTACTCTTAGACTCACCTTTCTAGGAGCATTTAATGCTCATTAATGTTTGCTTTCAATACCATTAATTTTTTGATGTGATGATTTAATTTGTATATTATAAAGATTTGATAAATGAATATTATGTTGGGTAACAGTGGCGGAGCCAATTTATTGGAAATGGGGGGTCCAGATTTGAAAATATATAGGTGAAGTTGCCCCCGAATTTTTTTTTTTTTGAAAGAAACCACAAAAAAGGAGGAAACAAAAGCTCACTAATTGAGTTATTTATCTTCTCTACGGATAATGCATCAGTGTAGACATTGCTAATAAGCTTAGAATTAACCTCAAATAAGTGGAAGAAATAAGATTAGCTTTCTTCGCAAGTTCATTTGTAATAAAAGAGAAGTTACCATTCTTCAATCCTTCCAATTTAAAAAATAAAAAATAAAAAAAAAACCCAAAATAAAAAATAAAAATAAAAATTTGTCAAAAAAATGGGGGGTCCAGGACCCCCTGCCTCCGCCCCTGTTGGTAATATGAATTTTGTTAAAAAAATAATAATAATAATAATTTAAAAAGTTAACATAAACAAATATCTTCTTCCAAGATCAAACTCTAACTTCGTATTCATCTTCCTTCATTCCTTAATAAAAAAGACATTGCTATTGAATTTATCATCTGTTTTGAGAGGTTAGCATTTAGAAATTATTTATATTTCGATCTTATAGCTTACTATTTTTCAAATGTTAAACACAACATGGTCATATGTATTTGAAATTTTTGAAACTATTATTCATTGATTTGTTTGGTTTTTGAAATATTTTTGAAGGATAAAGATTATTTACCCTTTGTGAATGATTTCATATTTAATGAAACAGTTACCTACTTTTTGAAAGATGTTGTCATGTTGTGAACGGAATTGATTATCACCATTAATATTTTGAATAATTTCTTCCAATCAAACCAAATACATGTTTCGAAGGATCCCGTCTTTGATGAATCTACTGTTCAAAATATTAATGATATGAACTGTCGAATTAGACCGTTGAGTTAGATATTTCAACTGTCGAATTCGACAGATGAAAACTGTCTGGATAGACAATTTAATTGTCGAATTCGACACTTAAAAACTGTTGAAATTCATGATTTCACCTTTTGATATTGTATCCCATTTAAATTTTTGAAATTGCAACTTTCATGGTATTAAATACCTACATATTGATTATGCAAAAATTTTACCATTACAATCACAACATTTCAAGTGTGAGTACTTATTTGAGATTCATCATGTTGCCCGAGGGAAAGTTTGTTCACGTGAATGACGAATGAAAATGGAAAAGGGATAGAATCACTTCCATTTTAGGCCGACAAGTATTATCGTAGTCGGACTTGTATTACGGTTAAAGGATAAACTTAGTATTTTTTTATCCCAGCACTAAAATTGAATTGTCCGATAGTTGTTGAAGTTATATGTTAAATGTTCATTCTATAGCGTTGTACACCCTGAAACTATATTATAATTTTGCTTTCATTATCGTTTGCAAACATTAGTGCTTCTTATGTTCGTAAGAAAAATACGGATCCTTATTTCAAAGACTACATAACATTTCGACAGTTCAACTATCGGTTCCGAGATATGTTGCTGTCATTCTCGACAAATGGTTGCAAAGTAGAAATTTTTACTTCTCCAAAAACACGATACAATATTATTTTCAGGCATAAAATATCGTTATCATTCTATTATAGTTTTTTTCAGACATAAATTGAAGTACTATTGTCAAATAACTATGACTTACAAAAATAATGCATCAACCATGGACATGCTCCTGACTTTTGAACATTCAAACTAAGAATCTCTAGTCTAGCAATAACGATATGAATAACATTGCCAACATGTTACCATGTGAATGTGATAGAAATTTCACTAACGAAAATATTATACATTAACTAAAATATTCGTTGTTTCGTGCGAAGCACGAATCAGTATCTACACTTGTGATTCATTTTTCATGCTAATCCTAAGACAATGTTGTGTGGTTTGTCCTTACATTTTGCCTATGTTCCTCCATTTTTTCAAAAAAGTAAAAAAAAAAATTCAAATTTCATTTTTAATCACATATTGTTCATAAAATAATTTTAACACAAAAATCTAATTTTTTTTCTTATTTTTTAATCACATATTTTCTAAAAAAATATTATTCCTAAACATATTTTCTTATAAAAATAGGGCTCAAAATTGCTTAATGCAGTGTAATTTGTACAAAATATTGTAGAAGGATATAATTGGTATTTGAATGACATGTTGACATTGTCATTGCCATTTGTCAGGTGCACGTAGTACTACCAAATTATTTGCATAATGGGACCAATAGTCACCCAAAAGGAAACTTCCTTTTATTTGGTCCTCATTTCCAAAATATCTTTTTTATTTTTTATTTTATTTTTAATCATACATTTTTTAATAAAATAATATTATATGTAAACTCAAAATTTGTTATTATTTCTTAACTACACATTTTTATCAAAATCACTATTTTAAAATGTATTTTGGACAAAAAAAAATAATAATAATAAGACTCACACGGACTCTAAACTTATTGAAGTGACTGAGGCGAGGTGAGGTGAGGCAAGGCGAGTTGAGAATGGGGAAAAACCAAACCACAACATAAATTGGTGTAGGACTACCTTTTGCCTAAAAATCATCTACAAACTCAAGTTTGTAGGGTAGGAAAATTTATTTCCAAAAAAACTAAGGGGTCGTTCTCTTTGTCGTTTTCTATTTTCGATTTTTCAAAAAAATGAAAACGCGTTCTCTTTTCCATTTTCGAAAAAGAATTTTTTAAAACGAGTTTAAAATTTATAAAGAAAACGGAAAATGAAGAAATATCGTTTTGACTGTTTTCAGTTAAAGCAAGACTAAAACTTCAAAAAGATGGAAAACGCATCTGTAGTAACGACAGTGTGATAGTTTAGTTGGGAGAGTCCCCGATTTCTGAACTTCGCGAGTTCAACTCCCTTTCTTTGCAAACTCGCTTCACTTGATTTTTTTTTTTTTTTTTTTTTTACTCCCACTCTTTCCCCCCCCCCCCTCCCCCTCCCACTATCTCCTTTAGCAATGTCGTTGCTCTTCCATCTGCCACCGACCTCCTCAATCTCATGCTAAAAACATGTGCAAAGATGAAAAGATTGGATCTTGGGAAATTGATTCATGGGTATTGCTTCAAATTGGGTTTTTTGTTTGATAATTATGTGGGCAATAATTTGATTCTTATGTACGTACTCTTCTTTTGATGATATGGAAGCAGCAAAATGTGTGTTTGACCTTTTAAAATTGTCGAATTGAAACCACACGGCCACTGTGAGAATGTGGTTCTATTAACTCCATTAGTTTTAGTGTTATTTGTGTACATTCACACAGGGGCGGATCCAGCACCCGGCGAGACCCCGCGACCGCTCGTGCTGGATCCGTCGGGAAGAAATTTTTTTTTACTTGGAATAGATCAAAAGTTTATATTATATATCTGATAATTTATTTCATGAACAAACAAGCTTGGTAGCCCAGCTGGTTGGTGATGCTTACTTGCAAAGTGGAGGTTTCAAGTTCGAAACTTGTCAATGGCGCTGTGTGTATTTTTTTAAATTTAAACTATATTTATCAAAATAGGCAGCGCTGTATGTATTTTTTTTAATTTAAACTATATTTATCAAAATAGGCAATATGTTATGTATTTAAATATTTATTAAATTAATTTCAACAAAATTTACCAAAAACATGTGCAAAGTGGTTTCGAACCGGGACCTTCTCTAAAGGATGTTGATAACTTTACCATCATGGCAAACATTTATTTCTAATACCCAATGAAACAAAATAATATATATTCATATTATCGATTTTAATGCAAATAGAAACATTTTTACCGGTAATTTGTCTCTCTTCTTGATTTTTTTTTATAATGAATTGATTTGAGAGTTTTGTCAATTAATAGGGAATGAATTTGTAAAAAAATTGGCCTTTAGTGTCATAAGAAATTTTTCAACAAAACTTATTTAATTAATAGAATGTTTCACTTTTCGTTCACAAAAAATCGATTATGAAAAAGTGGGATCACATAAGCACATAAAATTGATATAATCATATAAATAATTTTAACTTTGTTAATATAATAATGCTTGTTTAATTAACTTTATTTATAAACTGAAAATTGACATTTTGTTCATATATATTGCATGTTTGATTGAAAAATAAATTAGAACATTTTGTAGATTATAAAATAATTTTTTTCATCTGAAATGAAAGTTACTACCTAGTTATTCTATTTCTAGTCCGTACGATTTTTTGAATATTATTTAAAACAACATCGTTATCACGAACGTTAACCGTTAACAGTAAGCGTTCAATGTTCGCGGTCCGCTCTAGCTGAACTTGAACTCTGGATTCGCCCCTGCATTCACATGGATTGTGCTAGTTCTATTTTGGACCATTGGATGAGATCTACGGCTGAGATTGATTCTTGGTAGATATTTTGGTAGCCTTGTTGGAGAAGCTTTGACCCATTCTTTTCTAACACTTAAGAGCCACTCACGTGACTCTTTGGCATAAGACTTCTCTCCCATATTTCGATCCTCTTACTGTCCTCCATATTTCTCCCTGGTTTTGAGCTTGCTTGAGAGATTATCTTCTGGGAACTTAGGCCTTGAAAGGGAGGCTAAGTATATGAGCTATTCCTCATAGCTGGTGGAGAGGCGGCGACGTTGGAGGCGTTTGGAAGGAGGTTCTTGTAGATAAACGTGATACAGATAAACTGATAAACTTGATACAGAAAATGATACGGTAAAAACAATATTGCAGCTGACAGAAAATAAAGATGGATGTCTTGGAGGAGCCGAGGCCTGTGTTCAACATAGTGTCCTTAAAGCAATATTCGCCCCCTCATCGAAGTGTTGCGAGCGCTTGCTTCCCAGGATACAGCGGCGTGAACTGCAGCTGAGCAGTCGAACTGACAGAGTGCCGGAACGGAAATCACCAAGCGACTGGAATGAAGCAGGAAGCAGAGAGATTTCGTGTATTTGTTGTGTGTCTGAACTGAGGAGATTGTTCCATATATATAGGCAAGGAGGAGCCTTTGCCTCTTAATGCAGTCATTACTCTGCCTCTTAATGCAGTCATTCCAAAATGTGGCTTGTACTTCGTGGCCAATTTTCAACTCACTCGGTCCGACATTCGTGTACGCAGGTCGCACCCACACAAGTTCAAGGCTCGAAGGCCAAGTCGGTCCAAGATTTACACCCCCCTGCGGGCGCGTAGACCACGGAGGAGTCTCTATGCAACAAATGGTTACACCTTACAAATTGTTAACCATATATAAATTGGTCCACAAACTCATTTTTATCCGATGTGGGATAACTATTTAAGTTTTCCCCATTTTGCCACATTTTCCAATGTGGGATGGCACTATTTATAGTCACCATATATTCCCATTTTTCCATTCCTAACCAATGTGGGATTGTAATCCCTTTTAAAGGCTCATCTTCAAAGCCCAATTTTTACTCAATGTGAGATTAATTTCACATACACAAATGAAAATCTATTTGTCAATCAATATATTTCCAACAGTTCTTTGCCGGGTTCTTTCTTCTCTCTCTTTGGTGTGGTGATTTGCGTTGATTAGAAGGGTGCTCCTGAGCCTAAATCTCCAACAGCCACACCTCAACCCTGATTGCATCGCCACTGCCTGCGATCTCTAAGCTCCAACCGGCTACGGTACGGTAATCGCATCAGTCACCAGCAGAAATTTTCTGTGGATTGGATTATATCTATCCTTTTCATAGTCATTCAGTTAGTTCCTCTTTTAACTTTTGTTGATTTTTTTAAGTGTTTGATGTTTCTCAAATTGTTTGTTTGGCTATTTGAGGATTGGGGGTATCTGGCTTGGCCATTTGGGGTGGGGGGTTTGCCTTGGTGTGTGTTATTAGTTTGAGCTAATGTGGGGATGATCAAATTTTGGGTTGCAATTGTATATAAATTTATCAATCAACTGTATAACAGGTTTAAGCGACAGCTTCATGAATTTCTCAAGCTCCAAGGGAAATCGAAAGAATCAAAATCCAGATCAATATTCATCTCAGGTGGGGAGAAATTTCTGTCCCTGATGCCACATTTTTCAGTCATAAATCAATGAAATTATTTTTTCCTTTGATTACTTATAAATAATCACAAGCTTAACAATAACCTACCTGATTAACTTGAAATTTACTAAATTGATAAGTAATTTTTTTTAATCAAACTGAGGTAAATAGTGTCAGATTCTTCAGTTTTTCTTGATTATTTTCTCCCTTCATTGCTTTGAGATAGTGTAACGGCACGATCCCTGGTAGGATATCTAAGAAGCCTAGAGTCCAACAGCCATCTACCCAACCAGCTTTGAAGGTCAGGAATCTCTCTATTTATCTGTTTCCTTTTTTTGGCGAAACACCAGGCGGGCTTTCTTCAAAAACCTATCAAATTCTTTAGCATATTGAACTTGAACTCGTATAAAATGTTCACTATATTCTTGATGCAGGTAAGAAAAGAGAAGTTGGGTGATAATGATTATCCTTTTGGAATTAGGCATTAGTGAAGGAGGATGTAGCTTTGATGATAAAGATTATTTAGATTGTTATAAGCGTTATACATTAGTTGCTGTAATGCCATTCTTGTGTTTTTTTTTTTTTTTTTTTAACTACTGTCTTCAAGGGCTAAATAGCCTATAACATTTTAAGTTATTTGAAGATTTCTATTTCCTGCGTTCAATTCTACCAGACTTCATTCAGAAAACATGGTTCAGTAATGCTATATTTTGTCTTGACCTTTTATGTACTATGTTGCTATCTATATCTTTTTGTTGAAACTTGCTTTGTTGGTTCTGTTATGATTCTAATATTCATTCTTCTACAATACTAGATTGAGGTTTTCGTGTCTCTTCATTGACTCAACTTCAAGGGTTTCAGAACACCTGGCTCGGGTTTTGGTTTTCAATTAGTTACTTTTTATTTGCATATTGCTGCTGGTGGATTTAACAGGAGGGATGTGAACAGTCATTGCTGAAAATTACGCAGATTTGATTGCGTTTGGATGCATGCTCTTGGCTAATCTGGATTTGCCCAGGCGATTTGAACTCAATGTCCCTGTCAATGAGTACAATAGGCGTACATTCTACATTCCAGACCCCGTTGTTGGTGTTACGATTATCCATTCCTTGAAGTCATTCATTAGAGCATTTTCAAGAGATTCTCTATTTTTAAAGAGTATATTTTACAATTTAAAGAGCATCTATAAATTTAAAGAGCAAAAAATTTAAAATGCTCCAATAACCTCTTTATTTTTAACATTTAATTTTATCATTCTCAATACGTATTTATTGTTTTTTTTTTCATTCTTTTATTTTTATCATCTTCCCTCCAATAATTATATCACTTTATTTAATTGAATCAATAAATTGTGCATTGAAAATTGAAATCTTTGAAGCATTAAATTATAGAGAGTGAATTTGGCTCTCCAAACCCACTTTTTATTTTAAAATATTAAATTAAAAAATCTCTTGAAATAAAATTTTAAAGTTTGACTTTTTAAAATAGAGAACATTCTACTTTTAAAAAGTTTCTTAGAGATACTCTTAAGACTGTGATCCAAAGTCAACAATAACTATATAAATTCTTGTGTTCCAAAGTTCACAGTACACTGTAAACCACAGGCTCTTGGCTCAATCCCTTTTGGGAGGGAATACCTTTAGTTGTTTCTAATAAATCATTGGAGCGCCATTTTTGCCCGACATCATTTTCCAATCCTTTTTATTTTAGTTCATTGTTTTATTCTTTTTACATGCTTTCTGTGAAGAAATTTAACAGGCATTTTTTATCAGATATTTTTTGTCTTTAGTTGCCATTTATAAAAATACTATGTTTTGCTTGTTATGTTATCATTTTTTAGTTTAAGTTGCACCTATAAGTAGAAAATAATTTCCTTGTTTAAAAATCAAATAACTCAGAAAATATGTTATCTTTGTATGAAAAATGTGATGAGGACAACATATGCATTTTTTTAGATAAAACATAAAAATATGATAAAACATTTAATTAGACGAGAGGATTTAGCAATGTTATCTCATTAATTTTTTTTTCATCAATTGATTAACATTAAACTATTAAAATTAATTGAATAATTAGATTTCTTGAATAAAATATTATAAAAAAATATTCTCAAAATTTCAAAGTGAACGCATTTTTCAATTTAATGTTTTGAAAAACAATTTTTCCAAAATAACAAAAAGAACGCATTTTCAGAAATTTCAAAACAGACACTAAAAACACAAAACTAAAAATTGAAACACGAAAAGTTGCGTTTCTGTTTTGTTTTCAATTTTGAATTCATTTTTTATTTTCTGTTTTGAGAAATTATTTTAAGGTTATAGAAAAAACGTTTAATTTGTCATTCTGAAAAATGGTAACTTAGTTAATTCCACATTATAAAAACCAAACAAAATCAGAAGAAAAAAAAAACCTCATCTTCCACCCCACCCCACCCAATCAAAACAGCATAACTTCTTCTCCGGCAAGCATACCGGAAACAGCCATCACTGCCACCTTCGACCCACACTGCCACCACCGTCGCCACCCTCAACCTTTCTGCTACCGTCGCTACTCACACGATGCCGCACCTAAATCGATACCACCACCACCATTTCAAGCGCCAGCAACCTCGGCAACGAAACCCCCACGCCACCCAAACCAAATCGGAACCCAGCTTTTCCTCCTCCTTTTTCTATAGCCACAACCCGCTTCCGTTACTCTCCACTGTCGCGGCCTGTGCCTTTCCCATCAATCCCCACCTCTACCTCCATCCTAAAACAAAACCAATTGCAACCTATCATTTCAAAGTCTCAATTATCAACAATTTTAATTACATAATTTTAATCATTATAATCCACAGTTTCATTAGTATGAGAAGGTTTGGGAAAATGGGGATACCTTTAGGGATTTGAGTAGAGGTAGGAAGTGGTGCAGACATGGGAAAAATACCTTGTTGGGATCTATTACTAGTGTGGTGAAAGGTGTTGTGGCCGTGGTGACGATCTCAAAAGGGGATAATTGCTGCGGGAAAATGTGTGGTGGCCATGGTGGTGGTCCCAAATTGGGATAACCATCCATTGGAGAGACAGACCCTGATCAGTTGATTGCCTGAGTGGTAACTCGAAACCGCTTTCAGCAGCTGGGTGGGAAAGCTTTGAGAAAGGTATGGTGGTCATGGCAGTGGGCGGTGGTGGCTCTGATGATTTGGTCTGGTTTGGTTTGCGTGGGGTGGCGTGAGTGGGGCAAAGAAGGAAATGAATAGTTTTTTTTCCTTTTATATTTTTCTTTTGTTTTAGCTATTTATTTTTTATAAGTTAAATAACAAAGTTACAATTTTGCCCTTTTGAATTGTTCAAAATTTCGTTAAAATAATTTTGTTGTTGTCAACTAACGGTCAAATGGACGATTTTCGTCCAGATAGACTTCATGTGCATATTTCTAAAAGGTTAAGGACCTCCACTGGCACAAAGTGGAGATTAGGGTAAAGTCTGCAAAAATAAAAGTGAAAGGTTAAGAATCGCTAGTGCAATTTTCCCAAAAATAAATGATATGGATTGAGTTTGCAAGCTTAAATGTGGATAGAAAAAAAAAAAGTTAGAATTTAAACAATAAAATAAATCTATGAAATTATGTATAAGTCGCTAAATAGTCATTCCACATTTGTGTAGCAATTTAATATCTGACTTGTCCCATTTGAGATGTTTGACTAACATCAAATTGTACGACTTCTTCATCTTCACACAATTCTGAGACATCTTCAAATATCATATTCTCTTATGAATATTGAGCAAAAAGTCTATCCAAAGCGTGCTCTTGACGAATTAAGTTATGTACTGTGCAAATGCAATAGGATTTGTCTCTATCTACTAAGTGGATAATTGGTAATTAACTTCAAAATGGAAAATCTTGCCTTTAATATTCCAATACAATGTTCAATAATGTTTCGACACAATGTGTGTCTATAGTTGAATAGCTATTCCTTTCCACGTGGTCTTACACGTCCTCTATAATCACGCAAATGATATCCTCGTCCTCTAACTGTAAAGTAAGGATATTTGGGCAAGAGACGCTCATGTACGACATCTTGGTTTTTTTGGGTGAATTATCTCCGTGTCAAATGAACAAACAGCACTTAAAACTTGCTTAAACTGTTTTGATATTGTATGATTGAAATGTTGAAAGCGATCACCAATAACTCTACATCGTGTAGCATGCCCTAGAATCATCAGAAACATAGCAACACCCTCCTTAAGGCTCACTTTTTTTACATCTCTCAATAATCCATTCTCTTTCAAGATATCACAAAATTCCATGAAGACATGTTTTTGCATACGAAAAAATATCATGCCATACGATTGGATGTCCATTCAAAATTTCAAGTATGTACATCCTTCCAGTAAGCAATGATGTTCTACAATGTGTCCTATCCATAATGCTTCTTTCTTTGACAACAAAATAACGAAGCATCATCATATCTCCAATAGCCACATCGAAATCATCGGTAAATGAAAAATCATCGTCGCTCACATATTGAACCAAACTGTATTCAGTAGACATTCCTATACATGTAGAATATTACAATTCACAGACCATATGTAAAAGACAGGAAGCAAACACAATGAAAACATAATTAATCACAATGAATTCTAATAAACAAAAGGGAATCACTAAAAAAATAAATTTGGAGCTGGGGCGCTGGAAGAGCAATCGGGTTCCTTGACAACTTTAACAATTTTAATTTGGAAAGTTCTGTTGACCCCAAAAAATGTTATCAACAGATGTCGATATCGGACTCGTGACACGTGGATTCCGGCTAGTTGACCGGAGTTGACAATCGAAGAATATATATAAATCGTCGAGTCGGAATACCAACGGATGATGTTTGTGTCGGAATGGATAAAGATTTTGTAATCGATTTTGTTCTTCTTTTCTTTATAATATTGTAAAGAGTACAATAATCATAAGAACCAAGTATATTTGAAAATGACGTTCTATGTAAGAATTCAAGTGTATATGTTATTTTATCTCCAATTCAACATCCTTATTACAATCACAAGATGAGTTATTTAAAGACGAACCAGCTGGGTTGTCTGCCGTTGGATCAAACACATGTGGCATCGTCCCATTGATTTAAGCATCACATCACTCATTCAGGACATTAACTATGGTGATGATTGCCCTGCCACCCCCTTCCTTTTGACTGACATTTAAGTAAGGTGGCTTAAAGTGTGTTGTCACGTCAATCACATCTCAGGGATATCCTTCGGATTTGTTTCTTATAGGGACCTCGGTAAATAAGATATTAGGCAACTAAGGGACTTCGGATGGAGAAGTGCCATGCGAATGAAGGAACTTCGGATATAGAAGTGCTTCTGCCACGTTCTATCCACTTTGTCTATGGAAGGACTTCTGCTGGTGACGTCCTCCTTTGAGGGACTTCGTCTATGGAAGGACTTCTGCTGGTGACGTCCTCCTTTGAGGGACTTCGTCTATGGAAGGACTTCTGCTGGTGACGTCCTCCTTTGAGGGACTTCGTCTATGGAAGGACTTCTGCTGGTGACGTCCTCCTTTGGAAGGACTTCTGCTGATGACGTCCTCCTTTGAGGGACTTCGTCTATGGAAGGACTTCTGCTGGTGACGTCCTCCTTTGAGGGACTTCATCTATGGAAGGACTTCTGCTGATGACGTCCTCCTTTGAGGGACTTCGTCTATGGAAGGACTTCTGCTGATGACGTCCTCCTTTGAGGGACTTCGTCTATGGAAGGACTTCTGCTGATGACGTCCTCCTTTGAGGGACTTCGTCTATGGAAGGACTTCTGCTGATGACGTCCTCCTTTGAGGGACTTCGTCTATGGAAGGACTTCTGCTGATGACGTCCTCCTTTGAGGGACTTCGTCTATGGAAGGACTTCTGCTGATGACGTCCTCCTTTGAGGGACTTCGTCTATGGAAGGACTTCTGCTGATGACGTCCTCCTTTGAGGGACTTCGTCTATCGAAGGACTTCTGCTGATGACGTCCTCCTTTGAGGGACTTCGTCTATAGAAGGACTTCTGCTGATGACGTTCTCCTTTGAGGGACTTCGTCTATAGAAGGACTTCTGCTGATGACGTTCTCCTTTGAGGGACTTCGTCTATAGAAGGACTTCTGCTGATGATGTCCTCCTTTGAGGGACTTCGTCTACAGGACTTCTGCCACGTTCTATCCACTTCGTTTACAGGATTTTTGCCACGTGTCATCCGAATGATGGCCCCATTTTAATAGGGTAACAATAGTCCCCTAAGTCTATGTATTTGTCATTTATGTAAATGCATGGACTTTGAAATATGGGCTTTTGAAGCATGACCCTTCAAATATTATCTTGGTGCCGTTATTTCCGAAGTGGATGTAATAAATAAGGGGGGTTTTATTTATTTTATTATACAGAAGTCGTGGGTGGCTACGTGGCCACATTTTGCCGTCTTTTCGTATGTTCCCAAGACTGTAATGATGACCGGTTGATTCCCAATACACGCAACCATCGCCGCTTTTAATGCGCAATTATGAGCCTAATTTTGCACGCCAGTTGTTTTACTCTCGTATCAAGGCGCGTGAGAATCACGGGATCATCAGGGACGTAGAAGTTCAAACGCCTGAAGTAATAGATAGTTCGGATTAACTCTATTTTGGACGGTTGGATGACTCGTGCCACTAATCCAACGGTGGGGGTTCACTCCTTACGCCTATAAAAGGTGGAATGAAGGCAACGGAGCCTTGTTTTTCTTTTGGCTTTATAAGCATTTTTTGGTTCCTCCGTATTCTTCTCCTTTAATTCTTCTCTTCTCTTTCCAGCGTCGTTCCGGCCATTATTCACCGGTGGTTTTTCCTTTTGTAAGTGTTTGGGTAAAGAAATGTTTAATTTTTCTTTTGCTTCTTCTTTATATATGACCTCGACCCCTGGTACGATAAGTGCTATCGAAATAGCCAAAGAGTGGGGTGTAAGCTTGACTAGGACCTCAGAACTTAGGGACCTGGTTATGGCCAAAGAAATTGATTCACCTGCCCAGGGTACTGGTTCGGAGAATAGGTGGGGGCCTCAAAAATTAAATCGAGCCAAAACCCTACGCGATTAGTCAAACTTAGGGAACAGTTTTGCATCCCTTACGACATAGAGCTTCTTACCCCGTCCCCAGAAGAACGTGCCTGTTACCCCAGGTCGGGTTATGTAGCCATCAGTGAGCATCTTCTTAAAGCCGAATTTCGTTTACCCCTTCATCCATTTTTTCGAGCGGTCCTTAGGTTATATGGGCTTGCTCCGACACAGCTTGTCCCCAATGCGTGGGCCCAACTTGTGGGTTCGTACTTCCTTTGGAAGGAGACCTCCTTGGGCGAGGACATGCCTCTTCACATATTTCAAACCCTTCTTCAACCTCGTTCCTTAGGAAAAGGAGATTCCTGGGGTTGTATTCTTTATGTCCATGGGGGTCGCACTCTCCTTTTATTGTCGAGCTTCCCTCATCCATTAAAGGGTGGAGAGAATCCTGGTTTTGGGTAAGAGGAAAGTGGCAAGAGGTGGAGGGTGACACTGTTCCCCACGTCAAAGTCCCAACTTCATATTCCGAAGCTAGTGAGTGCCGACCCACCTTTGAGCGTATCTTACTTGCTTCCTCCTGCCTCTGTATATTATTATCTTTTATTTTTCTTATTTGAATATTTGTCTAACTATTTGCTGCGTACTTGCAGACGTGGTTGAGCACTTCAAGTTGACCAAAGGGGAGATTGACCTTGTGAAGGACATCTACATTCGGCCTGCTTCGTCGAGAGAGTACGAGAGGCTCATTGTAAGGAAACGGTTGTTCGAAGACTTCCAGCTGATGGCTAAACGAGGTAATCGTCCTTTCGTGCATCATCTTTTTGCATTGTTTCCTGGTTTGTTTGTGTACTAACGTGATTTCCACTATTTGCGCAGAGAACTTTGAAAAGATGAGGCATCCCACGCCTGATATGGCTATGATTATTGCTGCCACCTCCACTGCAGGGAGGAAAGGTTTGAAAGGCACCTCTGCCGGTGCAAAGAAGGTGAAGGAGAACCTTGAGAAGGTCAGCAAGGAGGCTACTTCACAAGAGGTCGCTCCTTCTTCAGTTGACAAGGGTAAGAAGGTTGTAGAGGAGGAGCCTAAGAAAAAGTTCAGAATTCCCCGAACTGATGGGACAGGGGGTTCTATCGATGTGCCACCTCCTCGTTCCGAAGTCCCAGCTGGGGAGAAGTTATTGGGGGCTTCTATTTCTGCAGCTCCAGTTGGGCAGAAGAGGCCTGTGGAGTCATCCAGGCCTATCCCAACGAAAAAATCAAGGACTACCAGCGCGGCTTCAGCTCCTGGGTCTGCTAGGACCAGATTGCTCCATACTCAGAGGGAGGATGAATTGGCTCCGGAGATCTTATCTATGCTCCCAGCAGATGTCCAGACTGCCACTTCCAATTTTTATAAATATTGGACTGATAGGTGGCAGAACTTCATGGAGGAAGCTGGAGCCACTGATGTTCTTACTGTGTTGGTGGGGCAAGCTGCTAGGGCCTTTGGAGCGGCCATAGAGGTACAAACCCTCTTTAAAAACTTGCAAGGAAAAAACAATGACACTGCAGAGAAGGTGGAGAAGGCAGAGGAGGAAACTAACAAAGCTAGGGCCGAAGTGGAGGAGGTGAAGATGCTTCATTCTGAAGATGCTGCGAAGCTATCCTCCGCCTTGACAAAAATTGAAAATTTGAAAAAGGAGGTTCATACTTGTCAAGGGGAGGTCGCTTCTATGACGAGGAAAGTGGACAACTCCGATGCTCTTCAAAGGATTGCCTCCGAAGCGTTGGAGAAGGCCAATAAAGAAAACGCAGCTTTAAAGGCAGATCTTGAGAAGGCAAAGCTTGAAAGTAATGCCTTAACTGCTCAAGTATCGAGTCTCACTGAAGAAGTTGAGGATGCAAGGAGAGAAGCTGAAGTTGCTGGGAACGAGGCGGAGAAACGCTTTATCGGCAACTTCCACCTCACTGAGATGTACAAGAATTTTGCCATCTACTGGAGGGGTTATGCTTATAGGGAGGTGATCGAATGGATGGAGGCTAAACATCCTGGTTTTGACACTTCGGAGATGAAGCAGGAGTTCCTTGAGGAAGAAGCTGAACCTCAGACCCCAGCTGAAGAGGTCCCCCCTGCTGATAATCTGGATGACGATGTGGTTGAAATCCACCATGTCCAACCTCTGAACTCCATCATGCCCTTTGACCCTCCACCTCCTCCCAATGTATAGAGAGATAGGCTTTATTTAATTCGTCTTCGAAGCCCTCCTTTTGTAATTTTCTGCTTTAATAAAGTTATGATTCTGCCCTATCTTTTTACTCTTTTTTACCTTGTACACATCCTGAACTCGTCCTCTCTTATAACGCATGAGAGAACTAACTTTAATTCCAAGCATTAATATTTGGGTAGTTGCAATGATATTGAATCTGAAGCAGAATGAATGTACCTGAACTACATCGTGCAGTTCACGACCTTACTTTGTGTATGTCCGGTGCTTCTGACCTCTTATCGAAATTTATATTTTTGATTGTGACGTCTTGCTGTTCTTTCTCATTTATCGCGTTTAATATGTCAAACTTTGTTTTTACCACTTATGTTTGTAAAGGAACGCTCTATTCACTTCGCTATTTGGGAAGGGGTCCTCTTAGGACTGCCTTCTAGCCGAAGTGCCGACGTTGTAACTAGTTCGCGTATCTTCCCAAGGCATGGAGTTTGGGTTGCCTTCTCATGCCGAGGCCCCTTTACAAATCTTATTTGTAAAGGGAACGTTCTTTTCACTTCGCTATTGGAAGGGGTCCTCTTAGGACTACCTTCTAGCCGAAGTGCCGACGTTGTAACTAGTTCGCGTATCTTCCCAAGGTATGGAGTTTGGGTTGCCTTCTCATGCCGAGGCCCCTTTACAAATCTTGTTTGTAAAGGGAACGTTCTTTTCACTTCGCTATTGGAAGGGGTCCTCTTAGGACTGCCTTCTAGCCGAAGTGCCGACGTTGTAACTAGTTCGCGTATCTTCCCAAGGCATGGAGTTTGGGTTGCCTTCTCATGTCGAGGCCCCTTTACAAATCTTGTTTGTAAAGGGAATGTTATTTTCACTTCGCTATTGGAAGGGATCCTCTTAGGACTGCCTTCTAGCCGAATTGCCGACATTGTAACTAGTTCGCGTATCTTCCCAAGGCATGGAGTTTGGGTTGCCTTCTCATGCCGAGGCCCCTTTACAAATCTTGTTTGTAAAGGGAACGTTCTTTTCACTTCGCTATTGGAAGGGGTCCTCTTAGGACTGCCTTCTAGCCGAAGTGCCGACGTTGTAATTAGTTCGCACCTACACAATTTCACAAGGAATTCTGTTGCAAAATGACATTTTTATTTATTGCGGATTACAAACAAAAGGATCTACAACTTTCATTGATAATATTTCCTCAAATGTTCAGCATTCCACGGATGGGGTTGTACCCTGCCATCCATGGATTCGATTTTGTAAGTCCCTGTTCTGACTTCTTCCCTGATGCTATAGGGGCCTTCCCAATTGGGCCCAAGAGTCCCTGTGCCCGGTTCTTTCGTAGATAGCAGAACCCTTTTCAGCACAAGATCGCCTAATCGAAACGACTTCCTCTTCACCTTAGAATTGTAGTACCTGGTCATTTTTCTCTGATAGGCAGCCACCTTGGCTTGGGCTCCATCCCTCCTTTCTTCAAGGAAGTCGAGCTCACACTTCCTTAATTCCTCGTTTGATATTTCGCTGAAGTGCAACCGTCGAGGTGAGGGGAGTCCTACTTCAACTGGACTCATGGCTTCGGCTCCGTAAGCCATTGAGAATGGGGTTTGTCCTGTTGTCGTTCGACTTGTGGTTCGAATTGCCCATAAGACCTGTGGTAGTTCATCAACCCAAGCACCCTTGGAGGCGTCCAGCTTCTTTTTCATAGTATATTTGATGGTTTTGTTTACTGCCTCCACTTGGCCATTAGCTTGTGGGTGATGAGGAGAAGAAAAATGCTTCTTAATGCCCAACTCGTCACAGAGATCTCTGACCTTCTTATTGTCGAACTGTCTCCCATTGTCGGAGACAATCGAATGTGGGATGCCGAACCTGCAGATGATGTTCTTCCAAAGGAATTTCGTCGTGTTCGCTTTAGTGATTTTGCACAGAAGTTCGGCTTCAGTCCATTTTGTGAAGTAATCTATGGCGACGATTGCGAAGCACGCGCCACCTCTCCCCTTTGGCATCAGCCCAATGAGATCAATTCCCCACTTGGCGAAAGGCCATGGACTCGAAACTACGGTGAGCTCTTGGGAAGGTTGTCTCTGAATTGTTGCAAACCTTTGGCATTTGTCGCATTTCTGCGCAAATTGTTTGGCATCATTTTTCAAGGTTGGTCAGTAGTAGCCTTGTCTCAATACTTTTTGGGCTAAGGCCCAACCCCCCGAGTGGTTGCCACACACACCCTCATGTATTTCTCGAAGCACGTAGTTTGCTTCTTCCCCGCCTGTGCAACGGAGAAGAGGCATGGAGAAGCCTCTTTTGTAGAGTTCTTCGTCCTGAAAAATGAAGTGTGCGGCTCGTCATTGGAGCTTTTGCGCTTCTTCTTTATCAGAGGGTTGGACTTGGTTTTTCAGGAAGGCAACTATTGGATCCATCCACGAGGGAGTACTTTCTATCCACATTACTTCCTCACATTTTGCAATGGAGGACCTCGGCAGATGTTCTATTGGGACCACAGCCAGGAGTTCAGAGTCCCTGCTACTCGCTAGTTTGGAGAGAGCATCGGCATGATGATTTTCGCTACGTGGAATGTGCGTTAGTTCAAACCTGTCAAACTTAGGTAGGAGTCCCATGACCACTTTGAGATAAGCTGCCATTGCTTTGTCTTTAGCAGCAAATTCTCCTCAAACTTGGCTGACAACCAGCTGAGAGTCACTTTGAATGGTTAACCTCCTAACCTGCATTTCTTTGGCGAGGCGGAGTCCTGCAATAAGAGCTTCATACTCAGCCATGTTATTAGTAGCCTTGAACCCGAACCTCACTGCACAGTTCAACTTGTGCCCCTCTGGACTGATTAGTACCACTCCTGCACCGGACCCGGATTCTCCTAAAGAGCCATCTACGTATAGATTCCAAGTGGGAGGCTCCACCGGTTCCATTTCCTCTTCCACTTCTGGGACATGAGTGAATTCTGCCACAAAGTCTGCCAGGGCCTGTCCTTTAACGGCAGTTCGGGTTTTATAAACAACATCAAATTCTGTGAGCTCCACTGCCCATTTCAACAATTTTCCTGAAGCATCAGGCTTCTGAAGGACTTGCCTTAGGGGAAAGTTGGTCAACACTTTGATGGTGTGCGCTTGAAAGTAGGGCCTTAGCTTCCGTGAGGCTATGATGAGTGCTAAAGCCAACTTCTCCATATCAGGGTAACGCGTTTCGGCGGCTGGAAGTACTTTGCTGATGTAATATACGGGAAGCTGATGTCCTGCCTCTTCTCTGATCAAAACCGAACTGACAGCTTCTGCTGTAACAGCAAGGTACAGCAACAAGGGTTCTCCGGTTTTGGGTTTTGAGAGAAGAGGAGCTTGACCAAGATGTCTCTTCAGTGCCTGTAAGGCCTCTTCACATTCTTCGGTCCATTGAAATTTGTTCCCTCCCTTTAGAATTTTGAAGAAAGGGAAGCATTTGTCTGTGGCCTTTGAGATGAAGCGACTCAGAGCCGCTACCCTTCCTGTTAGGCTTTGCACCTCCTTAGGCTTCTGGGGCGACCTCATCTCCACAAGGGCTTTGATCTTGTCAGGATTAGCTTCGATCCCTCTCTGGTTCACCATGTACCCAAGGAACTTTCCCGAAGCTACCCCGAATGCACACTTGGATGGGTTCAGCCGCATCCTATATTACCTTAGTATTTTGAAGACTTCGTCTAAGTGCTGGACGTGATCCCCTGCTTTCAAGCTTTTTACAAGCATGTTGTCCACATACACTTCGACTGTCTTTCCGATGAGGTCTGCAAACATCTTATTCACTAACCTCTGATATGTGGCCCTGACATTCTTCAACCCAAAGGGCATCACCTTGTAGCAATATAAACCTCGATCCGTAATAAAGGAAGTGTGCTCTTCATCCGTTGGAAGCATCGGAATTTGGTTATACCCTGAATAGGCATCCATGAAACTCAACAGTTCGTGCCCGGCAGTGGAGTCCACCAGTTGGTCAATTCGAGGTAGTGGAAAACTATCCTTTGGACACGCTTGATTTAGGTTGGAAAAATCCACACACACCCTCCATTTGCCATTGTGCTTTTTTACCAACACAGGATTGGACACCCACTTCGGATAAATCGATCCCTAATGAAGTGGTTGTCAATCAGCTTCTTCACTTCGTCCTTCAAGGCCTCGTATCTTTCTGGATTTAGGGCCCTTCTCTTCTGCCTGTTTGGAGTCGCCTTTGGATCGATTTTCAAATGGTGGCAGCTGATTTTCGGATCGATTCCAACCATATCTTCGTGTTTCCAAGCGAAGACGTCCAAATTATTTCTGAGAAAACTTTTCAGTTTCTCTTTTTCCAGTAGCGTCAAGTCTTTGCCGACCTGCAAAGACTTCATCTGTTCAGGGTGTCCCACTGGGAAGTTTTCCAGTTCTTCTATTGGTGCTGTTTGAGATTCACAATCTATCATGCGGGGATCCAACTCATCCCCAGCTACCGTTTGCTCAACGGTTTGTTCCTTTTCGGGGATAACCGCCACTTCCAAGACTACCTCTTCTTCAGAGGCTTCAGTCATTACAACATCTTCTTCAGAAGCTTCAGCCATAGGGTAATCAATTTTCATCAAGATAACATTCACATTCCTTGGTTCGGCTTTACGAATGGAGTTGGTATAACATAGCCTCGAACTTCTCTGATCTCCTCGGACCGTCGCAACACCATGCTCCATGGGAAATTTCATGCACAAATGGTGTACTGAGGTGACAGCCCACAGTTCTTTTAGGGCAGGTCGACCCAATACCCCATGGTAGGCGGAGCGGTGGTCTACGACCAAGAATTCCATGAGGTTCTTGGATACAAGAGGTGCTTCCCCCATTTCGACTGCTAGGACAATTTTTTCTCGGGGGATAAGGCTATCTCCCGTAAATTCATAGATCGGAGATGTTACGGGGGTCAATGTCTGCTTTACTTCCATTTGATCGTAAGTAGCTCCAAAGATTATATTGACCGAACTCCCGTTGTCTACCAACATCCTCTTTAAACCGTTTCTTGCCACCACTGCCCTTACCACCAAAGCATCACAATGGGGATAATGTACCCCAACAGCATCATCCTGTGTGAATGTAATGGGCTCTGCTCCGCCATTAGAGGGTTGGGTGCTGACTATCAAGCTAAACATCGGGGGTTCCCTGGCTTCTTCTGCGTAGTTTCTCTGTGCATTTCTGGATTCGCCGCCAACGTAGGGCGCCCCAAATATGGTATCAATCTCTCTGATGGGTTCACCTCCATCACTATTATGAGGGCTTCGACGGCGTCTCCGACCTTCTTCAGGTTGCTTGCGCTCGCCTCCTCTCGAATTGTTGCGTAATGTACTTGCCGGTTGGCCTCTCCCCCGGGCATTATTCTGCCTCAAGCCCCAACATGCGGTGGTATTGTGGCCATACGATCGGTGGTAGGTGCAGTAAGGAGTGTTGTTCCTATTCCTAGGCCCAACATGCGGTGGTATTGTGGCCATACGATGTGGGGAGTCTCTCCTGCTGTCCGGAATGAGGGTGGACTTCTTCATACGCCAAATTTGGAACTGCATTAAGTGTAGCCGCTGCCAGTGCTTGTCCTGGGTTAAGGTCTGCCTGCCCACTTTGGTAGTCTATTAAGTGGGAGGTAGGACCTCGTCCTCTTCTCAGTTGGGGAGGTTGGAGACCTCGGCTCGCCCGATTGCGATGATCTTTGAGCTCCTCGTTTATGACTTCTCGCCTTATCATCTCCAACAGAGCATCGTAACTTGTTGGATCTTTATTTTGCACATCCCTCCAAAAGAGGGAGTTCATGTCCAGGCCACCCCTTAATGCTGTAAGTGCTTCTCTGTCCGAAACTTGGACGCAATATGTCATCTCATCTGTGAATCGGGATAGGAAAGTTTTCAATGACTCTCCTTCTTGTTGCCTCATGTCTTGAAGGCGCTGGATGGGACCTTCGCCTTCCTTGCTGGTTGCGAAGCGCTTAAGGAATGCCTTTTTGAAATCAGGCCAACTTCGGATGCTTCCGGCTTGCAACCTGCTGTACCATACTTCAGCCGCTCCACTTAGGGAAAGGTGGAAAGCTCTGCACTTCATTGTCGGGGTTGACCCCCGCAGTCCCATGTGGGTTTTGAAACAGTCCAGATGTTTCGCTGGATCTCCCATTCCTTCATATTTTGGTATCTTTGGCAAGATGAAGTGATTTGGTACTGGGGCATCTTGAATCTCTCTCGAAAAGGGAAGAGTATCGTTATCGTCGTCAATATCGCAAGACCTTTGTGGTTCGTCTGCGTATCGATTCTCATAGACAGGCATGTTCCGAAGTGGTTGAGACGGACCGGCTTGATTTCTGGCTTGGTCCCTCCTTTCTCGCCTATTTCTAGGCGGGGGTCTCACATCTTCGTGATGTGGTTCGGCCTGTCCTCCAAATTGAGGTTGCTCAACAGGCCTTTCTCTGGGCTCTCGCTGGCGCCGATTCAACCTGTTTCTAAGCAGGTTAGTGATTCTGTCGAAGACGCTCCTGGTTCTTCTTGGCGACCTCCCCGGTACATCGGAATCATAGTGCAAGGAGTAGTCCTGTGGTGCCTCTTGGGGAAGTTCGCCGCCTGCTTGATTGGTGGAAGAGTCGACTTCGGCCTCACCCCCCAACGGGTCCTCGTGTTGATACGGAGGCTAGCCTCCCATGTGATCGTTACCCCCGCCATATTGATTGTTTTGGTAAAACCCGTCTTCTTGCGGAGGGTACTGGAAATTTTGGTACCCTCCTTGAGCCTGCATATTCATTAGCATCTCCTGCATAGCTTGGTTCTGCTGGGTGATGTTCCGCATATTTTCTGCCATGGCGGCCATTTCCCTGCTAAGTCTGGCAATTTCCTTTGATTCGCCCCGTGGATCATGCCTTTGCCGTTGGTTAAACCTGTGGCGGGACGTTGGCATTGTGTGCGAGGGTTCCCCTTGTTCAGGGTTTTCCCCGGCCATGTGAGACGCTACTTCTCCTTCGTTTTCGCTCATTTTCGTTAGCTTTCCGGCTTAGCTTTCTTTTCAACCTTATTATGTTGCTTAATCCTTCTTAGTGATTCTTTTTTCAAGAATAACCTTCCTTTCTTCAAGGGGATAGGATTTTTCCTTTTGCAGGATTACAACAGCCTTTGTTCACGGGATTTTCGTGGTTTAACTGTTTGTTTCCCACAGACGGCGTCAATCTGTTGACCCCAAAAAATGTTATCAACAGATGTCGATATCGGACTCGTGACACGTGGATTCCGGCTAGTTGACCGGAGTTGACAATCGAAGAATGTATATAAATCGTTGAGTCGGAATACCAACGGATGATGTTTATGTCGGAATGGATAAAGATTTTGTAATCGGATTTGTTCTTCTTTTCTTTATAATATTGTAAAGAGTACAATAATCATAAGAACCAAGTATATTTGAAAATGACGTTCTATGTAAGAATTCAAGTGTATATGTTATTTTATCTCCAATTCAACATCCTTATTACAATCACAAGAGGCGCTATTTATAGACGAACCAGCTAGGCTGTCTGCCGTTGGATCAAACATACGTGGCATCGTCCCATTGATTTAAGCATCACATCACTCATTCAGGACATTAACTATGGTGATGATTGCCCTGCCACCCCCTTCCTTTTGACTGACATTTAAGTAAGGTGGCTTAAAGTGTGTTGTCACGTCAATCACATCTCAGGGATATCCTTCAGATTTGTTTCTTATAGGGACCTCGGTAAATAAGATATTAGGCAACTAAGGGACTTCGGATGGAGAAGTGTCATGCGAATGAAGGAACTTCGGATATAGAAGTGCTTCTGCCACATTCTATCCACTTCGTCTATGGAAGGACTTCTGCTGGTGACGTCCTCCTTTGAGGGACTTCGTCTATGGAAGGACTTCTGCTGGTGACGTCCTCCTTTGAGGGACTTCGTCTATGGAAGGACTTCTGCTGGTGACGTCCTCCTTTGAGGGATTTCGTCTATGGAAGGACTTCTGCTGATGACGTCCTCCTTTGAGGGACTTCGTCTATAGAAGGACTTCTGTCACGTTCTATCCACTTCGTTTACAGAACTTTTGCCACGTGTCATCCAAATGATGGCCCCATTTTAATGGGGTAACAAGTTCAACAATCTACCAAACGCAAAATCACATATGCGAACAAGTCGATAATCTGAAAAACCAAAATTCACAGTATGCTTGCATAGTGTTTTCCACTATTTGGGCACTAATCAAATATGCCAAACAAGCAATAAAAAGAAATAATAAATCCATTAAATGCAAATATCCACAACTCTTAATTCCAGGAGACAATAATTGCTTATTTAATTTAATTTTGGGATGACATTACCTGAAGCATCACAATTCACACCGCACACTGAACCGGATCCGAATCACACTTCCTACAAGCCAAGTAGCATACAAGCAGGCTTGAAACAAGCAAAGTACATATAAGCCATCAAACATAATCAATTTATGGGAGGGCAGAATCTATAAACAAAATTGAGAAATCATCCTAGGAGTAAGAACGAGCCCTTCCGAGTTGGGATGATAGCAAAAAATGAATAAGAAAAGCAGGCAGTAGAGTAATACCCTGTGTAATTAAAATGAAAATATCCGTCAAGCACCTAAGAAGGAGAGTAAACCTGCTTGCCAGAATGGAGGATGTCGCCGGAAGATTTGCTGGAGAGGAGAGGAACGAATGAGAGAGGAGATGAGAGGTAAGGTGAGGTGAGGAATTGTTGGAGAAGTAAAGAAGGGTTTTATGTTTCAGTTCTATTTTAATTTAAGGGTAAATAGGACAAAATATTCTTACTTTTATTGTGCAAATTGTCTTACTTTTCATTATTTTATTTTATTTTATTTTTGGTATTTTTACCAATATTTTTACATTTCATTGCACAAAAGATCATTTTCATCTTTTTTCCAATAAAAAAATAATTTTACCCTCATATTCAAATAAAATTAAATTAAAATAAATGATAAAGAACTAATTGTAACAATTGTCTCCATTCGTCAAAAAATTATAAATTAATCACAAATATATAATTAAAAATCAAAACTTAAGGAAAAAAAAACATTCATCTTCTTCCTTGCTCTTCCTGGAATTAATTGTTCAAATGGTCACTGAACTTAGGTCTATGACTTTGATTGGTCACTGAAGTTTAAAATGTCGAGTTTTGATCACTGAACTTAGGTCCATGTCTTTGATTGCTCACTGAAATTTAAAATGTGAAGTTTTGGCCATTGAATTTTGAAAATTGTTTTATGTTACTTACTAGCATAAATGTTGAACTTTGAAAAATGTCGAGTTTACAATGAATAATATACAATATTTTTCAAAATTCAATGGTCAAAACTCATTTTAAACTTTATTGAGTAATCGAAGACATGAACCTAGGTTCAGTGACCAAAACTCGACATTTTAAATTTCAGCGACCAATCAAAGATATGGACATAAGTTCAATGACTATTGGAACAATTAACTTCTCTTCCTGTCCTAGTATTAATTGATCATTGTTAATTTGTATATATGGAAATTAAAGGATCTATAATGTGTTTTAATTCTTCTATTTTGTTTTGTATGTAATAATAATTAAGCAAAATCAAAGCTTACTTATTTATGTGCTACTTGTCAGTCTCCTGTGATCATCTTCTTCCTCGTGTTGGCTGCCCTGCCTGCCCACTCCATAAAAGCAAACACAATTTCTTATTTTCAATTCCGTCAGCTTCTGCAAAATTTACACTTCTGTTTTAGGTTGGAAGCTGCTTTCATGGGAGTACGGTTTGGAAGTGCAAGACCTAGTTCAAGCTCCATCTCATTAACAACAACAAAAAATAGCAGAAAACCCTTAAAGAAAAGCTAAAAAGGATCAGAAATATATGCAGGGTATTTGTTATTTAATTACAATGGAGCTTAATTTACTTTGAAGTTTAAAACCCCCCAACTTACCCTTTCCATTGTATGGTGTTCTTTGGCAACATGGCTGTGGCATCATTGACATCAATCTTCTTCCCCGATTCCATTAGGCCTGTTCTATATGTGCTGTGTGTATTGATATCAGCTGGTGAATTGCTGTACTGGTTTTACCAAAGAGAGGAACTCATTTTGAGAAGGATCCGCCAGTTCTTCAACACTCTGTGGAGTTGGTCGTTCGGATACTTTTCAAAAGGAAAAACAGACATACTTCCAAGGTTCGTAACTAACAATTCACAATCGAAACGGTGGCGTAAGCCATAAAACATGACTGCTGGGTTTTGGACCTTTTGTTTTGAAGTCGGAGGTTCAGACACTTTCTTGTCGATTGTTCGTGAAGGAGTATGTATTGCTCGTATAGGATTATGCAAGAGTTATGATCGCCATATGCACTGTCAAATTTTTTTTATGTCTCGAAATTACATTACGAATAATAAATACTAAATAGCATTTCCTGGTATGTGCACTGCTTATATACGCTCGTGCAAAAGTCACGAGACATAGCGTCTTGAACGTTGTTATCGTAGTACTTAAGTGACAACGATGTCATAATGACTGTTGTTTGCAATTTTTACTTTTCGAAACAATATTACTTGGTAAAAATAACAAATTATAATGGAAATTCATTGATTATGTATGATGAAAAACTTTAACGGACAACATTATAAATCAATATATTGAATTTGTGATATTTTACTTACACGTAAATATTTTAGTTACAAAATAATTTTATACTTACAATTGAATTTATATATATATATAAGTAGTAATTTTTATTTATGAACAATTTTTTTCATATAATTGATTTTTTGTCTTATCGTTGACTTTTTGCTTATAAGTAAATTTTTTTTATCTATAAAGGAATTTTTTAGTTAAAATAGTATTTTTACTTCTGATCAATTTTTTGCATACAAGTGGACTAATGTCTTATAAGTGATTTTTCTTCTTATATAAGCATTTGTATAATTTTTAAGTTAATTTCATAAGTAATTTTTAACTCATATTTAACTTCTAAATTATACTTAAGTTTTTCAATTAAAAATAAATTATTCACAATTAAATATTTTCTTATAACTTGATTTTTTAGGTAAAAATTATTTTTTCTACTTATAAATGAAATTATTAACTACTCATCCTACCTGACATTAATTTCATACGATTAAATAAATCAGGATAAGCACCCAATTTAACTTAATCAAGGTACCAAAACATCGAATAAAGATAAGATTGAATTATTTAATCCTTATATATCTAATACAGTGCGTCAAACATGCCCTGAATGAACTCCAATTCAGGCAATTATACGAACCACAATGCATGAAAGGACTGCGTCGTAGACTAGAAAATATGAAAATCATTTTATAAATGAAAAACTCAACTAGATTTAACATGCATCCTAACGTTTTCATACAGTAATTATACGAAACTTCTATACAGACTGCGGCTGCTTGCAACAACTACAACATTCATAATCCTTCTAACATCTACCTAATCAATAAATTCAATATATAACAGATAACACAAGGCTATGGTCATATGAAGATGGATTATCAAGAGCTTACGGTCAAGTAGCAATTGCTGCTACCCGAGCTACTGATAACACAAGGCACGTCACGAACGAGAAACTTCACTGTGCGACCGCCAACAAAATCCAAAATTTCGAGGCATTCCTGCAAGTCCAAGTCGTTTACCAACATCACCCATTCCTCTTCGTCATCAAGATACTTGAGTTGGAATTCCCCCATTTGCAGTTTGAACCTCTTTGCTACCTCTTCATAGAGTTGAAAACACCCTGCAGTAGGCTCAAATTTAAACCGGACTGTATCTTCTTTATAAGCAGCTTTCACTGTAATTTTTGAACTATTGTCTCCACATCTTGCCTCAGTCTTTGAATGCTTCCTTTCGCCAAAACTTCCTGAGCTAGATGAACTGACATTCATCGTTGACCTGGACCCATTGGATGAGTCAGTCATGCCTGGGGAAGTTGGTTGGATATGTTCCATAACTGCATCATCACCTTTCCATTTATTGTCGATCTCATCAGCAGCAGCCAAGGAGATTGAGCTTTGAGAAACAAAACGAGCTTCAGGGGCCTCTAATTTGACACTGTTATTCCGCTCCCATTTAGGGAATTCTTCTCTAGCAAGGAAAGAACCTTGGAGAACCTTTGCAGAAGTGACCCAAGGCATGGTGCATAGTTCGGACTCGTTACAGTTTTTTGGGATCACATTCGAAATGAACTCACCACTACTAGAATTTGGACTGACAACATTTATTCCAGCCATTTCACTTCCATCCACAAAAGGCTCTTCCATTTTCATGGTGCTGGCCTCAATATCAATGCAAGATGTCGGAGGTGCTGAGATCGTGTAGTGGGTAACAGCATCAGGGTCTCTAACATCATGATTATTACTGGGGTTAACAGAACATTTTTTTGGTTCAAACTCTTGGTTGGTAGAGCCAGCAGCCACGAGACCTCCCGTAATTGGATCAAACTTCAATGTTGCCTCCATGCCCTGAACAGAGTTGAGTACACTTTGTATTTTCTTCAAAGAACGATTCACTTTGTTTATTTTGCGAGATGGCCACCTTGAGATGCCATGTTGTCTACATATCCTCTTGAGAGTGGTAGGACATACTACAAAGACACAAAACACGAATATTAAAGTCATTCTTAGAGAGTTCTCAAACCAATGTCACATCCCATATAAGCCACATCTCATAAAAATGTTACTCGAAAGGTTTTCCTCTTTTATCTCATAATCATCTTTTCAAGATTTTGCAGATTTTATCACTGGGTTACCAGTTTTCTTCTGGTTTCAACTAATTACTCCAACTGTACGCTTCCCCAAAAATGAATCAACAAACTTTAGCAACAAGAGTAAGTTGTTAAAAAAGGGTTCTTTGGAACCCCAAGAGTTACAAATAATGTTGGAATTGAGACTCTGGTATAAGTACAAAATCATTATTAACATAATTAATTTAACATTTTTGCACAGATGCATAATAGTGATCTATGGTAATTGAAATCTTTGCATACCTTGTGTCCAATTCTATAAATGAATATGCATACTCAAATAATGTTCACAAAGGGGAAAGCAAAACTGATGATAAATTCAGAATATCATTCACCAGTAAGGGAATATGTGTGTAATACATGTGGCTCAAGCAATGCAACAGATTGCGATTGATGTAATTCTTAGAAAATTATAAATGAATATTTACCACCAATGCTTTTTGCCGCATCCTTGAGGCTACCAGAAAAGTATTGTTGAAGAACACTTAAACTGACATGTTTCTCGGCTGTGCTACGTTTTTTCTCTATCTGCCTCCTTGATTTAGCAATACTCTACAGCAATAATACAGCAATTTTAAGCAATAATACAGCTCAATTCCGCTAGCCAATGAAGACATTAGACTAAGGAGATACAGAACATATAACTCTTAAAAAAGAAAACCAGTATAAGAAAAATAAACACCCAATTAACCCAATATTCTATCAAAATATTGGAACACCAGAGCAAATATGATATTCATACTAACATTCTTGTTACCTTAATTTACCATTTCGAGTTAATTTGACTAATCTTATATGTACTTATCAATTATTTGTTTGAAAGGAAAAATAAGATCACAATGCTTTCTCTATTTAGCAATTTGGTCTAAGGGATTCTTTGAACACTTGAGTGACTATCGTATATTTACCCTACACCATCCATGTTGGTTTACCAAGCATGGTTCTTTTTGATAATATGATATGAAATGTCATCATGCTAATGTAAATATCCTAGAACAAATGATCCAATATAAATGATTAAGGACAACTATGAAATGTAACCTATCCAAAAGAAAAGGTGTGAAATTTATTAACATAAAAGTAACAAACTAAATGTACGAGTACCTCTTTATAAGCACTATCTGCTTCCATCTCATCAGGAGTTTTTACATCAGAAACATTCAGGGTATCACGATTGGAGGAGTCTAAATTGCAATTTATAAGCGATTGTTGAGAGCTTCTCCTGGATAATGCAATTGGTGATTTGTTTTGGGCTTCCCCATCCAGTAAACCAACCTTGGACTCCTCTCCGCCAAGTAGTTCTGCATCTGAAACTGTCCTTAAACTTCTACAGATCCTTTGCATGGTACTTGAGAGATTGTTTAGCAAGAGCTCTTGTTCTGTACTCCTTTTCATATCAACAGGAAGAAAGAACTCTAGTATATAGTCAACATCCCCAGTATATGTGCTTCTTAGCTTGATTGCAACAGCAGCATTTAGACCAAATTTGCGAGCATGATGAACTAGTGGATACTCACTTATATGGTATTCCTTAACATCAGGGTAAAAGAAGGGGTGATTTGATTGAAGAGCTTTCCCAGCAATACCTTGTCCTTCCTCAAGATAATGCTCTGCACATGCATGCACAAATCCGTGCATGCCATTGTCATTCACATAACAAGCAGTCTTCTCAATGCATAGTACACATCTTTCGTCATAATAGGAATTAAATCCCCGACTGCTTATTTTTATAGTCTCATCTCCAACCCCCGCTGTGTAACTGCAAGGAATCCATGTGAGTGCAAGAGGTAACCTATGTGCATGGCAAACAGCTCTTAAAACATCTGTGATCTCAGCTAAAGCTGCCCTTTGATTCTGTGAGAGGCACTGAAAATTAACATATGGTTCAAAAAAGGGATTAGACATGAAATCATGAAAACAAATTGTAGTTGTTTAGAGCCAGGAGTTCAATCAGACCTGGGAACGAAGTCTAGGTGGTACAGTGCTCCTCAGCTTCACTGCCTGAACATGTTTAGAGCCGAAAGTTAGAAAGAGCAACTAACAAGTCTGCAAATATTGTTTTCATTAGTGAAGAAACCTCGTGCAAACAACTCTTATGCCAACAATTTCTTGGTGGGGGTTAGGGGTGGGGTCAAACAAATGCTACCGTCACTTTTGTGAACACTAAACAGGCATAGAAAACAACTGATGATCTATTTATCATGCCCCTGAAAACATGTAGAAAACCTTTACACAGCAATATCACTAAAGAATTGCTCTTAAGAAAGAAATTAAGAAAAATGTTCTGCAACAGAAAAATGAATAACAACTATAAATTAAGAAAACTAACCTGGAGGGCACGACAAACATTTTCCATCTCGTTATCAAAATTGGGTTTCTCCTTCTTTGTAACCAGTTCAAGCACTGCACAACATGACGCTTCATGTGAATCATCCTCAAACACGGGCAGAGCAATAGATCCACGGACTTCGTGATGAATTGCATGTTGTACCCGCAAGTACTCAGCCTTGTTGTAGTACATCACATTTGAAGTCCATTCTGGAATCTTTGAGGTAAATACACGGCCAGGAAGCCCCGGGAAAGAACCTGGTTTTGATTCTGTTGCAAAAGTAAATAATCTGGACACTTCACGATATGCAGAGAGTGTTTGGTCCAGTAAATAAGGCTGTTCAGAAGTGCTCAAGATGTATTGGTCTCCATTCTTAATTGGAACCCAAACTTGGGCAAGAATACCACCTTCAGACCACTCTTTAAGTAAATTTAATGCTCTGAGCATCTTTTCAGCCAGTAATGGAGTTGGAGTCCTTGGGATCGCAATATTTTCTACATCAGTAGCTGCAGTTCGTTGGCTCGAGCTCTTATCTCGATTATTAGTCACATTGACCCCATAATCTGTAGAATCCATAGGAAAACACAATTGGCTGTCCATTTGCTGAAACATCATTTTAGCTCCCTCACTTAACGTAGTTCCAATCATATCACCTTCTGCCGTGGAAACTCCTAAATTATAGTTTCCCGTGAAGTTCAATCCATCAAAGGGCGAGAAATTTGTAGATGTTGAACTCATAGGTGACATGGTAAAAGAGGGAAACATGTGATCCCTTGAATCACCGGGGTTGTTGCACCATCCAGCATACGCATCAAAATTCATCAATTCTGCAACATTAGTTAACGAGTCCTTTGAGTTAGAGGACCTCTCATCATTATCCATCAACTGCACAGACATACCCTCCATCTGACCCCTCGGCATGATCCAATAACCAGTACCATTTTCTTTACTCCAAAAAGGGTACTCCATCCAATCTTAAAACCCCAGAAGGAATAATATCCCAAATTCTTTACAGGGTTAACTGTTAGAGAGCTGTTACAATTGAACTCAAATTTCCCCTCAATTCTTTATAAACTACACAGTTCCTGGGTAACATATTCACCTAAATTACCCTTAAGCCCCAATTCTTCCACCCAATTTCCCAATCCACTTCAAACAGATAGAAGCCCTGAGATAGACACAAGAACGTGGATTATGCATAAATTTATAATTCGTATTATCCATAAATAGACAAAAATAATAATAATAATAATAATATTGGAACTGACCTCAGAGCTTCAGAAAATTTCCCGGCAAATAGATACAACGTTTTAAGTTTACAGAAAAAAAAAAACCCAGAAATGTTAAACTCGAGGAAAAATCCAAGAATTCACCAATCAAACAGCGAATTGAATTCAAAATGAACCTCGCACCAAAACCCAACTCAGATTCATTATGAATAGAAATTAATACGAAGGGGGGAAAACCTAACCCTAGAGGTAGAAGAATTTGACAGCCGAAATTTCCAGACGCCCACTTGAATTGATGAGCTTATATGTGTATTTGTGTTGACAAAAGCTATGCTACGTATATTGTGCGTGCGTGCTGGCGTGTATGATTAGGAAGAATCTTGGACTAGCTAAACATCTGTGTGTGTGAAAAAACAGTAAAGCGGTAAGAAAGGTAAAGAAACAGGCGGTTGTGTCCGGTGAAGTTTTGTTCTTTTCTCTCTCTAGTTGAAACCAGATGTGAGAGAGTTGACTGTAAAAAACGTGGAAAGACCACTATACCCCTAGTGTTGACTACCAGACTCCTAAAAATAATATAGTGGTCACAACCCTGCTCGCTAGCCTGGCAGTGGCTAGTGGGTTTTCTCGCGTGAGAGTTTGGTCCATGATTGGCTCGGTGAGTTAACTCGTAGACTTCTCGAGTTAGCTTTATTTTCCTTTTTTTTTTTATTCAATTACGAAAAAAATTCTTTTCTTTTTTTTATTTAATTTCTTTACATTTTTTTAACATTTTGCTTAAAAAATCAAAGAGCTTGCGGGCTGACTTAACTCGTCACTGGAAAAGCTCATGGGTGAAGTTGAGCCTAGATAGCTGGTCTGGTTCAACTCGTCTCAGCTGGACTTAATCAATTGTCATTCATGAAATGAAAATAGACAAATATATCTGTAAATATAACATTATTTGTTAACTACTAAATTATGCGTCGATTAATGTTATATATTGAAGTATACTTAGAGATTTTAATTAATTATAACCAGACGGTTGGTGGTCACACTAAACATTGATTATTTATATCCCACCCTACATTGTTTGCACCACCATTTGGAATGGCAGTTTGGGGTGGTCGGTGAGTGGTGAGGGGACAAGGAGCACGAGGTAAAATATCTTGTTAAGATGGTATTCGTTAAATTGCATGGACATTGTACAATTGACGTCTCCAAGCTATTTAAAATTGGGCATGTAAGTCCTCAATCTTCAGTTTCTAAATCTTTAACTTTTCAATTTTATTGCACGTGAGTATTTAATGGATAGTTATGTTCATATGGACATTGAAATGTCACACGAGCTTCACTTAACTTACCTTAATAATAGTACAGTTGTAAAACTTGATTTATAACACAAAAATAATAATAAAGAAAATGAAAATAGTGAAAATTTACACCAATCCATGGTTTTTAAATTCTCAATTCAAAAATCAAATTTGAAAGTTTTTCGTTCAAAATCAGATAATTTAAATTTCTTAATATTATAAAATTAAAATTAATTTAACTCAACACCCATAACACATACTCACACCAACACCAACCCCACATAACCCTAATGCATCTTTTGTTGTTTCATTTTCCACTCTATACCCACCCAATACTCAACATCGGCGATCGTCGTGAGTTGCGACAAGCGCATCACTGACGACAGGTGTGCATGGGGACAAGCGCAACAGCAGTGCAATCTGGTTCCTGTCATCGCAATATCTTTTTTTTGTCTTCTGCATCTATTGTTCGTGCGTTCGCAGGCGCCATTGCTCGCCGTGTGCAGTGTAGTTGTGCGCGAGCAGTGCTAACGATGTTGGTTGTTTGTGGCAGAGTGGGCGGTGCAGTTTGGGTGTTGGTGATGGTGCTAGCGTTGTGGTGGGGTTGGTGTCGGCGTTGGCGTTGGCGTTGGCGTTGTGGTGGTGGTGGTCGTATTAGTGGTGGCAGCAATTGTAATGGCAAGGGTGGTGGCGGTGGAGGGGGACGAAAGTTTGCAATCAATTATTTGGGTGTTGTGACCAATAAATTGGTTAATATGTGACTCAAAGAATGTGTGATTGTGACTAAATTTAAAATTCTGACTCAAAATTTGGTAAGTTGTGACTAATTAATTCGATAATTTGTGACTGAGAAAATAATTTGTGACCTTAAAATAGTTTGTAACTTACAAAATTTATGATCTATAACCGATAAATAAATTATGATTTATAAAAAAAAAATTGATGAATAAATTGTGACTTACAAATTTTTTGATTTATGATCGAAAAATAATTTATAGCCAAAAAATAATTTATAATTAATTAATTCGATAATTTGTGATCAAATTATACAGTATTATGACATTGATATATTTAATAAATAATTTAATTAGTTATTTAATTAATAAAAATAAATTATCGCCTGAATTTTGAAGTTTTAAAACTTATTTCTTAATTTTGAAATTGTGCATTGTAATCACCTTAAATATGAATTTTTCCCATGAAAATATATCAATTGAAACAAAACATATTGAAATGATTTGGAGTTGTTCACATTAATGTTTTCAAAACAGATTGAATTGGTTAGTTTGATGAAGAAACATAGAAATATGTTCGGAATATCAAATATGACCTCACGAATGGATCACTTTGAGATATTTGCTTTTATAAGTTTAAAAAAAGAGAATCATTAGATTCCAAATAAAGCCTCTTTGAAAATGGATATGGATTCCATGATGTATTCAAGCCTCTCGCCAACCAGAACAAAGTTGTCAATTATGTCAAAACAGTTAAATTTTATTTATTTTAAACTTTTTGTGACGTCATGTGCATATAAAGTAAAAAAAAAAAAAAATACTTATATTTAAGTAATATTAAATAATTAAAAATACCTTATTAAAATCAACATAGCAATGACAACTTATTTTTAAAAGAATATTTTTAAGGCTATTTAGATGTGCTTTGTTCCGTGTGAGTTGAGATATGTTGTTTTCACTCGACAGTCTTACTAATAAAATATTAATAACTTATTACTTGAGCCCCAATTTTTTTTATTTTTTAAATAATATATTTTGTAATAATGATTTTTTAGAAAATGTGTCGTTAAAAAATAGAAATAACTTATTGTTTGAGCCCCAGTTAGATATGTTTATTTTAATGTATTAATTCGTTATATGTTGTTTTAATGCAATATAGTTTAGAGAGAATTAGCTTTGTTTTGTAATTAAAATAACAAAATTTTGCATTATTGTGATTTCTGAATCATATTTTACTATGTTGTCTTGTAACAAATTTTTTTATTTTTTTATTTTTACCATGTCCGCCTCAATCGTCATCGTTGCCAACTTTCTCAACTATCTTCTTGTAGATGATGTTAATTAAAGGTAGTCATCGAGAACAAAAATCACAATTAAATTTAAGATATTTTGTAAATGAAATCGTTTAGTTATATTTTTTTTTTTTGGAACAGAACATTAAACGACGGTTCAAGAGGTTCAATTTCAGTTGAAATGTCCACCTTAGTGTGTGTCGATGGTTTGATCTGGGTATTTCAAGAACTAAAATCATCTATTAATCTTTTAGTATTTTATAAATGAAATCATTCGATTCCATGTAATATTTGAAACCAAATCCAAATTCAAGATTTCAATTCTAGAGGTTCAATTCCGGTTAAAATGTGCACCACTGTGTGTAATCATTGGCCTTTGTCTGATTTTTAGTGGTTGAAAAATGAACTTTTTATTTATAAACCATCGCGTAAATTTTCTTTTTTCGCTTTCAAACTTTATATTAAAATAATAAGTTAATTCATACAAATTCATATAAGTAAGAGATTGTAAAAATATTTTTGAAACCTACGTAGCCAGAAACGAGAATCGGAATCGATCCCAAATGGAAGTGCACCGACCCGTTTGGTTCATTCCAATTCTGGTTCACGCAACTAGTCCCGTTAAAAATGTTCACCTCTTCTGCTAATAATACAATTTCACTTCCACTTAGTTAAATTTATTCCATTTATATGAGATATTATTTAGGTTATTGTTAATATTGTTAAGTCTAAATTGTAATTGACAATTTTCTAAGTCAAAATCAAATCCTAGTTGAATTGTATTAGTTGTATATCGAGTTATAATCAAAGTCAAAATAGTTAAAGATTGGTAGTATAGATTTTGAAGAAGTCCAAGATGTCAAAGATGCACAAGAAGATCAGATATGATCAAAGAAATGCAATTAGAAATCTAAAGGGTATCAAAGAGCAACAAAGGTTATGCTTCAAATTCTTAGTCACAAATTGCAATGCATTTTTCACATAGAAATCATTCGAATTTGGAGAAGGATATTTCTAAAGGAATTGTAGTCATTTGAGTCAGTTTTCCAACACATTTTGAATTACCTCAATCCGATATCGAGATAGAAATTTATAATGAAAATTCTGGCAACTGCTCGACTGCAACTCGTCTGTCGCTAGCCTACCGCTCGAGTTACGGGTCGATGTTCAAAATTCTATTTTGCCTCAAGCACTGATTTTTTAATTCATTTTCATCCCAAACACTTTCCCCTATATATAACCTACACTATAAACGTCTAAAAAGGTGTTGAATCATAATTATCCATAGAGAACAGTCCTTTGAAGATCCAAATCACTTTCATTGATTTCAAGATTCAACCACCATATTATTTGATTCATATATTCATCCAAACTTAGATTTGTTGATCGAGTTACAAACCTTCATATAAAATCACAGATCAAAACACACAATATCGTTGATCAAACACCAAACATACCTTTGACAATTAGCTTTTAGAGTTACTGGAATTTTGAGAAGAGACGCTAGGAGTTCCAGCGCTGTGGAATAAGGTTCCATTGGAAAAACAATGTTCGTTCTTGGAGATCTACAAAAATAAACGATATTATAGGTCGGGAGCTGGTGTAAGGAGCACGCAGTCCAGGAAGACCAAAGCGATTACAGGAAGAAGGTCAGAGACGACTAAGAGTTAGTCGGAACTGGGCCATACTGTAAGTCTCATCGTTTATAGTGGATTGTTGACTGGTAAAGTACCCGAAGTTTTACCTAATCAGTGTTTCTCTATGATCATATCGGTATTATTTACTACTTTCTATTTACAAACTGTGGTATTCAAATTTAGGATAAATTGACTTAGTTGACATAGTTATCTAGAAATAATTAAAAAACGGTGTGGTGGTAGAGTTCAGATGACGGTACGATGGTAATGTGAAGTGCGGTGCTTGGTGGTGGTAGAGTTCAGATGACGGTACGGTGGTAATGTGAGGTGCAGTGCTTGGTGGTGGTAGAGTTCAGTGGTTGTGGTGGTGTTAGTGTTGGTGTTGTGGTGGTGGGGTCGGGCGCCCCGACGACAGTGGTAGTGGTGGGTAGTGTGTTGGGGCAGCAGCGGCGGTGGACCTGTGACAGTTTTTGTGTTTTGGTGGTGGTGCCCTTTTTTGACGGTGTATCTTATTAGAATTCTATAATGTGCAAAATCATAAAATTAAAATTAACATTATAATCAAATAAGTATTTTATTTTAGAGAAAAGATTTTACATATTATTTTAAGTAGTGACCTATCGGTCCGATCATCGATCACTTGATTCAACCAGCAATACGATGACAAATGTTTTATCCAAGTCAAGTTTGGATCGAGTTTGGTAATTATGGTATCTTGGTAATAGAGTGTCGTGTGCTTCAATACTAGAGTTGCACGAGATTAAACTAGCGTGTTCAACGTGCAAGAACACTATGATAATTATTAAATGCTCTCCACTGAAGTATTGGCTGTGATATAACAATCTTGTCACGTGACCATTTAAGAGGGTGTTTGGTGGGAAGAGACATGCTATAATGTCAGTTTACTTGACCGCAAGGATGATCACACTCACACACATTGGGAAGAAAAATATTATTTTACTTTCGCAGGACCCACACACCCATGCGAGGGTGTGGTCAAATAAGTGGTCATCCAAATGGGTTGTTTAGCATTTTTTTTTGTGAGAATTAAAATTAGATTTTTTAGTTGATTGTGATAGAAGTTTTTGAAATGTGTGGTTAATGAGTTATGGGATCCATGAAAAATATGGTTGATATTGATTGTTTGATTTTGACTTAGATTAAAATCAAATTTTAATTCGTACCAAACAGGGCCTAAGTTTGATTTGTAAATGCATCAGGAAATATTCATAGTAATTTGATAATTATATCAAACAAGTTAAAATTGAAATGGTGTGAAAGATTTCAGAAGTTAAACTTTGGGTATGAGCTGATTTGGAGCCATTTAGGATATTTTTAATCAGGTTGGAGCACATATTAAAATATTTCAAGCTATAGAAGTTACACTAACTTCAAATTATCATGTCGCTCTTATTAGGACCTGTTTGATAAATCAATATTTTTCAGGAAAAATGAAATTTTAATTTCATTTCCATCTTTTACCTTGTTTGATTGTATTTGAGGAAATTACACCTAGTGTCAAATTCCTTGTATCTAATTACAAAAATATCACTTTTTTTTTGGGCATATCAAAAACGTCAATTTTGTACTGTTTTACCCTTTGAAGAAATTGTAATACCATGCATGTCCCGAAATGAATGTGGGCTGAAATATTCAATAACTGTACATATTCTCTGAAAATGTCAGTTGAGTTTGTGTGCAAAAATGGTTAACGTCTGAAGGAAGGAACCTCGAAAATTGAAAAGGAAAAAAGATAAAAAAAAAAAAAAAAGAACTAAACCTAAACAAGTAAACATGAAAAAAGAACCGCCTCACAGCCCAGCAAGTCTGAACGCCCCCTCTCTCACACCGCCCCAGCCACCGGAAGAAAGTTCTCTCTGAACTCCCCCCTCTCTCACACTGCCCAGCAACCGGAAGAAAGTTCATCGCCGATGACGAAGTGAAGTCACAGTTCACCTCTTTCATGCTCAAGAGCCCGACCTTGGAAATACTGTTCCCAGATAATCGCTGCAAATCCGTGCCTGAAACAGGTAAGAATCAACAACTTCAGAGGCAACCACTTCAAACAATGATATGAAAGATGGAAGTGTGAAAACGTTCCTGTATTTTTGGATGTCAAAGGGTACAAAAGATCTATTTTTCAGTAAATAAAATTCAATTTCTTAGAAATAAAGAGCACTAAAAATACCAGATGAGATATGTCTCTTGATGGAAGTTAACTGATCAAAACGTCAAATGCCTTTCTTCTTTTTGTTTATGTATGAACAACTTCTTATTGCACTTCATTTTGCAATGGAACGATTTAGTCAATGATAGAACAATCACATAGGAAGGAACCATTCATAAGAAATATTTCAGTCTAATTGGAATAAGGTTAAGTGATAAAGATGAAACATCAAATTATGTCCGTTTTCAGTGATTTAGTTGATTCAAGGAAAAGATAACTCTTAACCTAATAACCCATCAACCACTTTTTATATGATTCAACGATAGTCAGTTTTCCTTTCTAATCCTTTTCTAATAAATGCTAACTTCATTTTCCTTGCTGATCTGATCAAATCCTTCACATCTGAATATTGTGAATCTGCCTCTATCTAGTAATTTAGTTTCCAACTAAATTTCCTAACCATTCATACATATAGAAGGCCAATTGGGAATAAGGTTTAGCTTATGATTGTTGTTCCCCCTTTTAAGTATATCTTCCAAATAATAACGTTGTTGGAATTAATAGTTTTTAACTTCGGACTATCAAGGTAAGATGTGTCATTGAGTGGATTGATCACCATAAAGAATACTCACCCTGGCTTGGCAATTTGTTTTATGTTATTCACATTCAATGAAATAGGGGCACGTTTTGTAAATTTGTTGTTGTGAATTTTAATGGGTTACTAGCAGTCACTGAACTTGCCTTTATTAGGCCGCTGAAGTTTAATTAGGAGCAATATCATCATTGTATTTTAATTAATGAGCAATTTGGTCAAGTAGTTAGTCTTCCGTTCAACCACGTAATGGAACTAGTGATGTAGACGTTGAAAGTAACCCACCACCCTTGGATTATCCAAGTAGTGCAAGGTGGCATATGCCTCATTCGTCTCATCTTCTTGGTTTCTCTTAGGCACCTTCGTAATGTTCCTGTTGAAATACTTTGTTGCAAATTCTGCAAGTTCATATATAGGACTTGAAAGCCTACCAATATCCACCTCTAGTATAAGTACTCCATCTTTAATTCCAGCATTTTTCCCCAGCAGCCAAGAAAGTCGAACTTGAAGCTTTATAATCTTTGATAGGATGAAGGTAAATCTGGCCATGTATTTTTCTATTGTGAAGACCATGTGTATGTGCATAATTAAGGACCTTTCTGATGTAGGACAGATCGCCTTGGAGTTCAAAGATGAGATGGATAGGAAATTAGCCAAGAAAATGAGTGCTAACTTCAAACGGTCATAACTTTTTGCACCGGTGTCAGAATCGCTATTATAATATGTTTTCAAAAATAGGAAGCGGAGCCCCATACCGTCCCAACCCAACTTTGCTTGGTTGATGCCATTTTCAACTTCAAATTCGCAGTTTAAGCCCAGTCGGCGGCCATTTGAAGTTTTTTCTATTTTTGTCAATTTTGGCGTTTTAGTTATTTTATTTCCTAGAATGGCTATTTTCATCTTTTCGCTTATTTTAGGTTTTCTAGAGACTATTTAAGTCTCGTTTTGTCATTGCCGTCGACATTATTGATTGAATAAAATTTTCGTTCTTCTTGAATTCGTTTTTCTTGTTCTTAGATTTACGTTCGTAAATCTATTCACTTCCGTTCTGCATCAGTTTCTTCACTAATTTCTCTACTAGAAAAAATATAAGATTCATCCTCACTACAAGGGTGCAAAGACTGAAAACGAACAAAGTAGGAATTTAGAGCACATTCAGTAGCTTTTTCCTTGCATTAATTGGGTTTTTCTTCTTCATTTTGCACTCATCTTCGAATAGAAAAAATTGGACACATCTTAGACCAACAAGAATTCCTTCATCGTCGATGCCACACATGCATTGTTTGGGAAATTTGGCAATCAACACATTTTCATCTCCTAATACCCTTTGTAGGTAAGTTTCAATCATGTTCAAATATGTACCCTTCAACTGATAACTTCCATCCAAACAAAAGAGACAAAAATAGAGATGAGTCTTCTCAGAACCCCTCTCAAAATACTGGCATCTATCTATCTCTTCACAAAAGTGCTTCCCATATTTACTCCAAGTGTTCGCCTCGAAAAAGATCATCAGGGCTTTTTTCATACTTCATATCTCAGTTGTGCCATTCAAGGTTATCCATTCCACGTTTTGCCTTCCAATGTAACTAAGTATTAAAATTAATTTCTTGTACTCTAGATTACAAAGGATCCTCACTTGCTGACTCATTTTCAAGGAGCTGCATTCTCTCATTTCATTGGGAAATGATGAGAGACAAATCGCCTTGCGAGGGCCTGTCCTCTCTTCATTTTCATCTTTCCATGGAAGCTGGTGTTTAACTGTTCGAGGGACTGCAGTACCCGAACTTGATGAGAGGTTGTTCATTGAAATTTTTTGATAACATAGGCTACAAGTTTTTACACTCAACACCCACTTGCCCCACTTCGCCCCCAGTTTCTCCAACATTTTTATCCATATCGGTAACAATGCTATCTTCTATTGTGTGGTTGTGAATAAATTTTCATTATAAGTTGAATACAATAACATAGAGCAAAAATTCTGATCCATATTTGTTGCATAAATTTTTATAAAATAATGTGATATCCTGGGGTTCAGTTATGAGTATTGTAGCAACTAATGGATATGTGGTTTACTACTCTATAATTTTGAATAGATATGAGTGTTTTTCCCCTTTTGTTGTGTACTTGTTTCAGAAAATATACTAACTGTACATTTCTACGCTTTCAGCAATTTCATTGTGAGATTTGATCATTAACCTTGAAGCAAACCAAGGCAAACGGGTCCTCCTACAACCGAACTTGAGAAATTAATACACTTGGAATCTCAGTAAGATCTGTCTTTTGTTATGCAATATTTCATTTATGAGTGATATTACATTTATGGTGGACAAAACAACATTACAATATCTTTGTGTGATACGCAACTAATTTTTTTACAGGATATTGTCCGCCATATTAATTGACTAGGAATCTGCAAGCATCATATTCCAAGACTAACATATTTATTTGACTTGTAAGCATACATTCTATCTCTGGCAATTTCGATATTTGACATTTCGTGGCCATGTTCTTTCCTAGATTATCAGTTATGTAAATGAAAACATTGTTCTTCAAACTTGTTTGGTTTACTGGTTTTATTTTGCTTAATATACTGAAGTAACTTACTTATGTCATTGGTCCACTTTTATTGATTTTCTTGGAGCCTTTAATTCGATTAGCTTTCCCTCATTAGATTCTGGAGTTGTTTTACACTTAATAACTAATATTCATTTTTATAGATTCCATTATACAAATACATGACCATAATGGAAAATAGATTATTTGACTCATTAGTTCCAAGTCTCGATTGCATCATTTCCAAACAATTTATGCATTTACAAAATCGATACTTTGAAAGTGTACGAATGCCTAAATTAATTTTACATTTCAATTACTCAACACTTATTGGTTGTTTGATTAATCTGCTTGTTTCAAGTTACAAAGCATTTTGTTTATCTATTTTATGTACACAATTATCTTCCAATTTCTATCTTACATGCTGATTTCAGTGAGGACCACAGTTGTTTTGTTTCAATTTACTGGGAATCTGCCATCCTCATTTTCGAGGACTAACATATTGAATTGATTCCTAAGTATACATTCCATCCCTGGCAATTCAATGTTTGACAATTTTTGTCAAATGTTCCTTCTTTTGGAACATTAATTGTTCATCATGTTCATTAGATACCCATACATTGCATTCGTCTGAATTGTAGGTCGTCAATAGGTTGCCCTAATAATTACTGAATCTTCACTTCATTCGATATTTGACTGATACATACTTTGCATATCTGTGGTTTTAATGCGTATGTCTGCTTGACAGTCGATTTCGTAGGTATTCAAGAAGTCGTATTTATGTCCCGAACAGGCCTACATTTCCTCGATAGTTCAGGTGATTCCGTCGAAGCTACTATTCTAACTGTCGGGACCAAGAGACTAACTGTCGTTCCAGACAGTTAATCTCTGTAGTTCTCGAGAGTTGGGTGATTCCCGACAGATGAACTGTCGTTCCCGACATTTAGATTCAAGTTTTCTCGACAAATGCATCATCTTATTGAATTTGCACATTGTTGACGTGGTTCGTGTTTCCACAATGTGTCATTAAGTGCAATAATTTCATATTATGTGGTTGTTATATGGTTTCATTATCTACAGTATTCAAACTTCGTCTTATGATCTTCACAATTGTGTTTGCGTTGCTAATTGCCATTTTCCTATTGTGTAATTTTATTCTTGCAGAACATATGGAATTCGAATTCCTTGTTCCGGAGAATGCACGCCAGCGGGCACACATATCGCAGAGAAGCAACCTCAAGTATATCAAAACTGTGTTGGACCATTTCGACGACCGCCATCGTGAAGAATTCATGAACTCCTGCCTCGGCTTCATTGCTGATGTGCCAGAAATTCAGTTCTCAGCCCAACTAATACAGGCACTAGTTTTTAGGCAGATAAACACAGCTAAAAAGCATGAGTTGTGGTTCAACTTGCAGGGCCACTACAGCAGATTTGGCCTTGCAGAGTACGCGGTAGTCACGGGACTAACATGTGGCCTCTTTCCAGAAGGCGATCAGTTCACATGAACACTGGAAAAGAGGAGACTGAAGGACAGATACTTCAAGTCTGTGGAAAAAATATCCTGTGCGCTACTGGAGAAGATATTCGTAAGACCGTCCACCCCTCGGACTGATAAATACAAACTCAGGCTTGCCCTCATCATCGAAGGAGTATTCAATGCCCCTGACAATAATGTAGGCATTGATTTGGACACATTGTCCATCATCGACGACTTGGACATATTTTTTGCCTACCCATGGGGAAGAGTCGGATATATGCGTCTGTTGAAGGGCTTCAAACATAGATGGGCCATGAAATTCATTGATGGAAAGAAGAAGAACGAGAAAGATGTCAGCTACACAGATCATGGCTTCCCGATCGCCATGCAGGTACAATTCAATTTTTTAGTAATGTCCTTCGTTCCTAGATTAACTTGTATACTTCATATTGATGTGCATTAACTCTGCCGTCCTCGTTTTCTGCTACGACAGATATGGGAATTTGAGGCGGTTCCGAAAATTGGCGAACGCTTTGGTAAGAGGGTTGGTGAAAGCTCGCCACGGATCCTTTGCTGGACGACCACGAAACAACCACAGCAACGCACCTACGATGCGTTCTTCAAAAATGTCAAGATACTTGTACCATTAAATTTTTCAACAATGTGCACTAAATTACCATACCATTGATTATAACCATTTCATTGTTTTGTCAGCTGCACGTGCATGCCACGCTCCGGGTCACGGAAGGCGAGCATACAAAACCATACATATCCAGCTCGTGCCATACGAAGATGAACCCATACCGACATTGGACGACCTAGTAAGGAACTATGTGGCTCCGCAGTTTGATGCCGAGCAAGATGGCCCAACTTCTAACCAACTGGCGACACTGGAAGTCCGTGACGTGGAGTCTGACGATGTCTCCTCCGATGAGACCTCTGGTAGTGAGGAGGTCGATGGCTCATCGGGCACGCCTGCTGTGGTGGCAAGTGTAGAATATGCCGATAGTGGTGCCGCGTCAAGCCACGACGACAGTGGTGGCAGCAATAACGAAAGTGAGGAGAGCAATGCTCAGCATGCCACCGGAGGTAATGATACGCAGTGTCCAACTCCTCAGCAACATGCTTCTCCACCAACCAGACGTGAATTCGCAACGGATAGATCAACCCTGACAAAAGATGAAGTTGAAGAGATGTTCTATGATCATCGTGCACTTACTAATATGAGACTCCTCACTGTTAAGCTTGAGATCATGAAGCATGTGATTGATGAGTTCGCAAAATTTCAAGAATTCATCTCTGCCCGCCTGTCCCCATTCGGAACGACGGCCACTACATCTGCAGGACACATGAACAACGTGCCGAGTGTGCCCGGTAATGGTCCTCATCTTTGTGCGATATGGACATAAACTTGGGTTATCGAACTAATTCGCAAACGTATCTGTTATATAGTGAATTCGCTAATGTTGGTTTACTTCTTTATTGTACATTTCCCTTAAACGTCCGTGAAGGTGACGACGCCCATTCCCAGGATGGCGTACAGGAAAAGTCCCATGGAGATGACGTGTGCCCGTCCCCGACTGCCAATGATCTTGCGCAACCATGTGCACAAAAAGCCACCGTATCTGATATGCACGTTCCTTAGTACATGTTACAAATTTTGGTTTACTTCCTATGCCTACGAACAATTATTGGTTACATATATGCATCTGCAGATGTTTTTGACATCGAGTTGTGCCTCAAAGATTACGTAGGCCAGCAAGCCGATGACGGACATGAAGTCACAGGTACATGCGCCACATTACTAGATGGCCAGTATTCCATTTTTCTAATATTTTGTGTTCATTCATTATGTTGTCGTGTTGCAGATAGAGGTGACATGAACCTAACCCAGCCATGCCACGAAATTGAAGAAGTCTATGCGAACTCCGTCGTCCTAGATGTGAACGGTAAGTTGTGTAATTTGTGTTTGCTTTTATTGGACTCATAATAATAAAAAATTGCACGTTGATTATATAGTTCATTCGTATTTATCCTCGTATTAATCACATGTTGGGGTTGCACCAATTTTGGCCGTTGAGGCCACCGTTCTAGGTGATCAGCGAGCTATCCTCAGCACAAAAAGGCGACGATCGGAACGCCTTCAACGTCCTGCAGCGTCTACCAGGACGCCATATACAAGGGGGATGGGGAAGCGAACTAAGCATTGAGTGAGTTCAACATTTACCGCGAAAGACTTATGTTTGTTGTTTCATTGTGTAGTGTTAATTTCATTTCATTTCGTTTCTTTAAGTTCTAAATTCAAACTTCTTCGTAATTCGTATAGAATGCATGCTGAAGGTCATTATATTGGTAAACATATTATTAGTTTATTCTAAACTTGTTAATTTTCTTGTTATGGGTAGGAACCCAAAAAATAATAACATGATCCAACTAATAACAAGTGAAGTTGAGTACGAGGAAAAAGTAAAATGTTGGTATATTACTTAGATTTAGATTTATGTGCATTCTAGCAAATTCCCGTAGAGAAATAAGGCCTTTGTTATCTTCCAGAAGTTTAAAATTTTAGATGTTGACATTAAAATTTTTTAGTGGTACTCTGTATTAATAGACTATTTTATATTGGCATTTGTTGTGCATAATTGGCTTCTCGATCGAAATATAAAACCGTAGAAGAATAATATTTTGGATTGAATATGTTGATAACGCAAGAAAATCTTTCAAATTAAGAAAGAATGTATGGAATTTTTGTAGTTACCTCATGCTTGTTTGTAGGGGTGTTTTATCAATGACTTCAATCGATCAGCCAAAACCATAGATTGCATCATCCGTCTCTGGTAGTCGAGGTGGCTGGTATAATTAAATTTTAATTTTATTGATGTACTTGTCCTGGGGGACAAGGGGAGGGCCCTGTATCGATCAAGTTTTTTTGTTAAATTAATGAGAAAATTTTCTCTTTCAAATATTGTCACCACTATTTCAAGGTCATACTTGTATTGCAAAATGTACGTTGCAAACATAAGTTAGAGAAGCTTGTTAAATTGACAATTCCATTTTCGAAAATATTGATGTCACGTTTGTCCCAAGTATTTCATAATACTTGGCGCATGCCCTAAATTCCCTTACTATTCATCATATACATCCTTAGAGAAAGATTGAATTTATTGATTCAACCTATGCTCATAACCAACGTGCTACCTCAGAGTCTCCTTAAAAGGATTCAATTATTATGTTGTATTGTGTGTTTGAAATTTCACTGTTGTAGAGAAATTATGTAGTGTGTGCACAAACTGTGAATGTTTGATCCTTTGTGTCTTATATATAGTACAAATAAAATGTAATACATTGTTGTAGTCATGTAGGTCTGATCCATTTGACTAATAATTCCATTTCGCTTTCGCAGATAGGCAACACATGCGAGGCAGAGTGGTGTTCGTGTTGATGATTACGTGTACAAATTCCCCTCAAGCCGAATTTTTGTTATGCATGAACACAGAACGGATCACAAACCTGCATCGGATAAGGGGAGAGTCCTGTTCATTTTTTGGGTTGTCATGACGGAGGTCATGGTTGAGTGGAATTAAATCGAAGCCATTTGTTGGATTTCAATTCATATTAGTACCATGTAACTTGTGCATGTGCGTTATGGAGCATTTTCAATATTTTTTGATACGTTACAGATGGTCGAATATTGATGAACATATGTGCATGTCATGATTAAATGTATCGACCGTATATTGAGGCAGTGCCTGAAATATTATATTTCTTTTTTTCCACAACAAGAGGGGTGCTAATTATCTACCATATAATTGTTTTAAACAACGTCAATCGGGGCACACATCAATTTATGGTTGATAAAATTGAATAAATGGCATGGCATGTACTGCACGGTCAGGGTACTAACCACATAATTCAGATAATGAAGTCATACGCTGACTACATGATCATAAATAAACTAATTTAGTGCAATCTTGAAGATTGACTAAAATATTAATTTTTTAAGTGGAATCAATATTCATTGCATCAACTGAAGGTCATGCTCGCAGCCCAAAACAAATGTCATCAATGGAACATCATGTCTCTTAATGGGATGTGAAACCATCACACCATTAGTAAATCATCCATACAGTAAAATGTAAATACGTTTGGTGGTTGGGTGGTGAATTATAGTAAATGTTTCTCTTTTATTTGTTATATAAATAGCATGTCATGGTTCCCCAGTAACACTTACAGTTTGTAGAAAAACAACCCTGGCCATTCCAAACCCTTCTCAATATTTAAGATTTTCACACACAGAATATTTGATCATAATGGCATCGTCTATCGGGAGCAATGAAATTATCGACCTCAACGAGGTCCCCGGTTCTTCCCCATTATGTCTGATATATATATCTTCGGACGATGAAGATGTGGTTCGTACAGGTGTTGTAAGAGATATTACCGTTGTTCCATTTCCTAACCTAGACGATGTTGGTAGTCAAGAGTCTAGGTCACCAATAGCCGTCCTCGATGCTTCAGCCGAGTTCATGGGACCACAGGAAGATGAACCCGAGGAGGAAGGCCACTTGGAGATGGAACCGGCTCCTGAGATAGTAGTGATCAGCTCGGATGAATCGGAGGATGACTCCCACGAAGAAGCTTCATGTGTCTCCGACGATTGAAGTCAAAACAGCTGTGCGAAAATGTCTTATAGAAGGCACGCACATTAATGTTTTGTTGTTTTTGTTTGGGAAGAAATCTGGTGAAGTAATCACCACAATTTTAGCTTGTAGAACATCCCTTTTTGTATACATGCTAAGTATCATTTCAGCCCGACTAACCAAATGTTGAGAATTACTGAGTTCATCCGTCGGGTACGACAGATGAACTGTCAGGATTTGATATTGTATTTTGTCTATGTGATTCGGTAATGGGTATCATCCTTTGCTGTATTGTAATGTCTGCAAACCTGTTGTTGAATGACAATCATGTTGATAATGAATTGGACTACTGTCTGCGTAGACATAACATTTTCGGAATGAACATGAGAAACAACATGTAATATATTGAACAATGAACGCATAACCTATTCAATTTGGAATTCGAACATTAAAATTAATCCAGTCTAGGGAACAAGTAGAATAATGCATAAGCTGTAATGAAACATTTTACTAAGAACAAACAAATGTACATGAAACATAAGTAGTTCAAACATTATCCGACATAAGCCTTGTCGAAATACTTGTCCTAAAAAATGAGATAAATTCTGGTTCTTTAACAAAACTTATATTATACAAAAATATAACAGTCAATGACAGGATGTACAAGTAGTCCCGTCATTGCGGACCCTGCAACTGAATAAGTCAACCAAATTTTTATGCAAAGATAATTTAGACGGGGTGTGTATTAATAGGATTCGAACAGGTGGTCCGGTTATGACCGGTTGTACCACATCGGGTGCACGTCCGACGTAAGGTGGTGCACTTGTATCTTGATCGTTTCCGTCAGGTTGACGGTCTACCGGAAGGACGACGTACAGTAGGCGGCAATATGGGAGTATTAACAATCTCGTTCGAAACAACCCAGTCCACTTCCGCGGCAATGGATATATAGCTTCGCTATAGACACCCCTCCAGTAATCCAATGTGTAATACGGCGAGCATAAATCGTACAATGACGTACCTCTCATACATGCGGCACGAGAAGCGTGAACACATGGCATACGATTTAGTTGGAACTCTCGACATGTGCACGTGCTCTCCCAGAAATCTACAATGTCGGTGTCATTTCCTATTCCTACCTATGTTGAGTAGTTTGTCAATCCATAAGCGCGAAGCCTAGTACCAGTTTCGAAAGTTGTCCTTAACTTTTTCTCCATCCTAGCTGACAACACGGAACTACACGTGGTGGCATTCACATGTCGTTGGTAAAATCACTTCTGTATTGTACCTCGAATGTGTTCAACCAAGCACGTGATAGGTAACGAACGGGAATAACTCAACATTGAGTTCAACGATTCTGCGTTGTTGTTTGTCATAATGTTATACCTCATTCCAACGAAATGTGCACGTGACCAAAATGAGAAACATGCTCGCTCCAAGTACCCATACAATCTCTCATTTATCCTACGAATCTGTTCCATTATTCTGTCAAACTCTTCGACCCGATAAGTTGTAGCAGCTCGTTTGAATAGAAATAAGGAACTTGCGTTGTTCTACCTCTGTATTAAGTTCTTTCCATATGCCATATACAACAACCATGGTGAGACATGGGAAATAGATGAGCAATAGTTTTTTCAATACTTGTTTTCCTGTCCGAAACGAACACTAATTCATCTGAGTCGCCAATAAGATCTTTCAAGTTCGACAAAAACCAAATCCACGAATCATTTGTTTCTGCGTCCACGATGCCCCATGCTAAGGGATAAATCTGTTTGTTGTCGTCCTGGGCTGTTGCCAGTAGCAGTGTACCTTTGTGTGGGCCTTTCAGGTGACTACCATCAACACAAATGACGGGCCCCAAGTACTGTTTGTAACCACGAATGCTTGCACCGAAAGCTAGGAAGAAGTACTGAAATCTGTTACGGCAATCAACTGAAATGTGGGTTACCGTCCCCGGGTTCATCTCTCCTAGGAAGTGACAGTATGAAGATAGTTTCTGAAAACTGTTATATGGTGTACCATGTAGCATATGTAAAGCACTCACCTTCCCCCTTCGTGCTTTTTGGTAACTGATTTTGACACCAAACTCACGTTCCATGTCACGTGCAATAGCGGTAGGATCGTATGATCGGTTTGGATTATCCAATTTTCCCAAAATATGCTCCGCAATAACGGAAGTAGTGGCATGTCGTTCAATATTACGACGAAATTCTACTGAACAGGTGTGCACATTGTTGAATTTACGGATCATGAAGATTGCAGACTGCTTCACACTTGAAGCACGTAGCATCCATTTGCAAGTCACGTCCGTGCATACAACGGTTTACATTTTTTCGCTTGACCTATTGACCTGAAATTGAAACTTGTCTTGCAAAGCGAGCATACGAATTTTTGAGTACGACTCATGCTTGCTCAAGAATATTGTCCATTCGGCAATATCGGATGTATTCACAGTTGCAAACATTGTGCATCTATCTGGAATCCTAGACTGTGATGATGTGTCCTCGTCAACGACATCAGTATTTGGAGCATATGTACCATCCAAAGGGTTGCGGTAGTTGTCAACTAATGGTGAAGCATTCAGATCGAAACTTGGAATATCGGGTGCAGCATTGTGTGAGACACTGCGCGAAACATTGAGCTCGTCACTTTGTACGTTATCCTGAACATTCGGTGCGGCTAACGAATGATCATATAGATTACATGCACTCCGTACGTCAACACTTGCCAATTCGGTTTCTGAAATAATAACGCATATTGCAGTTTCCGCATAAACTGATATGTACCAAAGTAGGTCTTCATCTTCACGTATTTCAGCTGGGGGTATGTTCATTTTCGGGACTTTGAACTTCAATTCCATTTCTGCGCGGGGATTGACGACACCAAATTTTTCATTCAACCGTAACACAAGTCCGGTTAAATTAATACTTCTCGGCACTAAAATGGATGTGGTTTTGTCCCCTATCCACTTCCATTCGTCATCGTCATGAACAAACTTACTTCCATGTGACACGATGAATCTCAGGTGATTGCTCATACCTGAAATTTGGGGATTGCAACTATAAGATACATGAACAATGAATATGCTGATATGTAATAGCATGGAAGTTGAACTTTCAAATATTCAATATCAGAATGTGAAACAACAAATTCGTCAACAGTTCAACTGTCGAAGTCGACAGTTTCTATATGTCGGATTTCGACAGTTCAAATGTCATTCCTGATGGTTTCGAAACGTCTAGTGCGACATTTTAACTGTCAGGACGTGCCGGAGAAGATGACAATTTTCGGTCGTCGGAAACCCAGATAACTGTCACATTAGTGACTACCTTGTAAGAATGTGTGGGAAACATTAATCATCATCATTAATACTCAACTACAACATCATTTATGGAGAAAAATTAATATAATAACTAATGAGAAAATCATTTATTATAGTTCATTATGGCAATTTTTAGTTAGATTAGTTTCAACATAAATGTGATAATATTGTATTTAACACTTCATAAAAAGTAAGCTATTAAAAGAAAAAGTAAACACTTGCCAATAAATTTACCTCTCAAAATTAATGGAGACTTCAATAACTTGATTAAAGGAATGGGGAAGATGTAGTGAAAGGTAGAGTTTCTTAATGGGGAAGGAATATATTAACATAATAATTCTTTTTAATTTATTTCTTATTAAAAAAATTCATATTTAATAATATAATATACAAATATCTAATATTTATAATATTAAATTCAATCATCAAATCAAATATTAATGAAAATAAAAATATGTCTTCATGGGCATTAAGTAGCATTAAATGCAAAAAGAATTTAGATATTTCTTTTATATTTTTTTCTTATTAACAAAATTCATATTTAATAATATAATATATAAAGATCTAATACTTATAATATAAATTTCCATCAACAAATCAAATATGAATTTTCCCATAAAAATATTTCTTCATGGCATTAACTAGCATTAAAGGCAACAAGAATTTTGACTCAAAGGGTAAAATGGATAATTCACACCCAAATAGTGACATTTTTTTATCAAATCATGTGTCAATCAAAGTTTTTGGTGTATTTTCAAAAAAATTGACATTTTTGAAATTTCCCCTTTTTTTTATGGAATTTGTTTTCCATTTTCTTCTCACGCATGCAAAATTTCCTTGATTTTGTGGAAAATCAATTTCTTTTGTTTTGATGGTTTTTGGTTTTCTACCTTTTATTTTTTTTGGCAATTGAAATAAATTTTATTCTCAATTGTAAAAAAATACATTCCTTCAATTGACAATTTCTATTAAAAAAAAAAAAGTCAAACGAACACCAAATATTATTATTATTATTATTATTATTACAATCTTAACAAATTTTGTTCTCAATGGTAAGAAAATTTACCATTTAATTGACAATTTTCATGGAAAACAAAATCAAACGGACACCAAAATCATTATATTTTTTAGATGAAAAATTATACCAATCAAATAACTTTAATTGCAATTCTCAGTAAAACAAATTTTAGGCAATTCATTCCTTGTAATTCATTTTCTTTCCACCCAAATTTCATCTTTATATCAAACGGACCCTTATATTTTAATAGCATTGGAAGGTCAAATTTTGTTAATTTTCTAACTATTTGACATAATATATAATTTTTAATATTAAATATGTGCCGACATACACAAATGAATATGTATAGATCATGATACTTTCAGAAGAAATGACTTGATACTTGGAATCATTAAGGTCTTGTTCGGTAGAGATTTAAATCCAATTTTAATTGAAAATATAGCCGTTATGTTTAATTTTCATCTCACGCATGAGACCTACTAATGGTTAATCTTATTTTGTACTTTTATGACATCATGTGCGTGAAAAGCACAATCTACTTAGAATAAAGCCACTTATCTCGAGTCGACAGACCCCTGCCTATATGAGGGGACATGTGTCCCCCTGGAAATTACCCATCTACTTATGTTTAAGTAAAATGAAATAATAATTAAAAAGTAAAATCATTAAAATCAACATATTTCTAAAAAGTGTATTTTTAAGATTATTTAGAGTTGCTTTGTTCCTTGAGTTGAGATATGTTATTTTCACTTGATTCTCCCATCAATAAAACATCAACAATTAATTATGTGAATTCTTTTGTTAACATATAAAAAGAAGTCATACAACACATTATTGACTATTTTAAAAGCTACTTTTGAATAAAGTAACTATTTTTAAACATGTTTGAATAATTTTTTTTAATTAAGATGTCTGTGTAAAAGTGATTTCAAAGAAAACTCTTTTTCCAGACCAAATTGCGCTACAAGTGATATTACTCTTGGAAGTGCTTCATATTATTTGATAATAGGATTCAACTAATGAGATGTCAATATTTCATTGATGGCACGGTTGTGACAATGATAGATCTCAACTCGTTTTGTTTAGGAAAACAAACTTTGCAATTCAAGTCGTGGTTGAAATTAAAGAAAATAAATTACAATTGAAAAGATGAAAATTGAAATATAATTTAATTTCCATTCTTGGAGAAAAATAATAAGATAAAATTTTCAATGAATATTCAAATTCACATGTTTTTTGGTATTATCTATATAAAATATATTACGTCCATTATAATGACAAAACAAATAATAAACACTTAGGCTCTGTTTGATAACACATTATTTTCGCTGGAAGTTAGAATTCGAATTCCAACTTCCACTTTTGACTTGTTTTATTGGGCAAATTTTCTATGGAAAATGTTTTTCAACTTTTGAATTTTTGTTTGATTTCAAAGAATTATCTTTCCCATCACTTTGGTGGAAATTGAAATTTCATATATATATATATATACTAGTGTCGCCCGTACGATGTACGGGTTAGATTATTTTGTAGGAATTGTTAGCATGTTAAATGCGTGAAATTATGTTTTATTTTGAGGTGTGAGATAAGATAGAAAAATTTTATTTTCAACATATAAATACATTTTTGGATTCATTTCTGTTAAAGTAGTAGGGAAAATAATGTATTATTTATAGAATGAGTGAAAAAATAATAACTTGTCAATGTGAATAGCTACATATTTGTACTTTATATATACAATAAGAAAAACAACTACATATTACAACTGTATAATCAATAGACAAATTATGTTATAGAACCGAATATACAAAATATAAAAAAAATGAAGATTTCAATGAATATGAAGCCAACGGTTTTGAAATATTATAACTGGGTAGAATTTAAATTAAAATGATTAAACAGGATAAATGGGAAAAAATTCTAAATGTTTATGGCTCATTACGGAATATCAAACGAAATCGAAATATTACATTCTCAATATCATTTTCAAGTACTCATGGCTATTATTTCACGACATTGATGGTGTGCGAAACGGTCAATCGTAGCAAATGTTTCGGCGCTTCAAAGTAGGTCGTTTTAAACTAATATTTTAAAATAATATTTCGAGAATTTTGATAACAATCTAACTTTAAAAATTTAAACGAAGTCGAAATATTATATTCTTAATATCAAATGAAGTCTAAATGATATAGAAGATTTATCGATTCGACCAGCGTACGATCATTTAGGAATTTTTAAAGTTAGTTTGTTATTGAAATTCTCGAAATATTAGTTCTACTTTGACGCGTCGTAACATTTGCTACAATTGACCGTTTCACACACCATCAACGTCGTGAAATAATAGACCGTGAGTACTTCAAAATAATATTAAGAATGTAATATTTCGACTTCGTTTGATGTTCCGTAATGAGGCTGACAATGAAGACAAAAATATAAGTAATATATTAAAAAACGAGTTATACGTCTTTTTTAACACACGCGTTTGACGTCCGTTTAACTATTTTCGATATTCATTTACATCATTCAATATATCTGCGATATACTTCTCGAAATGAGTTTTGAGAGGATATAGAAGATTTATGGATTCGGCTAGCGTAGAATAGTCGAAGAATTTGTAAAGTTAGTTTGTTATCGAAATTTTTGAAATATTAGTTTGGAACGACGTACTTTGACGTAACGTAACTTTCGCTACGATTGGCCGTTTCACACACGATTAACGTCGTGAAATATTAGGCCGTGAGTTCTTCAAAATGATATTAAAAATGTAATATTTCGACTTCGTTTGATATCCCGAATTAAGTTCGCAAACGAAGGTGAAAACATAAGTTTTTTAGAAAAATAAAAAAAATAAAAAAAATAAAATAAAAGAAAGGAAGGATTTTGCATGTCTCGCACTGTGCGAGACATGCCTGGGCACTCGCACTGTGCGAGACAGTGTCTCGCACAGTGCGAGACTAAATTTTTTTTTTTTTGTTTAATTTTTTTTTTTAACGACACACATTCATTTTTTTTTTTTTTTTTTTTTTTTACAAAAATATCTTTTTTTTTTTTTTGGAGTGTATAGAGAATTTTTTTTTTTTTTTTTTTTAAAGTAGGATATAGACTTTTTTTTTTTTAAATAGGATACAGCAAAAAAAAAAAAAAAAAAACCTCAAAACCACGCGACACCGTTTTGGACGAGAGTTTCTACAGTAAATTCACCTCTCACTCTTTTTATATATTTATATATTTATTTATGGGTGAAAAATTCCTCACTGAATATTTATGAAACACCCATTATCTGATGCTTCCTTTTTCCAAAATAACGTCCCAGCATTACAACTACATCTTAAGAATCAGCACCCCACCAAGCTCAGAATGTTCCCCCAGTCTTATCTATCCCTTAAGAATCAGCACCCCACCACCACCTCCCATTTTCTTCTCTCCACCCTATACTATTATACTATGAATCAAAAATATTATTTGATTATTTCTATTTTGTCAAGTTTTGAAAAAATATTAATTTCAAAAAAATGCTATTAAAATCTTCTAAAATTTTTATGTATGTTGATTTTATAATTATCTTTCAATCATTTTGGCCAAAGAAAAATCATATTTTAAGGCAAAATAGTTTGCCACTTCGCCGCTTCGGGGCTTCGAAACGGGGTTCGCGGGGGTCGAGGGGGCAACGCCCCCGAAAGGAAATTTTAATTTACGTGTATATTTAGTGTGTCAAAACCAATTAATTATATGCATTGACTTTACAAACTCACTTATAAAACATTTCAAATCCAATCCATGCCGACTTCAATCAATTAGGTAACCCTACATCTTTCTTCTTCCCATCGTCTTCCTCACCATCTATTTTCCTGGCAATGACTCTGTCAATCTAGTGTCAATGTTAAGATTCAACTCTCAAATCACCAAAAAATATTCCATTAGCTAAGTGTGAGCACGTGGTTAACAATAAAAATAGTAACAACAACCATACACAGCAGATAATTTCATCCTGATAATTGTTAAGTACATCCAAAACTACCCAGTTCGAGAAGATAATTTCATCCTGATAATTGTCAACCATACCTTGCGAGGCGCACGTCTCGCACCGTGCGAGAAGCGTCTCGCACGCACGGTGCCTTGCGCGCACCGTGTTCTGTGGTAACCCAACCATTTTGTGTGGTATATTTGTTTCTAATGAAAGATGGAAAAGATAAGAAAGGGAAGTGAACTTGAAAAAGAAAGAAAGAAGGAGATTCATCTGAAAAAACTCTGAAAAAACTCAATAATGGAGAGTGAACTTCCTGGGAAAAAATGGAGAGGAAAGTACGTTGAATAGTTGATGTTGCGTGTGGAAAAAATTGACAGTAATCGGGCCCACGTGAGAAGAACGATAGTTTCTACAGTGATAAAACCTTCACTCTTTTTATATGTGTTAGATTGATTGTAACGTACATTTTACAACATGCATGAAACTGCGATCATTTTCTTAATATAAGTATTATGACAAAACCTTAATCTCTAGGCTCCAGCATGTGCAATTTCATGACGAATGACTAACGTAAACATCTCCAGTATCAAGCAACATGAACATGATCTTAAGATACTCTAACCTATAGAAATACGTAGTCCAACTACTTAACATGAATCTGCATGCTCTTTCAACAACTTCTATATTTAATGAACACATATTCTACTCCTAAACAACCCAATATATTGGAGAAATGTGGCTTCTAGCGAACTTACCTTGCGATGATGCTCCTCTGCAAAGAATTCCCTATTCACATCGCTCTTAGGAATGGCATCATTGGAATTGATACTGAGAGCAGTGTCTCGGACTTGAACTGGCAAACCATATTCAAGATCCAGAAGGCAAACTTGACAAACATTTTTCAACTTACTGCAAGTTTGGCAAATCTCAGACTTCTTATATCTTGCATCACGTCCTGGCCTCCACCTGAAAATTGTGAATGGTCGTGTACATATCTTGCACTCCTTGTCATAATCAGCTTTCGTCTACAAAGAAACCAGAAGATTACTTATGACCATGAAAGGCAGAAATCAGATCACATTCATTATATCATAATCATAAACATAATACATAGATTATATTAGACCATATCTATAGAATATGAGGACCTTAAAGATAAGATCCAGGTAACAGACGAGAATAACAACACCAAAATCAATTGAGTAGAAAAAATGACCACAAGCAGATATATAATAAGACTACTGCAGCAATAAACATAGATAAAAGCCATCTAATCTAGAAAGAGTTTGAAACTACGCCAAATACATTAACACACATGAAGACAATTACAAGAATAACATTTATTTAACACATCTCTCAAATAAACACGAAACTCTAATTCAACACTTAACAATGATTTATGTAATAACGTTTAAAGTTTAAACAAATTGTTCCAAAGTGATTTGCTTCAAAGAGAAATTGAAGCCTGCATATATATGTCACTTGAAATAGCAGCAAAGGAAGCACAACACTTGGTTTTAGTAAGGCAGGGAAGAGGGAGAAACGCAGAAGTGGATGCATACCACTTCAGGCTCGCTTTTTCTTTCCCTCTCAAATGAAGGGCTTGGAAGATATAAAGAACTAAAAATAAACCTAGGGCAAAATTTGCAGACTGAGAAAACAAGGATATGATGGTAGACCGCATACAAAATCAATTGTTCTATCTTCAATAAGTATCTCTCCTGCTGTCCTGTCCTACCATCCCTCTTGTGCTAAACAAGGCTGAGTGAGAGAACATAGAATTCTGGTAGCTAAGTGTCCTTATCTCTCCTATATTCCTCTACCCCTCCCCATTTAATTTCATGAACCAAATATAGGCTAAGTCTTTGCTGCATACTTAATTGAAATTATAAAACAGTTGAAAACATCTATTCACATGGTATTTCCTTATTGATATTTATTTTCAAAGCTTCATCTCAATTACTTTCATGTGTAACTGTGTGAGAACTCATTCAATAGAAAATACCTCTCTCAGCTAAAATTTTTACCGCCGATCATGAATTCTTTAGGTTTTATCGTGGTAAGATTCAGATGGGAAGTTCATGACCATAATATTCAATTACTTCATCAAACAAATAGTTTTTTCCAATTTCATTCAAATATACAGTTGTATAATTATCTGCTATCAAAGTGAAATTGGTACCATTCTCACCAGCAACAATTCGGAAAAGGCCCTTGGGGCAATTCCCAGAAGAAAGAAATTGTATAAGATCCCTTTAGGTTGGGGAAAACTCACAGTCGAAGAAAGCCTGATGAAAAGCATTAGCTTTCTGCTTGGCTTTTTTTTTTTCCTTTGATTAAAAGGAGTTTCTGCTCCCATTTGGGGAGAAACTCAGCCAAAAAAAAAAAAAAAAAAATTGGTTTAGAGTTTAGTTTGCTATGCAAATAGCAAGCTAATTACCAAGTATATAAATTGAGAAATAAAAAATAATAATTCTTCTCAGATTAGGAACTTCCTGTAGTGAGAGTCAAAAGAATTTATCTCCTGATCGATGAATAAGCTTCAATATTTACTTCAAACAAAAATATTTGGTAACAAACAATTGAAAACTCGTCCAAAAATGAAGTTACAAATGAAAGTATATTTGGATCAAATTTCATGTTTCAAAAAACCCCAGAAATTGAAAAGAAAACCCAAATTCAGGCAATTGAAACCTTAGTGCGAAAGATTTCCACTTTCATTAACCAATAGTTACAAAAAAATCCATAAATAATACTTAGAATTTAACATACCTGAAAGTCTCCAATCAAACAAACTCCAAAACTCCCCTCCCAACTGAAAAAGAAACAACATGAAAGTAATCAACGGTGAGTATTATATAATTCAAGAATAATCATAGCAGAAGGAAGAAAAAAGACGAAGAAATTTACGGGGCCATTAAATGAGAAGGGTCAACATTAGGGGATGAGAGAATTTCAACTTCAAATCTTGGAGTAGGGAGGCTTTAAACACTGCTTTTGCTACCGTATGAGGGAACGTCGGTCTTAGAACACTCTTCAATAAAAATTCCACAAGCTTAAATTATTATAAACAATCGACCATGTTACAATAAATTTATGAGGGATTAATTGATGCTGAAATATGAAGAATTTGAAGCAAAATCAAATCCAATTTATAAAAGGGGCTTATTGAGGACGGACTCTAGGGTGCAAGAGAATAAAATGAAGGATTTATGTACAGAACGAAAACGAAGTGAGGGGGAGAGAGAGAGAGCATAAGCCATTTATAGTGACAAAAAAAAAAAAAACAAACGGAGGAAGAACTTCGCACCGGAGTTCACAAGCTTCGCACGGTGCGAGCACCGGAAGCAACTTCGCACCGGAAAATGGGAATGGGTCTGCTTCACTTGCTCTCTGAACTCATCTATTGTTCGAACAAATGGAAAGGAAGGAGAAGCAATGGGAGGTTGCGTGGAAAATGGAGGAGGAGTGGGTGGTTGCGTAAGATAATGGAGAAGGAGGAATGGCCGTGGGGGAATTTTTGACGAATTTCAGGGGATATTTTTTTATTTTTTTTTTTGCCTCTTTGGTAGTTTCTACAGTGAAAACACATTCACTCTTTTTATATGTGAGGGATATTTGGCAATAAAAATAAATTCTAAGATGAAGTGTGAAAAAAATTATACATTTAATTGACAAATTTCATGTAAAATAAAGCCAAACAAAACCAAAAAAAATTCAATTTTTTTTTTTTTTTAGCAATCTAAACAAATTTTGTCCCCAATGGTAAGAAAATTTATTTCTTTAACTGACAATTTTCATAAAAATAAAGTCAAACGAACACCAAAAGTATTATATTTTTCATGTGAAAAATTATACCAATCAAATACTTTTAATTACAATTCTCGATAAAACAAATTTTAGACAGTTCAATTCCCTATAATTTATTTTCTTTTCACCTAAATTTCATTTTTCTATAAAATGAACCGTTAGATATAATTTTTCTCTAATCATATCTAATACTGACCAGTTCAACAAAAAGGAAAAGGTGGGGGGCGGAGAGAGAGAGAGAGAGAGAGAGAGAGAGAGAGAGAAGTCGTTTCACTTGCTTTCAACACAAATAATATTTATGATTACACATTTAGCCCTTATTTTGCCTTCATTTTTCAAAAAAAATTTCCCAAATGAATTTTCAATGCTAATTTCATGAAATCCACAGTTTTTACTATGTTGTGTTGTAATAAGTAATATAATTATTTTTTGATTCCACTACTTCCGTCTCCATCATCATAGTTGCCAATTCCATAAACTATCAAAATTTCTAAATTAAGATTACTTACGAGCAGGTGTCACGCTCATGACCGCTTCAACTATTTGTTTATATAGTGAGAGTGTGTGATGTGAAGTCTTGTAGATATTGTTTATTAGAGTAGGCATCAAGAATTGAAATCATCCACTAAACTTTTGATATTTTGTAAATGGAATCAGTCAATTTCATTATTTTTTTGAATCTGAACCCAAATTGATGGTTTGGAAGGTTTAATTTCAGTGAAAATATTCGCTTCTAGTATGAGTTGGTGGTTCGATATTTCAAAAATGGAACCATCCATAAAACTTTGGATATTTTGTAAATGAAATCATACTGTTCCTTGTAATTTTTGGAACCAAACCAGAATCGACGATTTCGATTTGGGAAGTTCTTCCAATTAAAATATATGAACATACATATAATCATTGATTCTGGTCTGATTTCTTATGGTTGAAAATTGATTTTTAATATTTAAATCATCGCGTAAATTTTCTTATTTCGTTAAGTAATAAATCAATAATCATACTGAATACATATGAATTGATATAAATAATGATTTTATTGAGAAACTGTAAAAAGATATTTTTGAAACCAAGTCAACATTTGATTACGTAGCTAGAATTGAGAATCGGACTAGAATTGTTTGATTCTCGATACCGAGAACAAAACCGACTCGACAGAAAACGCATTAAACAAGTTGGTTTAGAGTTTAGTCCAATTATGATTCAAGCAGGTAGATTCGGGTAAAATTGTCCACCTTTACTAGGGTGGACGAAAACAATAAAAAAAATCAACTAAATCGACCAAATCAAACCGAGCTGGATTGACTTAGATCGGGTTGACAAAAAAATTGGTTCAATTGTATTGCTTTTAACCATTAAAAGTCAGGTCGGGTCGAATTTGATTTAAGCAACCAACCCGTCAATTAAGTCATTGTTTGAGATCCATTTTTTGGTGAAAAAATGCATTCTTCAATAGTATTTGGATCTCATTTCAATCACACATTCTTCAATAATATAATATAATACACAAATTCAAAATTTTTTCTTATATTTTAACCACACATTTCCCATCAACAATATTCAAAAATGGGGCTCAAACAAAATATAAATGATCCAAATCGTTGATTCATTTTTATTTTAAAATTCAAAATTTAAAGTCTTAAACATAAAAAATAAAATAATAAGAAAAATTAATTCTTTCTCGAATAATTTGTCTACTATCATACCTCCTGTCAAAACTCCAAAAGAAAAGAAAAAAAAGGAAAAGAATTGTTCGTTGTAAACTCCAATTCAGATTGTAGCATTGCTTTTATTTTGATGTAATTGTGTTGGAAATAAGGGTCACGGGTTGGCCATGTGGGGGTGACCTGACCCGCATGATTTTAAAAGTGGATAAGAGAGGATGCTTTGAATGGAATTCAAATTCATAACTTGTGTAACTCTCTACAACTCTCAAATAATTCCTTCCAACCTCCTAGTTGAAGTTATGAAAAAAGATGAGAAAAGAAAATAATAGAAATTCGTACGTGAAATTACACCAAAATTAGAAATGCCTTAAAATCACTATTTCGACTTTAAAACTCACAAAATAAGACATTTAAATTGTGGATATTAATCATCTTCTATTGTGAACAGGATTGGGACTACTGGAGAACAAGAAAATGCAGATTTTGTAACTTTAGAAAGCATGATGATTTAACCATTCAAAAGATCTTCGAATTCATCATTTCAAGTAAACATTTTAACTTGAAATTTATTTTCAAGTACAGGGATGGCAACAGGGTGGGTTTTCCTGTGCCCCCCCCCCCCCCCGTCGGGCATTTTCTGCCCTGTTACCCGTTTATGACGGGGCGGGCTCTTGCCCCGTTTGCATACCTGTTTAATTTTTTTTTAGAAGATTTTTTTATAATTCATTTTATTATCTCATTCATTAAAATGAAACAATAAAATCGTTATTAAAATTTTTAATTAATTTATTTATTTTTAAAAGTTAAATTATTCGAATATATTTGATAAACTAAGATTTTTATTGTTCATCATATTTTTTAGATAATTTTAGTTGACATCTTTTATTATAATTAATAAAATTTGTATGGTTTTCCATATAAAGTATTGAATTCTTAAAAAAAATTAAAAAAGTTTAACAGGGCAGGGCTCATGTTACCCGTACTCGCTCCGAGACGAAATTCTTTGTCCTATCCCCGACCCAATTATCCATTAAGAGGATAATCACTGTCCCGTTCGGGATGGGAGCCCATGAGTATCAGGTTTGACGATTTTTTTGCCATCCCTATTCAAGCATGCTATGAATTATTACAAATTGTTTGTTGTAAACTATTTAACATGAAAGGCGACTTCGTGAAAATCTGGCATTTCCCATACATTATTATTAATACGAACTATGCAAGAAAAAAAAGCAATTTTATATTTTATATTTATTTTGGGCCAATATCCAAATCCACTCATTAAACCAAATTGTTTTGGTTGGGTTTGATTTCAACATTGTATTGGACTTATAGGTTGGAATTTACCCATATAGACCAAGGTTGGGTTTCGGTGTTGAGCCCAAAACCCACCCAACTCGAACCCGCCCAAACCTGACATCTACTCTAATAATACAGTATCACTGTCATGTAGTTAAAATTATTTAATTATTTAAAATTTATTCAATTTATGAGAGATTTGTTAGGTTGTCCGTTGTTGTACATATATTTCATATTTTATAATGATAACAAAATCAACTATTTTATGATTGAACGTGACATCACTTCCCAATTTCCAAGGCTACTGCACCAATAAGCCTTTGTTTAGCCCCCTATTTCTATTATATATATATATATATATATATATATATATATATTCTTTTCTATTTTTAGCCATATAATTTTTCATAAAATAATACTACACGTAAATCGAAAACTTTTTCAACCACACATTTTCAAAAAAAAAAAACACTATTCCAAATACTAAATTTAAAAAAAAAAAAAAAAAAAGACCAAACAAAGGCTTGCACAAAAATTTTGTTAACATCAGGTCTTGCACTATCTTTTACATTCCCTGTTGAAATAGAATTTCATTCGGCCCCCGTTTAGTATTCATTTATCTTTCATAAAAATGAATAATATTAACGTTATCTATCACATTCAATCACGATTTTTGACTTTTCATCTCTTATATAGAGCCCATAATAACTATATTTTTCATTCTCATTCTATAAAGAATGAAAATCAAACGAAATTAGCTCTAACTCTATCATATTTTTTTTTCCTATTTTCAATTATACAATTTTTCATAAAATAATACAACATGTATATCGAAAATTTTTCCTTCTTTTTCAATCACACATTCTAAAAAAAAGACTATTCCAAATATTAAATTTGGAAAAAAAAATTGCCAAACAAAGGCTTAGTAAATTGCGTATTAATGTTTGCTATATTAAAGTAAAATTTTACCAATATTTTTAAAACTGACCATAAAATCGAGATGTAATATTGATTTGAGCTAGTTCGTCTTATACAACGATTCGACTCGGATTGATCCTATTAAACGATCAACGTGTGACAATAACAATTTTGACCTAAATCGATCTATGAAAAAAGAGACAAAGTCGGAGACCTGACCATAGTCTGAACTATTCAATTCAATTATTTAAAAGGCTAACATCCATCTTTAAAAGATGTTGCCTTTAAAGAAGGCTGATTTAAATTCAAACTTTTTTGTAATATTATCGATTCTAATTATTCAAATACTGGCCCACTCAATTTGTGGGTTGATTTACTGACCATTTTTATCTGGTCGATCCTGGACGAGCCATGTTAGACCAAACCAAGTTGACACCACTATCTGAAGAAAGATAAAGCATTAACGAGCGAGACAATGATATAAAATTAAATTAATAATAATAAAATCTTCAAATTGACCCATCATTTTTAGTTGCGGAGCAAATCCAAATAGAAGAACCCACATTGAATTTAGGGATAATCAGGTTCGAACTGATGACTTTCACCATGTTAAGGTGACACTCTAGTGTTAAGTTATATTCCTTCCCTGCCCCATCAAGAAATAGAACCGACTAATCCAAAATCGAAGGGTCGAGAAATTTAATGCCACTACTCTTGAATAACTTGGAGTCGGACCTTCTTTTCGCACTATTAGTTGAACGGTTGGCTCTTCGATTGTTAATATGAGGTCTAATTTTTTGTCCAAGTGTGAATGAATGACTCCATTAGTTGATATGCAGTACTAAAACATTAGAAACCCTGGAGGGTCTACAAGTATTTATCGATCTCTTGTAATATATTATATTAAAATATATTCTGGTCCAACAACATATTTGTATATAAAATAAAGACAAAAGTTTTTATATTGCAAATTTAAATGAAATCTTGATCACACCGAGTGAGGGTTGAAAATAGTGTTGAATATCTAACATGATTCCACAAAGTATATTCTGTCACAAAGTGGCACACATCACAAATAGGCGTAACTTGTACACCCCATTAAAGTTTCATCAAGTATGCATGAATCTAAATTGAGTCATGCTACACGTACAGTCGGTGATGACAATTTTTTGATAATCACACACATGGGAGGGGGGGTCACGATGAATAAAACAATCGTGGGCCCCCCTCTTGTGAGGACATTGTCAACCAGGATTATCATCCCCGATTATACAACTAGCAAAATTCATCTAAATTTGTATTATTTCTTCGTTTTTAAACAAGCATAAATCTCAATTTATCCAATATGCTTCCATTTTTGGTGGTCATTTAAAATATCTTAAAAAGTTGTTAAAAAATTGAGTTCAAAATCAATAATTAATTTTAACTGTACATTTCACAAAACTCTTAACTTTTATTAACTTTTCAACCATACATATCATCAACTTTTATAAAAATCTACTAAATTTGTTTATAAAATGATTTGTCAAGCAACCTTTTATATTCTCAAATAAAAGAAAATATCTTCATAAAGAAATTAATATTAATTGTTATATATGAGATCATTGTTACATAATGCCTATTTTTAACCATATTTATTTAATTTTGCTAATGTCTTCATAAATAAATTATAATAAATTATTATTTGAGACTATACTAACTATTTTAAACCATATTTGTTTTATTTGTTAATATGAAAAAAAATGGTTGCTATAGACTCATTCATTTTTCACAATTCAACATGATTCGATGCATGATTTTTTTTATGAAAATAGATTAGTAAAATTTCGCTTTAAATATTATTATAGGCATACTTATAATGGATACGTTAAGAGTATTTACAATTGAAATTAGTTGATATGTGTTGATTGCTTGGACAATTGTCAACCTACGAGGCCTTTTCTTGGCATCGAGAATTGATGTGGTGTGCTAAAAACTTTTCAAGGCGTGTGAGCAACAATTTTGGAGTACTAAGGAGAAGTTTTGAATACGTTAATAACAACATGGTACGCTAACTTACTCTAAACAAAATAGACAGCATAACCCTAAATCTTATACTGTATTTTCTTACTGTTAGATCAACTAGAGGGTAAAGACATATTTTTATTAATAAAAGTTAGGGGTAAAGTATTTATATAAGGGTCAGTTTGATACAAGGAAATTGGCCTAGAAAAGTGAACTTTTTCCATTACCACTAATAATAGGTGTTTGATAGACACTTTTTGGCATGTAAAACATTTTCTCTCTCCGAAAGTCACGTGCCTATTTTCCCTCATTTGAGGGAATTGACTTTCCCTCATTTTAGGTGGGAAAGTGATTTCCGGGTTTGGCTGTCTTTTTTTATTTTTATTTTTATTTTTTTGACAATTGGAACACCTTCTAAATTCAATGGTAAAAAAAAAAAAATTCATTTAATTGACAATTTGCATGAAAAACGAAGTTAAACGAACACAAAAAATTTATGAAAATATTTTTTTTTGGTTTTTTGGCAATCCAAACAAATTTTTATACAGAATGTTAAAAAATTTATCCCAAAAAATAACAATTTGCATGAAAAATAAAGCCAAACGGATTAGATGAAAAATTATATCAATCAAACACCATTACTTACATTTCACTCTAAAACAAATTATAGGCAATTCAATTCCTTGTAATTCGTTTTCTTTCCACCCAAATTTCATTTTTCCTATCAAACGGATTCTAATAGTAATTCTTATTGTAAGAAAGAAACTATTTTCACATAAGTAATAAACAAGTAATTTTTTAAATTTTTTTAAAAAATTGCTTTCATGTAAGTTGACTAACTCATAGTCTGATTGTTTACTCACAAGTCACAATCTGTAAAAACTTAGGGGTCCATCTTAAAAGGTTGACATTGTTAACAGGAGTAGCCCAAGACCTTTATAAATTGGCCTATATTTTCATCTTTAATCGATGTGGGATTATATCGCTTAACATGCCCTCACAAGATGGTGGCTCGTTTGAGCAGACCAATCTTGAAATCCATATGCTCATATTTTTGAGTCTTACAATGATCGAATCGCTCGTTGGAGTTTTAATGGGCTCTGATACCATGTAAAGACTTAGAGATCCATATTAAAAGGTCGACCTTGTTAAGAGAAGTAGCCCAATACCTTTATAAATTAGCATATGTTTTCATCTTTAATCGATGTGGGATTATATCTCTTAACACAATCCATTATATTAGACATTCTATAATAGCAAAATTTAGAAAATTAAAATGTAACATTATAGCCAAATAATTTTTTTTAAAAAGATTTTAAATATTTTTTTAAGGAGTGATCTATCATTGTGACTACTACTCCACCGGTTCAACCAATAACCTGATAACAAGTGCCTTATTTGGGTCGGGCTTGATAACTTCGATATCGAAGTAATAGAGTATCTCGTTCTTCGAAATCTATAGTTATATGATACTGAATTGGATGTGTTAAATGCAGAAGGAAGTCATGGTATTTTTTAAGTGATTGGCTTTATTAAAGTGTTGAATGTTTTTATAACCAGCCTCCTGTTATGGAATGTGGTTAGGTTGGTGATAAGTGTAGTTTCTACACTTATTCAGAGTTTTAAATGATGATGTTTTGTTATTCTTTGGACGAATTATTGTCTAATTTGTTATTTATTGCTTTTATTAAGAAAAACTCATATTTGGACGAAGAATTGGAGAAAAGAATGCAAAAATAGTGAAAATAACGAAATTCAAAAGTTGAGGACTAAAATTGCAAACATCCAATAGTCGATTCGGACCACAAAAACGATGATTGAAGATCATATGACGTCAATTGGATAAAATTGGAGGGCAAATGAACGAAATAGAGTTGAAGAATTTTCACAAATCAATTTTCAACCGAAAAAGTTATGCTCCAAATTTTTAATCTCATTTTTGACCCAATTTTCAGATAGCAAATTTTAGAATTGGAAAATTTGTATTTCTTGAATAATTGTAGCTCTTTTAATCATCTTTCCAACGCACTTTGAATCACCTCAATCGGAGTTCGGAGAAAAATTTATGATCAAATTATCGAAAGTTGTTCAGGAATGATATCGCGTAGAACGACGCGCGCGCACAGAGATTTTTCTCGCGTGCGGGGGACCTTGATTTGCATTTACTGAGAGCAAAATCATTGAACGGTACGCGTGCAATGAACTATATGATGCGCGAGCGTGAACCAATTTTTATTTGACGGGTCAATTTTTTTATTCCAATGAAATTCTACATGGTAATAATTTTTTGACATCCCATATATATCTAAACACGTCCAGAACGTGAAGAACCTCCTTTAGACATAAAAAATCTCTATATTCTACATATTTTGGAGGTGAAGAACGAGGCTAAACATTAAGATCAAGACGAATTGTACAAGGTTATTGAAAATTAGTCAACCCCTTTCAAGATTTCATTCAAGAAAGTGGATTTTTTCGCTTTCTTCCATCTTTTCTTGTTTCGAGTAATATTTTTCCATCTTTCTTGTATATTTTAATTATTATGATGACTAGCTAATTTTTCTATTATATTGGATGAATGATGAACCCTTTTGTTTGTTTATTTTAATTCGAAACAAGTAATTTAGATATTTCTTGATTGTTTTTTATTGGTTTTGCATTTCCATTGTACCATTTAATTGTTTGATAACCAATTAGATAGTTGTTTGTTGTAATATAGAAATACTCACAATAAGTTTAGAACGCGCCAAAACTGACATGTGTAGTTAGAATTAGGAATAATCTATTTTACACATGCAATCACTTAGATAATCTAAACTAAATGCATGATTTTCATATGAATTCGAAATAGAAATATGATTGGGTCGTGTTAATTATAGGTACACATGTCTTGGAAAAGAGCATTGAATAATTTAGCGTTATTGATTGTCAAAATTCATGAAATTATCTAGAGTACGAATTAAGAATTGAAATAAATGGTAACGGGGGATTCAAGATTTCAATACACTCATTCACACATTAGATAAATATAAAATCGCTTTCTTAGATTTATGATTAGTATAAAAGAACATCAAACTCTCTTTTGTGTTACGATAATATCGGATTTGATAATAAATATTGAACTAGACATTAAACATTATTTCTCGTGGGACAATAAACTCTTAACTCACTTATTATTACTTGTCAACGATCTCGTATGCTTGAGAATTTCACACGAACAATTGGAACCGAGCAAAATGCCTTCACACCTGGTGACTAACTTGGATAATCAATTTATTTTATTCAACTTAAGCTAATCATATCTTGAATTGTTTTGATTACTCGAGCAGACGCAACAAGTTACACGTAAGAAGTTGGGCATTGGTGGGTGATTTTATCCATTTGATCGATAAAAGGCAAGTGATTGTCACATTTTTCACTTTTAAAAGGTAAAAGACTTTAATTTCAATAAAAAGTAATTAGAAAGAAAAAATAAAAAGAAATCAATATCTGTCTAATCCGAGTCATCAATAACAATACTATCTGTTATTATTAATGAAACTTAGTCAAAGATTATCGATGACAACGACATCGATGGTGTTTTTAGTTATTATTTGTTTTATATAGCTTACGAAGAAGTTGTCGATATAATTGATAGAAATTTATTATTTGTTTATCTTTTATATTTTTTAATATTTTTTAATATTTTGTCGATAATTTATGATGTCTTTTATATTTTTTATTTATAGTCTTGTAGGCATATAAGTTATTATTCTTTACCTACGTAATTTTCGGTCATGAAGTTTTCATTACTTTATTTATTGACAATTTTCTGCTCATATTTAAATTTATTAAAAGATTAATCTTTTTAAAATTACTAACTAAACTTGCTATAGATTTTAAATATTTATTTTTTAAAGATAATATAAAATTTTTAACTACACCTCTAGAAATTCTAATTCTATCAGTCAATTTATGGACATGAACTCTATTGTTAAAATAAATTAGTATGTTTATACTCATTCTTATTACTTTATTTAGCGATAATTTTTTATTACCAAATTAAATTTATTAAAATCATTTCTTTTATATTTCAGATAAAACTACAAGGATTGGAAGTTTACAAAAATTCAATTATTGCCCTTTTTTTTTCCTACTTATGAGTCGTCCTTTTAATGGAGGTTTCCCACTTTCCGGGAATTTCAACATGTCTAAGGGTCCGTTTGATAGGCATGAATTCAATAAAAAATGTTACATTCGAGAAAAACGAATTTCACTTTGACAGTTTGATATGAAAGTGAAAATGAAATTCGAATTCTAATGTACAATCACTTTAAACTGCATTTTTTTTTCATGAAAAACGAATTCATATGGATTTGGCCAGTTTTTATTTTAAAAATAACATGAAATTGTAATTTCTTTTCACTTTTACCAATCAAACGAACCCTAAGAGACAAGCAAAAAATAACAACTAGTGGGCGTAGATTAGTAATATGCTCATAATAAGACATGTTCCCCATTTATATTTTAAGAGTTTGTTTGGTAGAGATTTAAATTAAATTTTAATTGAAAAATTAGCCGTTAGTGGATCCTATGCGTTAGATAAAATTCAAATATAACGGCTATATTTTCAATTAAAATTGGATTAAAATTTCTACCAAACAAGCTCTAAGATATGTTTTGATTTGCTATTTATTTGTAAGTGACTAATAATACCGTGTTTGCCCATGTTTTTTTTTTTTTTTTTGGATTTTTTTAAAGCAATATATGCTCGTAATTTATAACATATTTATTTGCTTTATATGTCAACATATTTGACTTTTTTTGGGTAGTAACATATTTGACTTGTCCAAAATTAATTGCTTGCAACTAACACGTTTGACTCTACTCAATATTAAAATATAAATTTCACTAGCTTTTCTAGAAAAAATATCGTCTATTCCAATTTTATTTTATTTATTTTTTGACGGTAAGCAAGTGCATACTATCCAAAAACGTTAAATAAAGTTTACTTTTTAAAGTGCCACCAAACAATTAGAATGTGACAAAAACCTAGATATTATGGTCTTTTAAACGTGGATGGACATGCTTTAAATTTTTTTATTACCATCTACATAGGACACCTACATAAAATTGGACTAACTCAACATGTTATATATATTTATATACACATAATTTGTTATAATAAATAATTATGGTTGACCATTTTGTATAGAAAACTAAGACATCAGTGAGCGATATTGTACTTTTGGTTAGATTTCAATTCAAAATAATTCACTTGCTTGAGTCGTTTCCTACGAAAACATTTTAGAAAATAATATATAAATAAGTTAATCACGTCAATCAACTTCATTTAACGATTCAAAGTCTCACTAATTGATTTTTTTACAAATAAGTTCAACTCTAATTAAAGATTAGTTTTGCTAATCAAAGATATTTTGTTCATAACAAGGACCCGATTGATTGTAACCCATTTTACATATCTAAAAAGAATAATTAGACATGATTAGATAATATAAAATATAAGAATCTTAGAATTTTTATTCATCACATTGTTTAGAGTATGTTAGGTGGAGATTTATATTAGATTTTAATTGAAAAACTAGTCGTTAGTGGGTCCCATCCGTAAAATGAAAGTGAAGTATAACGGTTATATTTTCAATTAAAATTAGATTTTAATCTCTACCGATCAAGCCCTTAATTCAGTTCATACTGTAAAAATAATGTCGGCTTTGATACAATAAATTAGATAAAATAAGAAATGGTACATTAATTTATAGAAATAGCAAATAAGGTCATCATGTTTACATAAACAGAACTCGACAGTAATGTTTATTTTTTCATTGCATTGTTAACCTAAATATTTCATTAATTAAACATCTTGTCTCTGATGAAAGATTTGGTCCCAAAATTTCGTTAAGAAGGATAAAAAACTTATTTGCTCATCAAATTTTAAATAAGGAAAAAAATATAAAATTGTGATTAAATATTTGTCTCTCATGTTTAAGAACGATAATAAAAATTTTGGACCAAAATCATCATTAAGGGCAAGATGTACTGATTAATGAAAGACTAAATGATAAGATGCAATAAAAAAAGTTAAAAATGTGAACTTGATATTAAATAAATGTTAAGGACATTTAATACAAATTAAAATATGATGCATTTATCCGTAGTTATATTCTCACTACATTTTATTTGTTACACCACATTATATTTTCATTTAAGGTCATCAATATTTGCTTATTGTAACCCTTATATCCTTAAAATTATTTTTTATACGAATTAAGCTATTTGAACCACCGTTGTTGACAGTTTTGTAGTTGTCAAAATTTGGGTTGTTGATTTAAAAAAAAAAGGTTTTAATCGTTTTTAAAATATATGAATATGATGTTGCAAAGTGTAAAGTTGCCAATCAAGTTTGTACAAATAACATGATTATTTTTACACATTCTTATCTTCAACATCTTATTAATTAGCACGTCGTATATCTTATCATGGTTTCCATCAAACAAGTTCGTTCAAAGGCGCAAAATAACTTTTTCCAAACATATTTTTGGAAAATAATAAATTTAAAAGCGTGACAAAATATTTTTCCCCCATTTTAAAACAAAAAAACAAAAAACAAAATATTCAAATTGAAATAATCATCAAAGACAAGATTTCTAATTAATATAATGTAGAAGATAAAGATTTGACGAAAAAGATGTATGGACAAAAATTTTACAGTTAACAAAGATTGATAATCATAAGTGAAATTAAAATGTGGGTATATTAATAAAAAATTATGGTATAAATATATAATTACCCTTCATACAAAGATGTGGGGAATATATAGATTTACCATTAGGCTCCTAGATTGATCCAGACCCCAACTTTTGATTGTTGAATAATTAAAATTTGTTTGAAGCGTTTGAAAATTTTTAAAAATGTGATTATAGAAGACTCTGTACCATCTGGTAACAAGTTTTCAGAGTCAGCAAAAGTTTAGCTTTTTAAATTATGCTTTTGACTTCTCTAATTATTTAGGATTAAAATAATTTTTTTAACCATAATCAATTCATTTTCTACTATATGAGTTATGCTTTTATTTGATAATTTTATAAAATTTGAGATGTAACATTGTTTTATAAAAATATTTGATAATATTACGTATTATAATAATTAAAAATAAATTTCAAAATTTATCGATATGATGATGATTAATTTCGGTTTTAATAATTATATACATGGAAAAATTCACTTTTGTTTGTCAACAGCAAAAAAATCAATTTTGAACAATACAATAATTCTGGAATAAAAGTTTAGAAAATAGTTACTCGATTCTTCATGATTATTACTTCGGCATAAATAAAGATGGCAAAAAAACCTCGTTACATCCAATACTCGTTGACCCCGTCCTTGAATGGGACATAAATTTTCTACCTAATAAGGTAACATTGGTGGGAACGAGGTAGGGGACGTTGCCTCGAAACAGGGGTGTAACGGGTACGACGAACATAGTCCCCCATTCGATTTAAAATTTATTTCAAATACAAATTTTTTATCAATAAGATGAAAAGAATCATTATCATTTTTAGAGGACACATTTATTTTTCTTCAATTTGAAAAAAAATAATGCTTTTAATTGACTAAAATTTAAAAACTGAATGTAAAAAATAAAAATAGAGTCATTGTCTCACCCTGCCTTAACAGTGTATGGAAGCGAGACAAGTGATAAAAATAACGAGACAGATTACAAGAATCGATGGCAAATGCAAACATATTAAGTTAGTGGGACATAATCGAACTTGTAAAAAATACATATTTACTTTTATGTCAAATATTACCAAGTTTGACATTCTTTATATCTCCAACATCATTTTCATCACTTTTATCTCGAATATCTCTTTCATAAACATTGTAATCATCAAAAGAAAACGCATATTTACGTTTAAATTATTTTTCTATCACAATCAATTCAAGTGAAAAATACACAACAATTCTGAATATTACATTATCAACTACATTTTAGTCCAAACAAATATAAAAATAGCAGCAAGAATCCATTACCATAAAATCGCCAAAACAAGATAGAAATTGGAGCACTTCAGTGGATCCCCAATTCAGTTTCATAAAAAAAATGCAAAAGAAATCATCAAAAAGAAATAAATTCTTGAAGAATGAGGTATATAACTTTTCATGAATAAATCTTCCACGTTCTTTAAAAAATTAAAATTTCATTCAAAGTTTTTCGAAATTTTCAAACTCGGGTTCTTCTGCTTCAAATATGATTTTTTTTATTAAAAAATATTTAAGTTGGTGGGTCAAGACGTCAAGTGTCCCACCAGAACCCACTGCAGGTCTGCCAGTGACGAGAATGGCTGCTCCGACCTCTACCCGCCCCATCTTGTTATCATTCTTAGGCACACAAAAATCTCTCTTAGAGTAAATTACACCTATTAGGGGTGGACATGAACCAATGATATTTTTTTGATAATGAAACCAATTGATTTTTTTTAAGTTATGGAACCAAAATCTAAATTAAATCATTTGGTTCTGGTTCCGGTTTGATTTGATTCTAGTGACATTGCTGATTGAGAAAAATTGATAAAGAACATTTGAAGAGAAAGAACAGAAGGTTGATGCTTTAATTTCAAAAATTCATGGGCATTGGTGGCTGAGCGCGACGGTAAACAGCACGCGACAAGCAGCAGTTGGTATCCTTTGTGATAGTCGGTGTATAAATTAAAAAGGAGGGAAAATAAGAAATGAATTAGAATCCGAGTCTCCAAAATGAATTAGAGTCTCTAGTTTCCACAATGAGAGATAAGAAACCGAAGGTAACATGACCTTTTAGTTTTGATTTTCAATTGATTTTTAAATTTTTTGGTGTGAACTGTGATTCAATAATTTGTAAAAAAAATAAAAATAAATAAAGTTTAAAAATTGAGTTTGGTTCTTGGTTCTAGAACTGGAATCGAGCTAGAATCATAACCAAATAATTCTCAATTCTAAAAACCAAAATCATTAATTATTATTATTATTATTATTATTATTACTTTGTTTTGTAGAAGCAAACCGAACTGAACCGCTCAATTTGATTTAATCATTTTGTCCACTCCTAACACCTATACATAAATCCAGATTAGGGCAATACTAGACCAACCTTATGTTAATCGATTGCTTTTGATAGTGTTGTGCCAAGCCATGGTGACGAATCCTTCATTTAGGGCCCGGGTTGGCTTCTATGCACGCCCATTTAGCCGGACTTACACACATCTAACGCGACTCAATTATACACAGCAGAAATAGACGCAAATAGCAAGAAGATAAAAACATAATTTAGCTAAAAATAGATATTTATTTTATTTTTTCTGGTTTGGCAAGAAATTTTTAATAAAAACAAAGTTTATTTGGAGAACTTAATTAATCTAATGATTACCTAATACATGATTCTCAAATTCAAATGCTTGACAATTAATATTCTTTACTGAAAAAAAAAAAATTAGCATTCAATTGGTTTCTAAATAATTCCCAACTACATATTCTGAAAGTTTTGTCATCTTAATGTAAAAAAATTCAACCTTTTAAAAGTAATAAATGGTCAGATCAACAAATACAATCTAAGAAATAATTTTAAAATTCAAAACAATTCAACAATCAATTTTACGCGTTAATTTCCGTTATTTACACTAATATATAATTAAAAGAATAGAATATTGAAAAATTGTCAACTTCACAATATACGATCATTGTTCTATTGAAAAAGGAAAGGAAGAAGAAGAAAAAGCCATATTGTGTTAAGGGCCATTTAGTATAGTTTTTACTTTTGCTTCTTGTAGAATTTTTTTGGAGGAGATTACCATAGTTTTTGTTTGAAAAGTAACTTTTAAAAGAGTTTCATATTTCAAAAGTACTTTTAGAAGAAGTCATATTGGACCAACTTCCTTTAAAAGATTATCTAACTAAAAAAAACGCTTTCATAAAATTAATCAAACGGATCTAAAAATAACTTTTTAATTTCAAAAAATCCATTTTGCTTTTCAAAAATCACTTCAAACATGCCCTTAATAAAATATTGTTGAATTATACATCTTTGTTGAATGATAAATTTAAAATAAAAATTGTAATTATTTTGATCTCCTCCTATATTTATTATGAAAGATCATTGAAAATCTTGTTCGAAATAAAGATGAATCCTATTAATTACATCATTAAAATGAAAAGACACAAGTTGTGTGTCACTTTATAAAAAAAGCGAGTTCGTTGACCATTTTATTAAAAAACATGAGTTCTTGAACTATTTTATTCCCATAAATGAGGATATAACTACAAGTGTCACAATCCATGTTGACACGTGGTGCTAGAACATCAAAATGGTTCTAAAGGACTTTCGTATATGGCATAAAGCTAACCACATTTTATAAGTTTGGAGCTACACGCACAATTAATCAAATGAGTTAGATGGACATTTATTGGGCTATAAGGAATCCCTCGAAGAGAGCTGTTGGCTCTGTCACCTTCATTGAATAAGTTTTCAAAACTCTCTTCAATTATACTGTTGTTATCATCATCAACACCGTCATTCATCCTGAATCATTATACCAGCTCCAATTCAACCCGCATCGTGTCTAACTTGTGTGTCAATATTTATGCATGTTATTCGAGGCAAGGGCTCATTGTTTTTGAACGGGTTAGGACGGATTCTATTGTAAACCGGTTCAATTACACGCCTGCACCAGTGTCACTATCGGGCCTCCAGATTGTGTGATAAATCAGCGGGTCCAGACCGGTCCCTGACACCCACCAAACTCCACGTAGTATAGACCGACCAATAGAGAAATAACAAAAAACCGGCGAAATTTTGAAAAAAAAAAAAAAAATGTAAAAACAAGAAACGGTCTTGCTCTGCTAATGGCGTCCAAGTTCTTAATAGACCCTTTGATCTCTGTTCTTCAGAGACCTTTCTGGTTTTCTCATTCTACCCTTCAGGTACACCTCCTATTTTCTTCTATATCCACCGTCTCTCTGTAATGTATACATGTATATGAAAATATTGTTTGTTTGAAATGAATTTTGTGCAGATTAATGGAATATTATCATCGTTATCATATTTTTAATGGGCAAGTGATCAAAGTTGGATTTATTAAGTTTTTATTTGAAATTTGAATGTAAGATCTGATTCCTTGTTAATAAACAGTCGACCATGATCGGGCTTCATTTTCTGGGAAAAATGGGTGTATTTATTTGATTTCTATGTCTTTATATTTTCATTTTTAATTCTATTTTCCAAGATTTTATTAGTTTGGGTTTGGGTTTATTAAGGAATTTGTTAATTAATTAATTGATCGAATTGTTAATAGGGACTGAGAAGCTAAGGATTGGCAATATATAGAGAAAGAGTGCGGTAGAAGTTTAGGTGATGTCTTTTGACGGAGACGAGAAGCAATGGAAATGCGGAAAGGGAGGTGCTGTGAATTTTCAGAAAGTCAGTTCAATTGTTCGCGATATTGGGGAGCCTTGTCTTCATCAATCACCTATAAAGGTTGTGATAGCTGTAAGGCTCTATACTTCTTTAAATTTCTAATCTCATTTTTAATTTAATCTTTTTTGAAACTGAGCTTATAAATAGATTTGTTGTTTGCTAAGTAGGGATGGTAATCTTATTTATTTAGTGTAAGTCTCTCTAAAAGTCTTCTATTTTCATTTTTCCATTGAATATTTACCTGGAACCAGGGCTCATCTAGGATTATTAGTTAGAGGGGCTGGCAAAAGTTTTGTTAAGAGGACTTCGAAAGTGTGAGAAAAACGAAAAGGCAAAAATGGAGTCATAGTAAGGACTTCAATATTCATATATGTGTAGCAAAATACATTAACTTTAAAGACAAAATATAAAAGACAATCAAAAGTACCAAAACGTGCAATAGAAATACCCTAAAGCACTAGTTCTGTTGCACCGTGCGGTTTTCTAAAAGATAAAATTCGTCAATGATTACAAATGCTTAAGTTAGCCATCTTATACCTTCCAATAATTGAAGAGCCTGTCAAAATATCCTTATTTTTGAACGAGAAAGTGCAACATTTTTCAAAGATGTTACAGTCCGTTTCTTTCGATTAAAAGAAGCTCCCATGTTTCCAATATTGACCACCACATACAAGTATGGAACTAGAATGAGTTACTTTTAACTTATTAAAAAAATACTATATGTTTAAATAAAAACAATAATAGCATAGTCATGGAAAACTAAAAGAAAACCAATAAAACTATATATGAATTTTATATGATGAGTTAGAATCCATCTTCGGAAAAATTAGTATAAAACATTTGATTGGACTTTCAATTAGCTTGAATTCAGAGAAGAAATAATACAAATTGAATGTAGAACAACTAGAAAACTGAAAGTTATAAAGACAGCTAAATCACCATTTTTTAATGTTAAAAGAATATGTAGACGTTGGAGGATATTTGGGTATAGGAAAAACAGTGAAATTAAAATAAGGAATTATCAACCTGTGCTTCGTCCTCATTCCACTTCATGCCAATTAAAAGAATGGAAAATGAAATATATCCTATAAATGCCAGACTTTCAACATTCGTCAGCAGAGAAAAAAATGAAATATCCGACAAATAGCAGACATTTTAATAAATTTCAAAACCAGTTCAGAAATGATGATATTGCTGCAAAAATTACCAGTTAAGAAATCAGTTTGCATCAGAAAGAAAGAACCTGGACAGGTTGCTATCAAAAGCCACAGAATAACATGAATTATGAGAAATGTTGACAAAATGAGTCTTTGAGAGAGGTAAAAGTGTACGGAGTCCCATTACAATGCATCAAAAACTTAAAATTGTTTTTCATTTTTTTGGTGGACTTGCTGGGCTGGAGCCTGGCACAGTCCTGACCTGGATCCACCCCTAACTGGAATTTCTATTCACGAGAGTTAGGTATTATGCATTCAATTGTTTATGCTAGTCAGGGAGGATGGAAACTACAACGACATTACCAATTCTTTTATTTCTATTTAAACTTGGAAGGTATTATGCATTCACGTGTTGACTCCTAATGTAAACTAGAAAGTGCAACCTATCGCTGCAGAATGCGAATGAGCAAGTGTTTGACACAAGAGAGTCAATCCAAAAGGACCAAATTTCATTTGTTTAAAATGGAATTTCTTTTTCTCTATACCTCACCCACGAGCCACCCCTCACTTACTAGTCTCCACCACAACCATACCAATACCCATGAGCCCAAGCAGAATTGCCATTTTTTTGCTCCTTTCTAACACTGATAAAATCAACACCCGTATCTAATAATTCTAAGGTAATCGGCTCATTTGATCTATGATTTTTTATTTGTCATACTCTTTTGAAATTTCAAGTTGTTTAATTGAATCATCAAAAGAGGACCTTGTTGGAGGCAAATGAAATTTTATAGAAGGAAGCTGTAGTGTAGAACTACCAGCAGCCTTTGCTATCCTATTTGGGTTCCAATGGCTCCGAAATTTTTGTGAGTTTGTGGGACCACTACAGGGAGTCTGAGACACCACTGAAAACCTACACAATTGAAATTTGTTCGAGCAACCTAGAAGAGCATTTACTTGACATGTTTGTTGATGTTTTCTGATATCAGGAAACAAGAGTGGTTACATCCACATATCTTTCGTCCTTTCTTGAGATATCTTAATTTTTTTGCAGATGCACGGCCTGAGAAATTTTGGTGTTTGTGGCCAATGTGTGTCTTCCCTATTTTATTCCCGCCTCTCCCTGCGCTTCCCCACTGGCCAAAAAGGTGCTTGTATTTGAACAGGGTTTTCTCGTTGAATTTATTGGTTCAGGAGTTAACTGGATGGGTTCCAGTAGCAGGATTATTGAAACCATGAGGGGCTTAATTGAAGGTTTCTAAATCACTGTGCGCTTTAAGCATAAGTCAGAACCCACATGGAGTTTTTAGCATTTAACCCTTCTTTTTACTCTGTGCTTTAAGCTGGTTGTATCTTTTGGTGGTATAAAGATTCTGACTGATAAGTATATAATCTTGGTCCCATTAAATCACAGGAACACTGATTTCCAAATTCTGGAAAACAACTATTGAATCATGACACTGAAAAGTTACACTGATGTTCTCCCTTGTTCTCTGATTCATTTTTTATGCTGGGAACTTTCATCTCTCTCTCTCTCTCTCTCTCTCTCTCACACACACACACACATGCATGGACGTGCTTGGGGGGAGTGAAGTTGCTACCATTACAAGGTGTAGTTGTGGTAAGAAGGATTATAAATGGAAAAGAAGTGAAGTCTATTAACAGTGACCTCGAGCTTATTAATCAATTATCAGTGTTCATTTAAAGAAGGTATTAGGTCAATAGACTTGGAATTTTTCCTGGAGATAAATTTACAGCTTGATAAAGTAAGCTTTTCTGACCCATATTTTTTTTATCATGGCCAGAAATAAATATGGGCTATTCTCACTTATCCCTACTGTATTGCAGTTTTAACTTTAGGTTCATGATCCGTAAAACCATGGATACACTTTGTCTTGTAAGCAAATATGTGATATTCGTTACTGAAGTAATGAATATAGTACTTGAGCATAACAATCTCTTCGATCCAAAAAAATTAGGGGGGGACATTTGACATTCCAAAGAAGAGAGAGATTTGGGGGCCATATATAATAGGGAAATAGTATCTGCATTGTAATACATTTTGTTAGCATAAAAGTTTAGTATTAATTTAAAAACGTCTTATAGAAGTCACTAAAGAATAGTAGAATACCGAAGCACCAAAAGAAATTGCTTCCCCCACTCCCACCACTGGAGAGGGGGTTGTGGCCCTTCCAACCTTTAATGAAGCTTCACCCTTGAGCAAGAAATTCTTTAGTCAAAATAGCAAGAAAAATGATTCCTTGAGATGGATTAACAACATATTAGCGGGAATGTTTTTTTTTCCTCATTTGGTGATTTTCTAGCTTTGCAAACTTGACCTCCAGCTTCTCTCTGGGGCCTTTTGGGTCTATAAAATGTTTTCCTACCCATGTAACTGACTCTGTTCAGCAGATGCAGAAGCCTGCTACTAACATATATGATTGGGTGCAAAATCTGGATAAATATATTCTGACTTCAGTGGTCATGTAGAGTTTTGCTTTCATTTTCTTTATCTTTGTGTATTTCAATAGAATTTATTCTGCAGCTTGTGTAGAAATTTATAAGTCATTCTTCTGCTTTTTTCTTTGATGTGCAGATAAGCAAAATGCTTAAGCCAGAAAAGTGGCAGGCTACCTTTGACAGTGAAGGGAAAATAATGGGTTTCCAAAAAGTTCTGAAATTGATTATATTGGGGGTAACCACTTCTATTGCATATGGTTTTTAACATTTGATTGTTTTATTTCCAGTTATTATCACGCCATAAACTTACCATTTTTCAATATAAATTTCGGATAGTTTAGAAGCTTAAATCTTGTGTACCCAAAATTCTAAGCTTTATGCTTGATTGCTACTTTAACTCCTTGTGGCCTTGATGTTGTTTCTTGGGTTCAATATTTTGGCTTTCCTATATTTCAAGTTCTGTTGGTATCTCAAACGCATGATTGTCCATATCATGTAATGGTGAAACCTGGAGTAGACATTACGAACATCAAAGTAGGACTGATGATTGTTCCTGAGTTCCTGTGAAGGACTCTTTCATCAACTAGGGAAGAAGTGCAAAGCTAAGAGTGAAGGATTGATATCAGGGAAGTCGGCAATTCATTTAATAGCTTCCTTAGTCTTGTCTCTCTAGCTCAAGAGCTCATTAACTCAAAAAACTCAATAAGGATTATGGTCCCTTGCCCTCGACACATGGAGGGAATATGACTAGTGAAGCTAAGCTGCTTGCTCAAGTTCCTTACTTTGAAATATCGGGGTTGGAAAGCAAAGCTTTCTTCTAATCTCATCCTGTTTGTTCTCTATTTTTCTTTTAAGGAATCCCTAATCTTTTAGCTCTCTAATAATCCCTTCATGGTTCTCTCTTTTTCTTTAGTGAAACCCCAAATATACCAAGATTAGGACTTCAACCTAGGGCCAATTGTAATGACCTAAATTTTAAAGTTTAAATCGTGACTAAAAGTTTCATTCAATCATTAAATAAGCATATTAAACATCACATCATGAAATTTTTGGTTCCACCAATATTAAATAAAACATATAGAAAGCATAACCAAATAAAATATGTTCCAAATCCTAAATAGCAAAATCCACGTGATAATAAAACTAAAATAATGCTGAAAATAAAATCCATAGTCACATCACACCGGATTATTTTTATTGAGTTCCATTAATCCTGGCACCACGAATGCTCCCCATCACCCGCCAACCAAAGATCCGTTCTAACCTGTGTGGAGTAGGAAAAAATGGTTAGTATATGAGAATACTCAATAGGACACAAAAATAATGGTACGATCTTGCATAAAAATATTTAAATTATGTGTCAAAAATAGCATATTGTCATCATAACTTTAGGGACCGATAAAAGATCAAAACATATCATATCTTTGGTATCGGATGTATAATAATTCAACAACACGAAAAAATAATTTAAAAGGGATAAAAAAAACCGCACCTCATTATCCTAACTCGTCAAATCAAATAAATTTTTGGAGAAACAAAATAAAAAATACATTCCAACTTTATTTTCAGCCTGCTGCTGTTTTTATAAAAATTATATAGTATGGTGAAAGAAATCTAACTTTTTCTAAGGGAAATCGGTTGCATAAATGAATAAATATAGGACAAGCGTCCTATAACAAGTAAAAGTCCAATATACCCAAAAATTCTATTCAATTTAAATAAAACAACCCATTTTACTCAATCCCAACAGCCACCACGTGGCTGCCCACTTTCACAAGTCAAACAAAAGGAATAAAATAATATTTATTGACAACTTATTTAAACTTCAATAACTTAGGCTTCTCTTATTTGAATTAACTTTTTTCGAGTTTAATATACATGATTAATTACGAACTATCCAACGAGCCCCATATTGATATACTTATCTTCGTCCCGTCGAAATCTAAATATTTGACCCAAATAAAATTGAATTAACCCATATATCACTTTAGTCCCCTAAATTTCCATAGAATTAAAAAATAGAAAAAAATAATTAATTCTATTATATGAAAATTTTTGGGACTTTACACCAATTGTCCTTTTATTTAGTGTATATATGATTTAAAATCCTTAATCTTCTCTAAAGTAAACTAAGATTGTGTCAAGTCTGCAACTAGTTAAAATACATTTACTAGAAATTGATGTTAGGCATGAAGCTGCAGCCCTATATAATTTTCAAAGTGAGTTTTATTGGCTCCACAATGATAATTTGGCCATTTAACTTCCTCACCCAAGGAGATAGTAATAATTTTCAAGAAAATAATGATATTAGCTAGGAACAAATATATGACAACAAAATAATCGTTGTTCCAGAATATAATACTTGTAAATAATTTATTGAGAAGTGATGGTAAAATGCATGTATCCATTCATATGCTTCATGTTTTCTTTCGTCTTTCTCGTATTATCATTATTACTTGGTTAAAAGTAAGGGTAATTGGGATTTTAAATCCTTTAAGTGTGAAGGGACGTATTATGTGAAATATTGTCTTAAACACTCAAAATACAAATGAATAAATGAAATAATGGTAATGAGTCAAAACATTGGTTGTCTTCGTGGTTTTCTTTGGCGTCTATTACATTTAGAGCATGTTCAACAAAACTTAAATTATAATTTAAGCCGGTCAAACTTACGTTTTTTCTCGTAGGATCCACAACTTATTTTATCTATGCATTTCGTAGGACCCACAATTTATAAGCAGTTGAAAGCACTACCAAGAGGTCTATAGCCTCAATATTTATTCAGAAGTTCATTGGTGGAATTAGAAAGATTTTAAATTCAATTGAACCATCAGATCTTAGCACAGAAGGTGGTTTACCTTTAGCCCTTCCAGTTTTTACTTAAAGTTAAAAAGACAGGTGCCCTAAACTTGCTCCTGGAACCCAATGGTTGGCCTTCTCAATAGATGACTTTCTTAGGGTAAAACTTGTTATTTTGTCCGAAGCACAAGCTCATCAAACCTATCTCAATATCTACAAAATCTTTGTACCTAATCCTGATAAGCATTATCAGCTTTCTGCAGCACAATTTTGATCTATTTTCCTCAACACATTGAGCAATAATGTATGTGCTGCATTTGGAGTAATCAAAGTGTTCCAGTGCAACTTGCGAATGAGAAGAAACTTAAAAGCTTTAGACACAAGTGGGAATCTATCGACAACCCAAAAGCATGACCAAAGTTTTGGGTCTGCTTTTATGGGTTAGCCTCCTAATTCCTCCCTCTGAAACAAAAACAGGATGTTTCAACTCAAAATTAGTGGATAAAGTAATAATATTTAAACAATGAATGCAATTCTTGGTGAGGTTATTTGTAAGTTTCTGGTCATAATCCATTTTTTATATTCAATTGAAATTGAAACTGGAATGAACACAAAATATGCTGTGAATTTCTTTAGCTTCACACAATATCTTTGCATAACTGATAACTAAAATGTGGATGATTATTCTTCTAATTCTTGTACAGTATCTTATGTTGTGAGCTGATTATCAAATGATAATAATTTTGTGCCTAGATTCTTGCTATCTTTCTGAGTTTGAATTTTATATTGGTAGATAGGAAAAAATAGGATTAAGTTTTCTTTGTATTTTTTTAGCCAAAAATTAACCCTTTTAGCCTCTAAAATGCTTCATCTTTGCACGGTAGGGTGTGGATCCATCTATAAGGCCAGAAGTCTGGGAATTCCTTTTGGGCTGTTATGCTTTGAGTAGCACTGCTGAATATCGAAGGCAATTGAGGACTGCCAGGAGGTATTGGTCTTTTTAGTCACCTGCTTCACTTTGTGTTGTTAGCTTATCAAGTGTCTTGGTTGCTCTGCTTTCTATTTACACGGATGTGATTTATTTGAATATTTTTTTTTCCAACCGTTTTGTGGGTAGATGTAGTTCATATGTTAACGGTATTGCATTATTCATTGCTGAAGTTTTGTCCTAGCTACTGAGGACATGAAACCTTACTTGAAACAATAGAGAAGCAGGTTTCGGCATTTCTAATGGATAAAAAAATTGTGTATGAGTACATAGATGTGGTGAAATTTTTGGTCATGATATGTGAATGGAATCACAGAAAATAGAACTGCGACAGTTGTTTTTTTATATGTTAAACTGAACTTATGTTTCCTTTTCCCCCTTTTATTCTAATCTTATTGGCGATATTCGAGTTTCATTTTGTAACACATTAAGTGTGATAAGGATCATAAAACATATTTTTTACGGCCTTTCTGATATCTGCTGCTGTGTAATGATTAAAGATGTGTCTGAACCTGCAATAAATTTTTTTTTTTTTTGGTTCACGTTCTTACATAAGATCTCCTTTTCTAAATTGTGCCTTTGACCCGCGCCAGTGCCTCATTGTTTCTTTTACTTGGGAACATTGGTGTTGATGATAATAATTACTATGACTCTATCTGCTTATTTGATCTTAGTGGGTTTTCAATGTAATATGATTAATATGAGGCAATGGATTTGTTTTACATTATTCTAGATCGAACTTTCCAAAAGTTACTGGAAAATTGTTCCTGATTGACCATGAAGAGGAAGTTGAAGTCATCCAGGGTCAGTCCATATACTATTGGTCAGAGTCACTTGGCTCCATTAAGTTATTTTGAAGATAGAAATTGACTATCGTTGGGGATAGATTGGCTTTTGAAAGAATTTATTTATTATTATTATTTTTTTTAAAGTTTAAACTCTTATAGAAGTTAGAAAATATCAGGTTCTAATTGATGAAGAGATTATTTTGGATAATTGGGTATATGATTGCTAGATGATAGTTCTTGTATACTTATTTATGCTGGAATTTCTTGGTTTTTATATCTTTAGTAAAGTCTGATCTATCAAGAAAAATAAAGAGAGAAAATATCGTAGCTTCTAGAAGATGAAAAATTGTATGAGTACTTGCCAGACTACTAGGAAGTATGCATGCTTAAACCCTTTCAAGGACTTAATAGATATCAGGTTCTAGTTGATGATGAGAATTTTTTGGTTGATTGGGTTTATGATGTATACTTCTTTTATATGGAGATTTCTCACTTTTATATCTTTAGTAAGGTCTGAATTATAAAGGGATGACGAGAGAAAGCATCCTAGAGAAAGTACATTTATCTGTGAGAAACTTAAAATCTGGAATGATATTTTGTGAAAATAAGAAAGCTTTTAAAATTCAAACGACTTGTCTAGACTTTGCATTCAGGGCCATAGTATATCCTTCAGTAATTTAGCTGTAGGGATAAACATTTCAAAGTCCATTACCATTCCCATCAACAAACTATTTGGTAAAGAACAACACAAAAGTAGTAGAGAATAGGAGCAAATAGAATCAAAATTACTTTTGTCAGTAAGCTTTTTTGAAATAATTATTCCATGGCAAGCTATAGCCTTGTATTGGCAGCTTTAAACTTATGTTTTAGTATTTGCTTGACGTATTGATGGTTCTTATGGAAGTGACTTTAAGTGGATGTGCAGCATTTTCATATTTCTTTCTATTGTACGATCTACTAATTGCAAATTAATTAACTATGAACATATTACAGGGAACGTTATATGGACCTAATTAAGCAATGTCAATCGATGCACTCAAGCATAGGAACTGGTTCCCTTGCCTATGTTGTAGGTTCTAAAGTCATGGATATGAGAACGAGTTCCAAAGATGATGGGATAAGAGAAAATGAAGACACAAGTGGACATATACCTGAAGCCAATGCTAACAAAGTAGTTAATAGTAACTGTGTTTTGGATGACTATTGTACAGAAAAATCACATATATGTAGAAGGCAAAGCTCCGGTGACTCTGATGACCTTGTAAGTGTAAGAGAAAGCAAGGAAGGAGCATATGATTACTCTGGTCTTGTACCTTCTTCTGGTTCTTACAACTGCACGTCTCCGATCGAGGTTGAAGCTGATGGATCACAATGTGTAACTGAAAGCTATTTGGACTTCCCCACTTTACCTTTTACAGATTTGTTTGAAAAGAGTGACAAAAATAAAAAAGAACCTAGGTTACGTGATGATAGGCCTTCAACTCGATGTAAATTGAAATTTGGGGATGAGCATATGCATAGTTTTCAAATTGACAGCAATGCAGATCTAGTTGTGGAGTCAAATGGTACCCTATCTAATGATGACTCACCACCTCCTAACTCTGAAAGTGAAATGATTCACCCGGATGTGAACGAATCACTTTTGCCATCAAATAATCTGGGATTTGAATCAGAAATGTTTAATAGGCTTAGAATATCAGACGCACCAGAAATATCTGCCAATAATGCAATCACATCTTGTGGAGGGACTGCTGAAGGAGACAGAGTGTCTGAATGGCTTTGGACACTGCACCAAATAGGTAAACAAGTAATTTGGTTTCCATATCAATTTTTACCAAATACTCTTTCCATTCAGCCTAAAATTCTTTCATTACCATTTACTGGGGTGTAAATCACTTTTTTGTTTTCCAGTTGTTGATGTAGTTAGAACAGACAATCATCTTGAATTTTACGAGGATAAAAAAAATTTGGCTCGTATGTCAGATATTCTTGCTGTCTATGCGTGGGTTGATCCTGCAACAGGATATTGCCAAGGTTGTGCCTCATCGAAACTTTTATGTGATTATTGGAACTACGCAAGGATTTAGGTTTATTTGGTTTTGACATCATCTTCTGTATAATTTGCAGGCATGAGTGATCTACTTTCCCCCTTTGTTGTTCTTTTTGAGGATAATGCTGATGCATTTTGGTGCTTCGAGATGCTTCTAAGGAGAATGGTATTTATATATCATGATTTTTGTTTAACTGACCTTTAACCTATAGTAACTTTCCAGTTTTATTTATCTTTTTAACTGACACGTAGTAAAATATGAATTTACAGCGCGAAAACTTTCAGATGGAAGGACCAACTGGTGTAATGAAACAGTTGCAGACACTGTGGCACATATTAGAACTTACAGATAGGGAAATGTTTTCTCACTTGTCCCAGATAGGTGCTGAGAGCCTTCATTTTGCCTTCCGCATGCTGCTTGTACTCTTCCGTCGAGAATTGTCTTTCAGTGACGCCCTTCTTATGTGGGAGGTTTGTACATAGTTGTTTTCCTGTTGAATATATTAGTTTTCCATTAAGCAAATACATGAATCTAGAAAACTAGAGGACCATAATCCAATTAAATACTTGACGCGTTGAAGATAAGATTTAAATGACGTACACATATTCCTTTCTCAAATAGGTTGATATAGTTATTGGCTGCTACTAATCACATTGATACATTAATGTTCTGATGATCGCGATATATTCATATTTGCTCACTTCTATTTTCAGAATCGTGCAAGTAATTTATTTATTTATTATTTTTTTTTCCGGAGGTTCAGATACAGAAGAAAACGTCATGCTTGGTTTAGACCCTATTTAGTTTAACTAAAAATCAGATTTTTAGTAGATTTTGATAAAAGTTGATGAAATATATAGTTCTAGTAGATTTTGATAAAAGTTGATGAAATATATAGTTCAAAAGTTGATGAAAGTTGTCGGTCCCGTGAAATTTGCGGTTAAAAATGAGTTTGATGGAAAAATGAGTTTTTGAAAATATGGGTCAAACAGGTTCTTAATGCTTTCTTCATGTAATAGTTAGACTTAATGACTATGAAATTACGTTGATACTTCCATGTATTATGGGTACCTTTGGAGAGTTTAATATTTCTCAGGGGAATCTTTAGAATTATCCCTGCATAGCTTTTAATTCGCCTCTGACCATCAAATGAAAAGTAAATAACCCGTCTTCTCTTATTTTTTGTCTTTTCTTTGTAAGAAAGCTCAAAGATGGCTCAAGAAAATGGTTAGCATTTTTCCAAATAATACCATAACCTCACTAACAAGCTTGATGTAAATCTTGTGAACAGCTTTAAAAAGCTCAAAGATGGCCCAAGAAAATGGTTTCCATTTGTCCAATAATACCACAACCTCACTAACAAGCTTGATGTAAATCTTGTGAACAGCTTTATCAAATCTTCAGGCCTACTTCCATTCTCATTTTGAAGTTCTTCAACTCCAATTATGTTCAACTTCCCTGTCCCTATACTGTGGCCATACCATTTTCTGCCACCATTTTTTTTACATAATTTCTAATAACTGATACTTAACTCATGGTGCCACCACCTCTTGTCCACTAGTGGCTCTTGACCACCATAAAGACCACCTGAAGAAAACATTGCCACCGTCATGGCGTCATCTCTTTCTTGTCACTTCCCTTGCCTCTAATATCATTCAAGCATGGTGTCTCTTTTACATATCTTCCTGGTTCCTGTGATACCCATATCCCAACAAAACCTTCTAATGCCATAGCTGTGTTATTACTAGGAAAAAGCACTAACTAGAAAGATGGATAAATGGTGTTAGTTTATAACCATTTTCAGTTTTTCTACCCAAGAATTTTCACCTTAATGTATTTGGCCAGAATGCAATTGGAACTTGTTTTTGTTTTGATATCTTCCCATATTTTCCTTTTTCTTCTGATGGTTAGTTGGGACTGCTTCGATATGCAGCCTATATTTCAGGAAGAAAATGCATGGGCACCATAACCGAAACAGTTCTCTGCTAGTCTGCTGTAGGTGCAATATATTCTGAAAATGATAAGTTTTTCCATTTATTTAATAGATAACAAACTATGATGGCCATGTGATTGGCCTTGATCACGTGGTTGAGTTGTTCAGCCATTATTGGTGGCTTAATTTCCTTGAAATAGTTGGGTTATCTGGTATGGAAGATGCAAACTAGGTCCTATTACCAGAACTGTTATAAACGGAGTTTAAACATGGGAGACCTAACTAGCTCTCATGAACAATATAAGCCAAGTAGCATTTATTTAAAATTGATGAAGTAATATGCTTGAAAAAATATCATTCACTATACTTTTCTATTTTAATACTTTGTAGATGATATGGGCTGCTGATTTCGATGAATCCTTAGCTTGTGACCTGGATGAAATTTGCCCAGAATTATTGCTTATACTATTACCAAAAGAAACAGAGGCTGAATCAGGAGAAGAAAGCTTGGACAATAATAGTGGTGGTCCATCGAAACATAAATCTTTAGAGCGCTCCATCTCTGACAACAGCGGAATAGCATCAGCATCGGCTAGACCTTTTTGTGGCTTGACAAAGAATTTCTGGTCTAGGAATGACCATCTGCAAATTCGTACGGTTATATCATCAAGGAATGGTGACGATGAATTACCTGTTTTTTGTGTAGCAGCCATTCTTATTATGAACCGACAAAAAATTACTAAAGAAACTCGTTCAATTGATGACCTAATAAAGGCAGGTGGATTATATTTAGTTCTCTGTTCTGTTAAGTAGTCATCCAGTGTGCTATATTATAGTTTGTGAACTGTATGCCAGTTTTTTGACTCTTGATTTCATCTTTCTTGTATCAATTAAATTGTATTACCCATTTTGTTCTCCCCAGAATCTGCTTTTAATATTCTTTCATGCTCAATTTCACAGCTATGTAGATGATATGGGTTGACATTAAATTTTAATTGGTTGTTTTATGATTAATTATGGAATATAATACTTCTGGGCAGTATCTTGAAGTAAAAGAAAATTGATTATTGCAACTCTAAGTTATATTTATATAATTGGGCAATGGACCTAAATCAGAAATGAATTACCTTCTGTAATCAGTAGTAGTTGATGTCTCATTTGTTGCAGGCATGGTATTAAATTTTTGCACCTAGATTGATGCACCTGTTCATGATAAAATATCGACTTAGTTTCTCCAACATTAAAGTCAATGAGACCTAGAAAAGTGTTTAGGTTATATAGTTTTATTTTTTCTTTGTTACAAAATAAAAAATCATCCTTTAATGAGTATCAAGATCATTGGTCTGCACCAAAAATCCTCTGGTAAAATTGTTAGCTCTTGATCTAGGAAGGTTTCTTTAAACATTGAGTTTTTAGTAAATAGAGTTGCTTTATTTATACCTGGGTTGTCCTTGTCATCATCACCTGCAAGATTTCTTTCGGTTCATTATTTCTTCCTCATTACAAGTAATACTGTCTTGTTATAGCTGCAATCATAGGCTTTTTTTTTTTATTCATGCTACAGGTTTTCTTTTATTGTTTCTTGTTTTGCTACTCCAAGAACAGGGGTTTATGCTATATATTTAGCCAGACTACAGATGCAATTGATCTCTCTCTCTCTCTCTCTCTCTCTCGCTATTTGATTTTTCAATCATTCTACAGATATTCAATGATAATTTGTTAAAGATCAGAGTCAAGAGCTGCGTCCGTAGTGCTATCAAACTGCGAAAGAAGTACATTTACAAGGTTGTTTTACCTAACCATTTTGCATTTCTTTTTTCTCTCTTGTTTTCTCTCTATTGTTGGTGCTTGATTTAGTAGTGATGGTACACTGCAGTTCTTTCTTGTGCGTGGAACATAGAAATTGAACAGTGAAGATTTTTACATGCGCTTCCATGGCTTCTTCTTGCATTTGTGTTTCCAACTTTTCGTTTATAAATATTGCAATTTGTTCAAGGACCCATGGCATGTTTTAATCTTATTCCTGTACGTGGGATTGGTGTATTGCATTCATTGTGTAAAATATAAAATACTAAGAATTTAACTTCAATGAAATTTCTGCCTTCTTATTTTTCATTGTATTATAAAAAATTTTGGTGTTTGGAACAGATGATAAAGAGTAGGACTCCAGCTCAGAATGGCAATTAAATTTTGGTCTATGCCATATAACTAGATGAGATAGGCTGTGCTGTGGGACCGAAAATGCTGCTATTATGCGAGTTTTCAATTTGTGAGTTGAACAGTTTTCTTATCGCTGACTTCTAGTTTGGAGTATTTCAATGCAAAGTTTTCATGGCATCTGATGGTTCATACATCTATTTGTATATAGTCAACCTCTCACAAGGTACCGATATCTACTATTTTCTCTTCAAATATTAAGAATATCCACTTTGGCATCTAATCGCTTTGACTTTTAGCAGTACTGATGTGCTAATTATGCTAGTTTATCATCCTTATATTTAGGAAAATTTCATGTTGGTTGTTGGTCCACTTCAACTCGTATTTACTTCATCTCCAATGAGAAATGGCGTTAATTTAGTTGCAGATATTGAAAATACTGTAGTTTGACATGGGGTTTCATCTATTAGAAGCAGTACTATGGACTAGTCTTAGTGGACTAGATCATATTGTTGTCTTAATCTATGTCACGAATCTGCAATACAAGTGTGACTAGGTGTAGGTGTGGATGTGCCTGAGAATTGGTAAAATGAATCTGGAGGTTTAAGATCATCTTGAGAACATTTGTTTCATGACATTAAAATATTAATTTTGTCCATTTATCACATATCAAAATGATTTTCATGACATTTTCTTTATCAAATTTCATAGCTTTCTTTGGTTCTAATTGAGGATAAGAGTTTGATTTGAGCCGTATGAAGTATGAAATCATAGTTGAATATGCACTCAGTGTGGAAGGTGTCAAATACTAGTTAATTTCTTCCTTGCCATTTTTTCGTTATTCTGAAATAAAATCACCTTCAAGAATGGAGTATATTAGGCATAGAAACTGGCCAGATCTTCACGTGAACAATAAATGAAGGCTTTTAATGATCGTTGGCTTGTTCTGTTATGCTACTTCTTTTCACTAGTTCGAAAGATGATTTGGAGCTTAATGTGGGTATATATTTTGTTGCTTTTAGTAATACCGTCACAACAGACTGACTACTCATGTTATGTTTATCGAGCCATTTCTTATAGTGTCCCTTCTTCAAGCTTTAGTTAATTACGAAGCACTACAAATATATGCTATTAATGCTTTTCCCTTTTCTTCCTCAGGACTGCAAAGTGGAACGTTTGCTTTACCTTGCACAATCTGCACAAGAACACTACATACAGGTTAGGATAGTACAGAAGTTTTCGCGATTCATGTATTTGGAGAGTTATTTATGTACCGACAATTTTGAAAATATTAGAAGTTATAAAACAGCAATAAAATGTTCTACAAACTGGATTTTCAAGAATGTTTTGGCGATAGTCATGATACAACGAACTCAGTCGTATTAGATAATTATATTTGTTTGCATTATATGATGATTTCTTTTCTCCAAATGGTGATATTAGCAACTTCATATCCTCCTTTCCTTATTGCTCGTGCCCTTGACTCCTACTTACTACTAAGTGGTGGGATTATTCTAGTTTGTAAAATAGGAATTGTTTGGTTGGAAGAATTGGGTAGCATGGGCTAAAATCTCATTTGTTATAGTCAAGTAAAATATACCAAACACGTAGTAACTTGTTTGTATTAGAATTGAACAAAATAAATATAACAATATTTGTATGTTAATGTGTCGAGTTAGCTTGCTTTGATCAGCTTGTACTCCCAATTGTATCCGGGATCGAAAATGTCATTTTCTCCCTACTGTCCTTCTTTACGGTCGATGAACATTTGTAAATTAAATTGCTCGAATTGACAAAAACAAGCGGATTAACTTCACACAAGCAAGCATATATCGAAATATCTTAAAATGTAACAACTTACTTTATTCAAGAAGGAACGAACGATTATCAAACCTCCAAAAGACTCCCAACCTTTCATTTTCACATACTCATAGTACCTTTATTCCGCCTAAGTAATTGTCTAGACATCTTCTTTACCTTTGTTACACTTCGTATAAGACATGAGCCTAGTAGAAGAATGGACCACCACATTCACTTTTCATGGTCAAACTCTCCTCTATGTCGTCTTGTAAAATTTTTATTAGATTACAAATTCGCGAGTCAAAAGGAGTCCAAAAAATGGATTCCACTCAATCGAACGTTCTCAACATCAAAAATGGAAAACAAATTCATATTAAAATCTTCCATAAAAAATTTAAAGGTCACTGTGGCATACTTCAAAGTAAAAAAACCTTTCTCCCATCCAATAATAAAACAGGCAAAGACAAATAAAAAAGAAGCTCCAAAATTTCTTTACAAAAGGAGAAGAGGGAGAAATGCTGTCAATGCGTCAGCCTCGACTTTCTCTTTACCAAAAGAAAATCTTTCCCTCTCCCAAAACCCAAAAAAACTAAACAGTGTATTCGATGTCAGTTTCCATTTGGAAAGATAAAAAAAAAAATAAAAATCCCATGTAATAAATCCACGCGCACACGATAATCATTTTATATACACACATGATAATATTATTCAACTAAATCATGACGGCTAGGATTCTAAATAACTCAAAACATGAGCACCTCGAATATCAGATGGGTAAGAGAGAGTTGGTGAACTGACCTATTTAATGTTTAAGTTGTCGTGATTTGAATTATTTGAAACCCTAGATGTAATTTAAATACGCGATTCTACCACGTGTTGGAACCACTCAAAATATAACACCTCAAACATGGGACGACATTTGAAGTGTTGTAATTTGCATGATATGGCGTCTTAATGGCCATGACTTAAATGGATCATCCAAGTGGGTATATAATTGTCCGGCTTAAAGTTTTTTCGATACCATAGAATATAAATTGGCACACCAAAAGTTTGCTTACATTTGTATAAGTACATAGCCACCCTTTCTTGCCCCTCCTACGTGCATTTGAGATTCCTCTTACTTTCCCCTCTTCAATCCCTCAATTTCAGCTTAAAGAATCTTTGAGTTTTAACTCTCATCCCAATCCCTTAAACCTCGGTTTCTCCTCAAAGGGACTCAATTTTCTCCATTTTTTTTCCCCTTTCTTGAACTCCTTAATTTTCAGGCTCACTTCCGAATATATTTATTATATTTGTTCGTGCATGTGCGAGTTTAGTGGCTAACATGAATGGAACACAAAAAAATGGGTCTCAACAGAGCCTTGGTTCAACTTCATACAATGGAAATTCTGTGCATGGACTGGAGGGTGCCATCCCCACGTTTCAGCACCAACAGACAATCTCTATGGACTGGACACCAGAAGATCAAGCCCTTCTGGAGGAAGGACTTGCCAAGTGAGCGAATTTCATATATGTATATACACATATATACATATGTGTGTGTGTGAATTTTCTCTATTTTCTATGAATATTACTTTTGGGATATGAGAATCTTGTTTGGTTTTGTGAATTCTTGATGGTTTAGTGCTTTTAACTATCAATTAGTTTGATTTTCTTTTAGTTTTTTCTAAGGTTGATTTTTTTGGCTTTCCTGATTCTTGTCAAGAAATTAAAGAATTGGTGAATGTAATTTAAGTTATTTAAACTTTTCTTTTTGGGTTCTTGCTCATGACCCCATGCACACAAACTGACACGCAATCTGCATCTTTAATTTGTTTATTTTGAATCATGTGTTTAGTTTACAATTTTTCCCTTTTAAGTTTGCTTTTTTACACTTTAAAGTTTCTGTTGTCTTCCTAGTCACGAGCCCTTTTCCATGATTGGTTGGTGCATTCGTTGTTTCTTCTTGTGGAATTCTGTGTCATTTTTTTGGTTACAGTGATTTTTTAATTCTTTTTAAATGGCCTTTGTCCTGTAATAATCTATTTTGAACTGATTATTCTCATCTTACTTGCAATTTTTCTTTACTGATTTTAGCTTTAATTGTCATCATTGAAATCATTTATCTGACACATAATGTGCACTAGACTTGCACGTTAAATCGGTGAACTTTGCATGTATATCTAGTAGAATCTTTGGTTATAGATGATTGGTTTATCGACAAATTTCGAAATTATAAGATTTTTTTAGCCTGAGGACGATCTTGAAATCGCCTTCAGAAGTCGGGATAATTGAAAAGTCACTGCTTCTGGTTTGAGAGAGATGTCTTCCCATTACCTCGATAAGGGATATACAATTTTCAATTATATATAAAGGGCGTGGGTGCTGTTAGATCCAAATTCTTTCTTTAGCTCTGTCTCTGTATCTTTAGATATCAGTTGTGTGTTTAGGGTGTAATGAATATACTATTTTCAATTTGGTGAGACGGACAGACGAACTCTTTTGTTGTGTACATATCTTTCACATTAATACTTATGTCCCAGTGAGTAATGGGGCTGATAGTTGTGTTCTGTTTGGTCAAAAGAGAAAAAAATTGCTGATATAGTGTAGAGCATATTTAGTCAATCAAATTCTTTGTAAATGACCTCATCAAACCCACAATCCATCTGGAGTTTTCGCGTCAGCATGATTCTAACATGTTTTACTAGTGATCACTTAACATCGATAACCTCTTTGCTAACTTTCATTTCTGGGTTAATCTATATAATGCTTGTCTTCCGTTTTATGCATGACGATCATATCACCCCGTCTGATACTGTAACTGTGTAACACACTGCAGATATGCTTCTGAGTCGAACATTATCCGCTATGCGAAGATTGCAGTGCAGCTGAAAAATAAGACAGTCCGTGATGTGGCATTACGCTGCCGATGGATGACTGTGAGTTTTCTCAGCCCTGTTATGCTAAATTGTCTTGATTTATTCATTATGTATTTAACCATATTTGCATTATTCGTCTGCTGAAAGGGGCTTAACTGTATACTATTTAATTTCTGCATGGTCAAGCTAAGCTTACGTGCGATGCTGGGATATGGGTTTTATCACTTGCATTTTCAGTTTGATGTACAGTTTATCGATCGAGGTAATAAGGTTTACAGTCTAATTATTTTACATGATTAACTGCAGAAGAAAGAAATTAGCAAGAGAAGGAAGGAGGACTTTAATGCCACAAGGAAAAGTAAAGATAAAAAGGTAAAAAGTTAATAAATCATTCTATCTTAGATTCATTTCTAATACTTATATGTTTATCTTCTCTGTTTTTATCTGTACATCATTGTGCAGTGTGAGTATAGTTTTCGTATGTGCTTTCATTATGAATAAAGATTTGTATCCAAAAAGACAACAATTCTTACTAAGAAAATGAACATAAATACGCTGAAACAGCAAGATGACTGTCTTCATGACAAGAGACGTGGTTGTTTTATATAGGAGCTATAGCTGTTTCATTCCTATTCGTTGTTATGATGTTCAATATTCAAATAGCAGAGCTTCACAAGTATTGTGCTATTTACCAGTGAGTGGTATTATTGGACTGATCTTTTGGTGGGAAATGTTCTTCATTTTAGATAATGAAAGCATTCCATTACTACCAACCCAAAGAAATGTAATAATTCGTGCATATTTGGGATAGCAGTGCCTTCCTTCCAATTCAAGCAGGGAAAGCCACCGATATCTTAGAGAAAAGGGCATAAATCTATGTTTGTAGGTGGATTTTTGAATAGGTTGACTACATAAGAATTGCCCTTTCTCCCCTTCATAATAATAAGGTAAGCACCTAGCTCTCGATCCAGAGCTAATAGCGTGTTTCATTCTGATTCTTGATTCTTGGAAAAATTACTAATGATTCAAATGGTTAAATGTGGTATAAATTGAGTTAGTGACATCTCGAAATCTGATTTTTCCTATTATGTATATGAAGGGTTCAAATAAAAATTTCTGATATACTATAGTACCGGAATTTTTTTCATCAAGTTTAAGCATTTATAACCATTTATGTGTCGCATGTTAGAATGTTCGAAGGCTAGTTTCTGCTTGTATACTTTTTAAATGACATATTTGGTATGGAGTGAATAGTACCTGACGATTATCAAGGAAGTAAAATACATTAAAATCGTATTCATTACATAATTTTGTCGTGTTCAATACTTCAATACCTACTATCAAACATGCACTTCTGTAGACTCCAAGCTCAGAGAATGTTAAGTTCTTTTCTCAGGATAAGTTCGTCGATCCTTTAGCAAAGCCATCTCGTTTGATGGAGCAGCCGAGTTTACTTCATGCTTCAGGAATGATTAACAATGACAATGGTGATAGCGTCTTGTATAATGGTTAGTCATATTTTATGATACATCTAAGTTTGCTAATATAATACGAGTTATTTTGAATTTGGTTGCTTCATATACGCATGATGTGAAATATTTCGTAGGACCTTTTAGTTAATATTTCTTCTTATATGGTTATTTTGGTCAATTCAATGATGTGGAAAGAGTGGAATTCTCAAGTAACATGACTTTCATTAAACTTCCTAGATAATCTTATGTTTCCTTGTGTAATTAGTAACATATATGAAACTCATAAGTATTACTTAAACCATCATCCTTATTGCGGGTTCGTTCTTGTTAAGTAATTTTTTTGAGTAATACAGTTAATTTTCTTGGATAATCATTATTGGGTATGGAGTAGCCGTTGAGTCTCAGCAACTAGAGGTGGAGAATAGATGATAAACTTGATTGACAATAAAACTGACTTCCGTTCTTTTTAGGCATCGATGGTGTGACTCGGCTTCTTCTTCAGGAGAACACTTGGGCATTCGAACAGATATCTGCTAATTTTAACACTCATCAGGTGAAGCATTTGTATATTCATTTTATTATATCGAATACATTTTTGGACTTCAGAAACCTTAGCTAGTTCGTTTCCTTTTGTCGAGATTTGGCTTAGGCGCATCTCCGGGCGTTAAACAAATTTATACATGAATTTCAGATATGTATATTACATTGGGTAACAAGAATAGAAAACAAATCTATGCCTTCGAATAATATGGTCTTCGGAGATATCTGTATTATTGGTGTGGATCCTAATTATACTGTTGTCTTATCCCATAGGCTGTGGATCAACCTTTTCTTATTATAGGGATATAGGGTATTGCTATGTTTGTAATAAGTCCCCTAGTTTTCTACCTTAAAATAGGAAGTACGTGAGAAAATCAGAGAAGTATAAGATCTCCCATTGTCAAAAGTTGTACTTCTCGAGTTTGTGTAAAATCTGCAGCAGCGAGTGGATATAATTCTCATATAAAAGGTGAACAACTATAAATCTACTTGTTCTTTTTCATTCAAAACTTCTTCTCTTGTTTATTATTGCTCTCGGATTTAAGGATTAAGGTGTAGTCAAAATGTACAGTATATAATTAGAACTTTGTTCTTTCATGTTATATATTTTAGATTAGAATTAAGCTGGTGTGCTAGAAAATGTTTGCACACCTGGTTGACATTCACTCACATGCGCATGGGACCCGCGTGAAATAAAAAATGAGAAAAAATGCTTCCCTCCTCCCCAATGTGAGTGTTCTGTCACGGAGGGTGTCAAACGCTCCTTGGCAACATAGCTTGGTCTAACATTACAATGATGTTATTTCGCCAATCAGCTTGTTGTTGCATATAAGCTTTTTAAGATATGTAAACTGATGCACTCTTTCTTTCTCCCTTTCCCTTATTTTTCAGTTACATGACAACATCGGTCTACTGCGTCAAACTCGAGACAACATCTTCAAAATCTTGAACAAGTAAGCTGCAAATCTCATGCTGAATCTTGATGCTGTTTCCTATTTTTTCATTTTTTTTTCATTTTATTTAGTGGTATATTGCGCTTTATTTCTATTATCAGTCCCATTTTCTATTCATAGTGTGAAATTTGCAGCTTGAACAACGTGACTCCAACAATGAAGATGATGCCTCCACTTCCTAAATTGAATGAAGAGCTAGCCAACTCCATTCTCGATACAACGATAATCCAGTCATCGAAGAAGGTCGATTATTATCTAGCCAGCTAGTTTACCGAATTCTTGAAAGTTACAAAGTGAACAAGAATTGTCAATTAAATAGCTTTATAAGATGATGGGAATCTAATGATACTTCTTTTCTTGTTTGGTGACGCAACTTATCTTTGTTACATTTTTAGTGGTAGAGGAATGTGTTTTGAAATATACTCGAGAAAATTCGAGTATTACAAACTTGATACCAATTGTTGATATTATTTTACGGCAAATTGCGTCGAGGGAGTTGAAAAATCTATTTTGTACTCAATAGTTATTGTTGAACCACTTCATTTAAAAATTTTAAACAATTAGAGAGAAGACAATTATTACGTATTAATATTTATTTTTCAACACGTCCCGTTACGTGCAACCATGACTGTTATGAAGAATTAAATTTTAATTTATTTAAATTGGGTCCCTAAACTTTGATTAAATTTTAAAATTCACTACTTAGTCACATTCCATCACATACAGTCAGTTTGCTTATTTGTTAGCTATTGCTATGTGACATCCTAGAAACGAAAAAGTTAAATGAGGCATATGATAATGTCTTCAGATTTAAAATGCTAAAGATGTTTTTTTTTTTTTTTTTTAATGTCGTGACGTAGTGGTAAATTGACATATCATAGTGATCACGTAAAAGATCCATTGCAATATTTTTTATCAATTAAACCATTTTGATCAATTTTGGGTGAGATCTAAAATTGAATTGATGTTCAGTGACTTAATTAATATTAAATTAAAATTCGACCTGACAAATATAAACAAATTAAATTTTGCTAAACCTAATTCATATATTTGTTGAAAGTTCAATGACTGCATATGAAATTTATAATTTTAAACATAATTGGAACACTAAATTCCTACCAACTCATCCGATTAGTTTTAGATTCTTAATTTACTACCACAACTTAAAGTCAAAACATTCGAATCTAATGCATTTTTTTTTTATCTACGCATCGCAATGAAAGTTATTCTTAGATCAAATAATGAGGAATATTTGCTCTTACTATTGAAAGTTCGCTAAAAGAATATTTGACACAAAAGTCCCAAGAATACGCTATAAGCACGATCGGCTTATTATTATTATTTTTTTTGGGGCAATAAGCTATGCCAAATAGCCAATCATGCTGTATCGAGGCATTAGTAGCTAAGTCAAATATTTTCTAGGATCAAAAAGTAAGTTGGATTTTTTTTTTCTTTTTTAAACAATATAACACAAACTAGGGCTGTAAGCAAAAATCGTCAAACCGAAAAATCGAACTGTAATTGCATTTTAGAAACTGTCGGTTTGGTGTCACGTGGACCCGTCAACGAAATGGTTTTGAACCAAATCGAACCGGTTAACGGCTTGGTTTAGGTTTGAGAATTTTAATTACGGTTTAAAACCAAACCGGAAAAAAATATATAAAAATAAAAAATGAAAAATGAAATTTTTTGAAAATTCATCCAAAATTTCAAATATGTAAAATTCAATAGTTTTGTTATTTGTGGGTATTTATTATATATAAAAATTATAATAATCTCAATTTTGTATTTTTCTGTCCAATTGGAATAGGTAATTTTCTAGCCCAACGTCCCCAACCCATAAAGATATAACCCATAACCCATACATTTCTTATTTCAATTGAAAATTAAAGTATCAATTATCAAACCCAAAACCTAACAATTCTTTTCCTGTCATTCCGTTCTAGTTTCTACAGTTCCAAACTTCCACCAAGGTCTTTTCCTCATATGTGACGCGACTCTCATTTCCACGCGACGCGACCTTGCCTCCGCCGCCTCCGCTCCGCCTTCACCCATCAAATTCCGGTGGCTCTTCCTCCCGTGACTACTCTTAAGTTCTGAACCCTGTAATCTCAATAATCGGGGCCTCCTCCTTCGGTTCAAGGCTTCGATCCGCCAATCAGTTATTCATCTTTAAAATTGGTTAGGTTTAAATTTAAATGACATAAAAGTAGACATGAAAAAAATATACAGCAAAATCGGACCAAATCGTTAGGTTTATGTTTGAGTTTTTTTTTTTTTTTCAAACCGTTCAAAATGATTTTGTTTATGTTTTGAGTTTTTCTCAAATCAGTTTAAATGGTTTAGTTTGAAAATCTGTCAAAAATCGATAAAATCGGACCGCTTACACCCCTAACACTAACAGCGGGTTGAGACTTGAGAAATGAGAAGAGAGGTGGTCACGTGGCTAAATATTTGTGCTTGTCGTAAGCGTCAACGAGCTAAGTAGTGACAAATGTTAGATTTTGATGAAATTGACAAACCATAGATATTGGAGAAGAATGAGAAATTAGTAAGTGAATTTAAATTTATACCCTGTTTGGTACCCATTTTTTTTTCATTCTCATTCTTCTACTCATTTTCAACAACACATTTTTCAATAAAGTAATATTTTTCATCACATCAATAACTTTTTCTTCTTTTTCAACCATATATTCACTATCCATCATATCAAAAAAATTCATTTTCTCTCAAAAAATGACTATCAAACAGGGGCTTAGATACTTAATGAAAAAGTCGTGCACAGTGTTTAGAAGAGGGGGGATAAATAAAAACTTAAATTTTGGAAAAAGGTATTAAAAAAGTAAAAAAGAAATTCCAAAATTTTGTGGGGGCCAATGAACCCAGCACGACACCATGTGGCTCCGTCAATACATGCATGCACGACTCTGAATATTTTCAAAACTTCTCTTTAAGTTTAAACATTTAATTTGAGAAAACATGTAGACTAGAGTTAAGATAAACCCAAACTATGTGGATACTTACAATAGTGTAACCTCATTGTTTATCCCCATGGACGAATCTAGGGTTCAAGTTCAGTTAGGGCGGACCGCGAACGTTGAATGCTTATTGTCAACAGTCAACGTCCGTGATAGCGGTGTTGATTATTAATATTTAATTAAATAATATTAAAAAACTAGACTAGAATTAGGTACGAACTTTTATTTCGGATGAAAAAATCTTTCTATAATCTGCAAAATACCCTAATTTATTTTTCAATCAAACATGCAATATCTATTAACAAAAATGTCAATATTTAGTTTACAATTAAAATTAATTAAACAAGCATTATTATATTAACAAAGTTGAAATTACTTATGTGCTTATATCAATTTTATATGTTTGTGTGATCTCACTTTTCCGCAATCAAGTTTTTGTAAACGAAAAATGGAGTATTCTATTATTAAATAAGTTTTTGTTGAAAGGCTCTTTATGATACTAAGACCAATTTTCCTTTAAAAAAAATTCGTCATTAATTGACCAAACTCTTAAATCAATTGATTAGGGAAAAAAAAATCAAGAAGAGAGACAAATCACCGGTTAAATTGCATTAACCCCGTAATATTGAAGATATATTATTTTGTTTCATTAATTGTTACAAAATGACTGTCATGATGGTGGAGTTGGCAATATGCTTAAGGGAGGTGCCAAGTTTGAATCCCACTAATTGAACTTGTTTTGGTAAAATTTTGGAAATAAAAAAAATTACAAAACATATTGATGCTGGAGTTTCGAACCCAAAATGTCCAGCTTCATAGTGCGAGTGCCAACCATTTGAGCTACCAAGGATGTTAGTAAATAAAATGAATTATCATATATATAATATAAATCTTTTATCTATTTAAAAAAAAAAAAAAAATTCCGACGGATCCAGTACGCGTGGCCGTGGGGGCTCGCCAGGTGCTGGATCCGCCCCTGTTTATCCCTATAGTTGCACCCCTGTTTATCCCTCTAGTTGCGCCCTCAACCACTCGTCTTCTTTACCTGTCATCGGACTAAGAAAGAGAATAAAGATTTTGATACATTTCGCAAACTTTTGAAGAAAATAAGACTTGAAGTGAAAAACATTAAAATCAAAAGTATAGATGGCAATTGAATGAGCCTTAGCCAGCGGCCCTAATCCCCGCCCCAATTAGTGGCCACAGTGAGATCAAAGAGAAGGGCGAACATTTTCATTGACCAAAATTGCAAAAGGAATCTTTATTGCATGTAAGCAGCTTAAATTATAATTTAAGATGATCAAATACACTTTTAATCTACCCATTCTATGAATCCACAACTTATTATTTGTTAGAAAAATACAATAGAAAATTAGGAATACTACACGAAATATAAAATAATGAAAGAAACGTTACAATATACAGAGTAACAATAAAAGATAGGAAGTCTGATTGTTGATGTAGTAGCGGTATTTGAAGGAATTGAGGTCTGTGCTGCACACATTTTTCTTAAAACCGATTCGCCTCCAACTATAGTACAAGAGGACTGATAACGTTTGTCTTTCAAGATTCAATGATTGAAAGAAGTTGACTAGCAACTCGTTACTACTTTAGGCGAACTGAGAATGCTCAAAGTTTTATCACTGAACTAAAAATAATTATTTAAGCTACAAAGAGTGAAACTTTTGAAAACAAAGAGAGGAGAGAAAAAATGAGAGAGAGAGAGAGAGAGAGAGCTCTTAAAGTTTTTGGTGTGAGGAATAAGGAGGAGAACACCTTCTTATATAGTACTATGATGATGAAGGTTTCAATTCTTATTAATTTTGTATTAAAACCAAAATGTTACAATAACTAGTACAATAGCCAATAAAGCAATATGTTAAAATAGCCATCAAAGCTTTGTAAATACCTATTCAATACAAAATTAACTTGAGAATTGAAATTTGAAATTAAAAGCTACTTGTACAATTCTTGTTGTAGAAGATTGCTACAATGATGGAGAATATTTAGTAAAGGTGTCCATATTGTGATGAATGGATAGAGAATGTCTCGGTTATATGTTTTACAAAGTTCTATGGAATCATTGGATAACAATTAGTAGAAGTTAGGCACTCAGGTAGAGTTTCAGTTTGGTACAATACCGTTGGAGTTTGGTTTAGGATCTACATTCAAGAGTCCATTTTAGTTAAGTTCAGAAATCATAAGTAATACCGTTTTGCCACCGTCACCAGCGGTGCCACAGTATTCAATTGCTAGAGACAGACTTAGGAGAGATATTAGGTCTCCACAAAGATATGCGAAAGCTGATTTAGTTGCTTATATTTTAAATGTGATTGAAGGTATTAAGTCTAGTGAAGAACATTCTATAGTTATGCTGATTCTGTTACAATGTTTCTGCCTTATTTGATAATTATTGTTGAGTTATTTGTGATTTCATTGCTCCTGTTGTGTAGTGCTTAAATTCAGTTGATATTCAGTTTGTTCTAATTGGGCTTTGTGGAAAAAGTGGAGAATTTTTGTTAGAGAATTTTGTTAAAGAGTTAAGTTCTATTTCTTGTAGTGGAATTCGTTTCCATGTGAAGAATTTTTTAAAACTTCATTCATAACTGTGAAATTTGTGTCAAGATGAAGGTTTGTTAAATTGTGACCCAAATTCCTTTTGGATATTGGTGTTTTGGTTGAAGAGGTTTTGAAGAAGTTCAAATATGGTCCAGGAAAAAAAAGACAGCGGTTTTTCGCTTGATCGCTCAAAATAGGGAGCCCGCTATGAGCTTGGGTGCCCGAGCATTGTGATCCACTTGTTGAGGGAGTGCTTTGCCGCTCGAGCATCGGTATCATTCGGTCCATGATCAGTTTCGCGTTTTGGCAAATTTTGGGATGCTCTTTTTTATTTAAAACATTATTTTCTAGGGTTTGACATGTACTCTATATATAAGCTCTTCATTGTATTAGTGAGAAAGTTAAGAATGCAACGTCACGTATTCTTTCATCTTAATATTGAATTCTCTTCTCCTGCTCGTGGTATTTTTCACTTAAATCTTGGTATTCTTGATTGTTATTTTTATCTTGCCATATTACTCTCGTTTATTGAATCTAACAAGCGGTATCAAAGCAAATTGACATCGCCTTGTTTTCTAACATCTGGCATCTCTCAGAGGAGGCCTCAAAGATGTATTGAAGTCTGTTGGCATGGCCTCTTATTTAGTTGGTAGCCTCGTGAGTTGAGGCTCTATAAGTTCGTTTAAGCTACCGATGGGGATTTGACATGGATATCTATCAAGTTACTATTATAGACGAAATGAAATACAATTGTTATGAATTCTTTTAAGCTTTCGGACAGGAATTTGACATAGATCTCTACCAGTTCGTTATAAACGGAATTCAAACACAAAGGCCTATATTGCGGGAGGGGTATAGGTTTTATTTTCCTTAATAAAAAGCTAAGCTTTTCTTGTAGGTACACTTACAACTTTATGGCTTTCTGCTTATAGTGCTTCCAAGGGTTGTAAAATTCTTCTAGTCGAAGTTGTGATGAAACATGTAATTGGATCTTCATATATTGACATTTGACATTTTTTTCGTCATTATTTGAAAAATGTCATCATTCACGTCCTAAACTTTTAACATGTTTATCTAATAGCTAGAAGTGTAAAGTAGACTGACTTAGTATGGAGAAGGACTTGTGCGAACTTCCTCCACCAAGTGCTAGTGAGGTGCGCTTTGGCCATTAGCACCATATACCCTGTGAGTGGAATACATTGGTCCTTGGTCTTGCCTCGTTTGCTATCCAAGGTCCTCTTGTTAATATTTGGATGTATCGTATTTCTCTATTTTTATCACATGTTCCAGCATCAGGTGAAAATGAAAATAATTACAATTAGATTGCTTCCAAATGAAAAAAGTGAAAATAATTATGATCGACGTACATAGCCTAACTACATAGCCTCCATAATCAATTGAGAAGCCTTGAGGTGATCTTCATGACATCAAGTATTCATTGATGGTATACTTTTTAAAAATATTCAGTTCGTCATTATATAATCATGGCGAATTAACATAAAATTGATATCAATTACAATAGATGGGGGCTAATTGTTAAGTTGTTTTGTAAACACACGATGAAATATAATGTAAAATTGATGTCAATTATAAAAAAAAATAATAATAATAAATAAATATTCCATCAAGGTTATAAGATTACTATTGTTATATACAACATCAGTTGAAATTGTATTTTCCACGCGTATGAAAATCTAAAACGAGCCAATTTACTATACATCATAGTAGGTTGATAATCTTAAAATATTGTCAATTTCTGAAGTTGCCATTAAGGACCTCCAAAGTTTGCATGAAATTGCATGCATAATTCACTACCATTTCGAAGCATACAAGATCATTTTTTTGACATGGAAAAATGCAAAAAGTATCGACTTTGTAGGCCTTGATACCAACTCAACAATTTGAAGCGTGTAATAAAATAGATTTAGCTTTAAGAAAACCTCAAATATAGAGCTTAATACAAACCTTTTTCGATGAATCCACTGTTGATGTTATCTCACATCGATTGTGAAATTGGCCGATGGTCAATTTTTAAGTGTGAGGGAATGTCTCACTTCTTGAGCTAACTTTTGGGATTGAGAAGACACAAGACCTCCCAACACTGGTATCAATGCCTGGGTCATCGTCTCTGTCCAACAGTTCACAGGAGATATGGGATTGGTTCCACCCAAGGCTCGATGTGTGAGAGGGAGATTATTTTAAGATTTTTTGACCCAAATTAGGTTGGATTTTTTTTGGAAAAATATCATTTCCTTTATTCCACGTGATTTTATTGAAAAAAATATTGTCTCCTTTATTTCACGTGATTTTTTTTTTTTATTATCTTGTTTCCATTTTTGTGATATTTCTAGAGTTTGGCATGCACCATATAAATACTAGACTTTTTTCATAAGTTTTGTAGTACTGAAATATAGAATAATTGTGTTGGCACAGTTATTGTATTTATTTTCTCCATATATCGTGTCATATATATTACTTCGGTCCGTTTTATTTCCCAACACCCACTTGCTTTTCTATGCTTTAAATCTATACGAGGAACTCCATTGATCAAGATCTCAATTACAATGAAAATATTTCATTCTCTACTACCACAACCACGTACCAACTTTGCGAGATTTGTAATCTAATACAGGGTTCTTAGGCCCTTTTCTATTTTCATGAAGGATAAGATTATTTGTACACTTCTTGTGTAAATAATAGATGACACCCCTCACATGAAGGGCCCTCCACGCATTATAAATTATGTGCGGGCCCCCTCCATATGAGGGTGTGTCAACGATTATTTACACGGAAAAAGTACATAAAGCACTACTCTTTGGTGAATGTCTCAATATGGCTTCCACATCACATTAAAGAAGGGAGGTTGATATTGGTTATTGTTGATCTATGGTTAACGTCTTGCTTTGATTATCATAAACAAATTGCATTTATTGCTAACAAATTGATTTCAAGTGTCTTTAAAGATTATTGCAAATAAAACAGAATTGAAGACATGAAGTTCAAGAACAAGTGAATTGCATGCGACGATCGACATGGAAACAAAATTGATCAAATGAGGCTGTGGAAATTAAATTCGAGAGATTCACAAAAAGACGCCTAAATGAAAATCGAGATAAAAGTCGAAATATTATCAAGCATGCACGTCAAGTCAAGGCGCTTAGACATTTTTGTAATCATATGTAAAGGTAAAATATTTTGATACTTGGCAATGAATCGTGAAAAGCTCAAGTTAAATTTTATGAACGAAAAATCACGATACAAAATGATTTGCACGAAAATTATTTTTCAAAGGTAAAAGTCTCAAACTTATATTTAGAAAATGTCACTTACCTTGAAAAATCATGCAAAAACGTCATTCAAGGGATTACGTTTGTTAAAATGATAAAAGAAGGAAATTGGTTCAAATTCTGCCTACCGGACTATCCGGTAGGATAGGTTTTGCCAACGGTAAAAAATATGAACGTTCTGAAATCTGACTTAAAAAATGGTTACTGGCTCGTCCGGTAGGGATCGTTCGGTTGGATAGACTTTTGGCCATTGCACTCCTATAAATATCATCTCATTTCAAACATTGAATATATATACTTCCAAGAACATTAAAGAGAGGGTTTTTTTTTTTTTTTTTTTTTTTGTAAAGATAAAACATTTGATGTTTACTATTTATTTATCCTTTTGAATCCCTTGCTTTTGAAAAACGTTTTATTGATCTCAACTTCGAAAATCATTTCATCAAAGTTTTTCAAATATAACACTTGAACTTTATTCATTGCTATCTATTAAAGTGTTATCACACTTCTCTTCTTGTACTTAACTTTGAATTTATCATTTATTAAGAAGAGAATATTTTTATTTGAATTGTGGGTCATGTTGAGGACCTGTAAAGTTCAATAGTGTAAAAGGATCGGTGCACCTTAGTTGTAAGTCACCGGAAGCTTTGTAAAAGGTTGGTTTGCACCATAAGTCAATCACAATAGTGAAAAAGGTCTTACTCGAGCCGGAGAGCTTGGTAACGGCGGACGTTGATCATTGCTTTTGATTGAACCTCCACAAATATATTGTTCGCATTCTCTCTCCATTTTACTTATCATCTTTACTTTACACAAATTACGTTGTATTACTTGTTTTCGTATTTTTGCATAATTGTTTTAAATTACTTCATTGTCTATTACATTAAAAATTGAATTTATTTTTGAAAAAGTTTTAAAAATCAATTCACCCCCTTTTGGCTAGCTATTCTTGGACTTTCAGTTATTACAAGATATCATTTGAATTTAAAGTCCAATTAATCCCTCTAATTTCAACTGGTAGATGGAGTAATAGAAGACTCTATTAAGATAACACAATCGTGAATATAATCACCCTTCTTTCAGATCTCGATATGTTATTATTTTTCAGTTGTCTAGTTTCTAACGATAATCTACACAATAAAATAGAAGGACTAAATTCTTACAACAAAAACAGAGTGGATTTGTTATATAGAATATGTGTTATGAGATCTAATATTTTCTAGCAAACAAAGCCAACTTTGAGATTTTAGGGGCTTTAGGCCAAATTCAAATATGAGTCCCCTATAAATATTTTTTATAGTTAAGCTGATTTATAATTTTAGATTTGAAATGTAAATACATAAGCAGTCTATTTTCACAACATTTAATAAACTAATAACCAGTTATCTGATTAAACTATGAATCTCAGCAAATAAAATTATTTGTTTTAATTTTCTATCTTTTAATATAACTTGCTATATAAAAGCTAGATTGTCTCACTTGGTGGAGTGGGTTTCAAGGAGGTCCTTGGAAAGCAAGTTATTTGCTTCAATACTACATCTTTGATCTGCAAGTTGAACATTAACAGAAAATTAGACCAAAGTTATAATGTGCATAGTATGCAAATTAAATTTGAATTTCTTTTTCTCGTATTAAAATAAAATAGTCATTAATGTTTATTTGTGATGGATTAATTAACCATCAACCTTTATTCAAAAAGTTACAAAAAATTCATTAACCAACTATAGCAACTTCTATAAATTCTTAGATGTGCATCTTTCTAAGAATTTGAGAAACTATTTAAACAAATAAGCAACTTTTACAAATTTATACACATGAATTAAAAGCGCGCGCGCACACATATAATAACGAATATAATTTTATGAGACATTTGTATTCTTGATCTTCATAGTAGTCATTCTAATTGTAATTCTATTATTAAATAGATGGAAAACTTTTGTTTTTGTTTTAGTTGAAGGAGGGCGGTACCTCCGAAAGTTTATTTATTTGCCCTCACTTGTGGCGGAGGAATAACGTGGTTACATATGTGAAACACAAAAAACAGTAAATGAGGAAGACTTCTTCCTTTACAATGAAAGCATATGCCTTTACCACTAAAAACCAAATAAAAACCGCTGTTAGGATAGCATTCAGCCTAAGTTACTACAAATGTCTAAGATAAGGAATTTCCATTCGGTCTGTATACAATATTCCACTTAGGAGGTTTGGAACCTTTTCGCCATAAGTAAAGCTGGTTCACGAGCCTTCACTTGCAATTTTTGCCAGAAAATTGGCCGCCATATTCGCCTCTCTAAACACATGTTGCACCTAAGCATTGAGGATTCTAATCAATTCCATAATATCCTCCCAAAAGTCCCAAAGCCACCATAAGGAACAAGTGCCTTTGTTAGCCCAATAGGCGAGCATCTTAGAGTCTGTTTTGACCATAATATTCACTATTCCTAGGTCCCTGTACATACGTAGCCCATCGAGGAGAGCGGAAAAGTTTTGTTTACTAATTCTTTAGTCGCAATGCTTAATAACTTGCTTTTCTTTAGTCTTCTACATCTTTACAATCTCCTTCACAATTTTTCGCTCTTCAATTAAGAATGGACAAATTATTCTAGAAATTAACTTTAAGAGAGACTTTTTCCCCCCACTTAACTTGTTCATGGCTTCTTACGCTTTTACAACCTCCAAAATTAATAAATTAGTTCGTACATTGTATACAATAAACCTTAATACATCGTATTATACACTAATGAAAAGCAATATACAGTATATATCAAGAATTAGATACATATTATTCTATGGAATTGAAAATTTCGTAAATTGATTCAATTAATGTGTGTTGATAATCGTTGTTACATTCAAAACTAATTAGTTTATTATTCAAATAGTTTAAATATTACTTGGATAAAACTAATTAGATACATATCATTTTTTCTTATTGTCTACTATTTAACGGCTTCATCTAACAAGCTAAAGCGATGTTTTATATTTCTACACATTGAGGTAAAATCATGTGTTTCATGTTCCTCACCCTGTTCTAAAAAATAATGTGATAACAATTTCTTCTTCTTCGCACATCCAATGATTGCATTAACAAATAAATTCAACTGTAAGTTTGAAAATAATGATATGTTTCCAAGTGTGACAAGACATAATTAGATTCTTGCCAATTGTTTTGTCTACTAATTAAAGTGTGGGATTGTTGACTATGAAGATTAGATCAGCAAATTTTTGTCATCTAACCAGAGTTTTCGCCTCCTAATTCATTGGTTTTTGATGCTCAGATTGGAGCAAAAGAGAAAATAACTATTTAAGGGAGATATTTGAATTGTGTATCATTTTCTTTACTCAGCGGAGAGTATTTAAAGATTTCCCTCAAGACTTTAGGGTAATTTGGTCATTTAGGAGAAATGACAGATGACGGCCTCTTATTGGTTAACTTATAACTGATTCTTCACAATATCACATTTTATTCATTAGATTTGATGTCACGCTTTGAAAATCTGCCCATGTGTACTTTAATAATAGTTTTTAACTAGTTAGACAGGGTGTGAGCTTCTTCTGTATTTTTATCACTTGCATATCGCTTATGCTTCGTAGGCGGAGGGCAAGACTCGTAGAGTATATTTATTGATTCTACAGGGATGATTTCTTAATCACCTCAACAAGTGTTAATTAACAGTTGCTAAATAACTTAGCCGTAAAAATGTTTGGACATGAATCACGTGATACATTGTTAATTAAAAATTTTTGGAATTATAGATGGAATTAAAACACAATGCTTATATTACGGGAGGGGTGCTAGCTTTCATTTTCCAAATAAAAAGCTTAGATTTTCTTGTAGGTACGCTTACAATTTTGACTTTAGTGCTTCCACGGGTTGTCAAATTCTTCTAGTTGAAGTTGTGATGAAACATGTCATGTGGATCTTCATGATCTTTTTCCATCATTATTTGAAAAATGTCATCATTCATGTCCCAAAAGTTTAACATCTTTATCTCATAGATAGAAGTGTAAAGTAGTCTAACTTTACTATGGAGAAGGACTTGAACGAACTTCCTCCGCCAAGTGCTCGCGAGGTACGCTTTGGTCCTAATTACAATGTATCATGTGAGTGGATTACATTGGTCCATGGGCTCGTCTTGTTTGTTATTCAAGGTCCTCTTCTTAATAGGTGTATGTAGCTATGGCAACGAGCCGAGCCGGGCCGGGCTCAAGCCGGAGAAAAAAGGCTCGAGCTTTTTTGGCCCGAGCCGAGCCAGGCAAAGCCTGGCCAAAAAATGTCGGCTCGTTTTTTTTTTTTTTTTTTGGATAAAATAGCAGCTATTTTAAAAAAAAAAAATTTATTATTTTTTTTTGGGCGGACACGGGCCTGCCCGGGCTCGGGCCGACACCCTAGGGGTGACAATTAAGCCAAAAGCTCGGACGACCGGCTCGGGCTCGGGCTCGGGCCGGACCGTGCCCGCCAAAAATAAAATTAAATAAATTTTTTTTTTTTTAAAATAGTTGCTATTTTACCCAAAAAAAAAAGGAGCCGGCCCGCAAAGGCCCGGGTTGATCCTACATCCGGCTCAGCTCGGGCCAAAAAAAGCCCGAGCCTTTTTTCCCCGGCTCGGGCCCCGTCCGACCCGACTCGTTGCCATAGCTACGACGCTCCAAAATGGGGCTCGGCCCGAGCCTTACCGAGCCGAGCCGAGCTGGGCTCGGGCTTTTTTAGAGCCGAGCACGGGCTGTCCGAGTTTTTGGGTTTAATTGCCACCCCTAGGTGTATGCATTGTATTTCTCGAGCTTTATCACACATTGTTTGAGCCTTGAGTGATTTGAATTAGTATAATGGTTCTTGATTATATATAAGAAAGGACCAAACTGCTAATTGACATTCAAATGAAAATAATTACGATTAGACTGTTTCACAATAAAAAAATGAAAAAATAATGACCGACATGCATATCTTAACTTCATAGCCTCATAATCACTTAAGAAGCCTCGAGGTGATCTTCATGACATCAAGTATTCATTGATGGTATTCTTTTTAAAAATATTGTGTTCGTCGTTATATATTCACGATGAATATAATGTAAAAATGATATCAATTACAATAAGTGGCAGCTAATTGTTAAGTCCTTATTCTATAATCACGATTAAAAATAGCGTAAAATTGATGTCAATTATAAAAGTTATTCCATCACATTTATTATATACAATATCGATTAAATAATTAGCTTTCGTCGTTTATATTTAAAATAGTATCATCTCATCTTAACAAACATTGATGTTTACTATTTTAATATTACATGTGTGTATCCGGCTGTAAACTTCAGGATCTCGTGGAATTAGTCGAGGTGCGTGTAAGCTGGCCTGGACATCCACGATCATTAAAAAAAAAAAAAAACTATTTTAATATTACATATGTTTATTTTGAAAATTTAAGTTTGCTATTTAGAATGATTGTCCCAAATGAACTTTATATATTACTAAATTTGGGAGGCTTGGTTAACTTTTCTGTAATTTAATTTATATGCAAAATGATGATAAAAACACATGAAGAAAAGGTGTATTGGGCTATAATAAAAATACTAGAAGAGATAGATACTAGTCAATGATTGGGAGAAAACATGAACTTTGTGCTTGTCTTGTTGTGAGACTATTTTCTAGAGTAGAATAACTTGTATTGATAGTTGATACTCCTTGTGGTGGATGGGATTGGGGGTTCCACCTCCAAAACATTCTTTGCTAAAAATCTTTTGAAATTAGGAAACCAACTTCTAATGGCAGCTAAGTTTTCCAATAACAAAATAAATTTTACTTTTGGTGGTGGATTAAATAAATTTTTATTGTAACTTCATTTAGTTCGTCACAATATCTACTAAAAGATTTAATCTCCAAAATGGCCGCAACCAGCTGCTGCCTCCTCAAATCTCGTCGATGATTTTGTTATGTTAAAATAAAAGGAATGATATACAAAAGAAAGTTGCTGTGGGCACAGAAAGAGGGTTCACAAAACCCCCGCAGATACCTCATAGCAGGTGGGCTGAGATTTTTTGGACAATTTTTTATTATCATGCGAGACCTTCCCATGTGAGTGTGTATAAAACTTCTGTAGCCATATTTTCTGTACAAGTGGAAAAAATCCTATACAAAATGGGGCAAAATCTAGTGGGATTATTTATATGTGTAGTTTATTCTTTGGCATTTAATGATATGGTCTTTTTTTTTTCATGTCAAATATAGATTAACATCAACATAGATAAAAAGTTGTATATATATATATATATATTGATTTGGGTTTCGTTTTTTTGGGTCAAATACTTAACTTCATTCTATTCAAGATTCGAATTTTCAGTCTGTACGTAGTGTATACTGACTCCAATTTGTTGAAATTATATTTTTTCAGAGTTGAAAAAAGGAATGTATCTGCTCAATGAAGATCTTCGTCGTAGTTGACTCAAGTGGTGATGCAATTACCATCTTGCAATCCTATATAAATAGTACGAATAAAATTCGAGGGTGTTGGGTGATCACGGGGATTATGGAGAAGAAATAACTCAAGAAGGAATATATATCCCAAAGACAACAAAATAAAATAAAATAGCGAGTGCGCGCTTTGATCCTTATGACTATATACTCCGTGAGTGGAATACAGTGGTACATGGGATCGCCTTGTTTGCTATTCGTGGTCCTCTTGTTAACACCTGGATGTATTGTATTTCTCTACTTTTATCACACGTTGTTCGAGCCTTGGTTGATTTGAATTAATATAATGGTTCTTGGTTTATGTATAAAAAAGGATCAAAGTGACAATTGACATTCAAATGAAAATAATTACGATTAAACCATTCCCGGATGAAAAAATGAAAATAATTATGATCAACCTGCATAACCTAACTACATAGCCTCCATAATCACTTGAGAAGCCTTGCGGTGATCTTCACGACATCAAGTATTCATTGATGGTATACTTATAATTTTTTTTTTTTAAAAAAAAATCATTTCTTCTTTGTATAATCACGATGAATAAAACTTTAAAATGATATCAATTACTTAAATTGTAATTGTATGCTCACGATGAAAAATAGCTTAAAATTGATGTAAATTATAAAAAATATTCCATCACATTTATTAGATAGTAACATTTATATACAATATCGGTTGATAACTTGATATTGTATTTTCCACGCATATCGAAAACTAAAACGAGCCAATTTACTTTACATCATTGTAGGTTTGTAATCCTAAAATTTTGTCAATTTCTGAAATGTTTACCACAAGTTGCCATTAAGGATCTCCAAATTTTGTATAAAATTTCATACATAATTCACTACCATTTTGAAGCATGCAAGATCATTTTTGGACATGGGAAAATGCCAAAAGTATCGATCTTACAGGCCTTGATATCAACACAAGATTTTGAAGCGTATAGATTAAATAGTTTTAATGTTTCGAGAAAACCTTGAATATAAAGCCTAATTCGAACATTTTTTTGATAGGTGAATCCACGTGCTTTTCTACGTGTTAAATCTATTTGAGGAACTCCAATGATCAAGAACTCAATTACAATGAAAAGATTTCATTATGCACGACCACAACCAAGTACCCAATATATGGTTCGCAGGCCCTCTTCTATTTTGGTGAATTTCATGCACGAAGTTGCATGAATACATATCTCATTATGGCTTCCACGTCACATTATAGAGTTAAGGGAGGTTGAGGTTCGTTGGTTGTTACAATAAATCATTTGAATTTAAAGTCCAATTAATCCCTCTAATTCATTTCCGAAACCAAAAAGGTTACATTGTCTAGTAAATCTACAAGGCCGACCATTTTCCAACAAGTCTTTTACTACTCCTTTAAATGGATCAAGCACGTAGCGAATATGTGTGCACGTATACATGGAAGTGTCCTCCATTTCGTCGATTAAATGGAGTAATATACGAGTCTAAGATGTAATACAATTGAAAATATAAATTTTCAGGCTACTTGATAATAAAAGTTAGAAATTGCATCATAATTTGTTAACTGATTGAAACTCATATAAAATAAAAAGCTCATTGACCAGCTCGTGGTTCTAAATAAAATTAATAATGTGTACATTTTGTTGAAATTCTATAAGATGAACACAATATAAAGAGTTCAAGGAAATTCTATTTTGTGTAACATTGCTTAATTGTGAGAATTAAAAAAACCAAAATAAAATAAAAAAATACACAAAGAATAATCCACTAGACAAATTCATATTCCTCAATGTATTCACAGAATTGGAAATACACAGAGTTTGTTAAAACACATTTAAAGCAATAATTACACTTATTAAAGATTTTACAAATAAACACAAATTTGAAATCTGGAAACCAAGCAACAAGAAGTTTACTAGTTCTAATACACAAACCCACTAATTTTCTTACATATCAAATACTATTAAAAAAACAAAAAAAAAAAACCACACAAACACACGCACACACACACAACTTTCCGTGACACGAAGACTGCCTCTTCGTGTCATGGAGAGTGACCATCTCTCCGTGTCATGAACTTTTTTTTTAATTATTTGTTTTTTCTTGTGTCTTAATGTTAAAGTTAAAATGATATAATAATAATAAGTTAATGAAATATGTGATATCTGGTTAATTTGAACTGTTCATATTTGATTTCCTAGAATTGGTTTGGTTTCATCATTTCTTTTATTTCTTTTTGTTTGTGTGTTTTAAAGTTAAATTCCCACTAATTAAATAACAAGATGGAAATTGAAGGATTGGAAGAGCAAATACCCCAAGGACTTGACTACAAAAAATGAAAAAAAAAAAAAAAAAAAAAAAAAAAATTCTCCATGGTCCGGAGAATTCTCTCCAAACTACGGAGAGTTAACTCACTCTTGGAGAGACTCTCCAAACCTTAGAGAGATTCTCCATGATCAGGAGAGATCATGGAGAGTTCTCTCCTAATTTTATTTATTTTTTCAATGTGCCTTTGTGTTTTTTTAAAAAAAATTATTATTAGCTTTTCATATTATGACCAAATTTTAAAAAATGACTTAATAAATAATTATGCAAAATGTTATAGTATTTCTTCATCTATTATGTATTTGAACTATTCACAATTATATGATCAATGAACTCCTATTTATTAGAGTGTCTCTCCGTGACACGGAGATCATTGTCTCCATATTGAAACTTTTTGTTTTTTTTAATAAACTACTTTTAATTAATTCCAATTATCAAATGTTTTATAAAACACATATAATTAAATGGAGGAAATTTCAACACATTTAACACGCTAAATATCGTTAAATATGATTTTTAAGTTTGAATGGACTAATATAATAATTTATTTTTTCGATATAGAATGCTCGTTCAATGCATTAAATAGCAGTAATGCCAAGATTAAAGTAATTGTTGTTCAAATATGATATTGAACTCTCCTGAAAGTTGATATTTCTGTTCTGCAGAGTTAATTGTGTCAATTTCCATCACTTTTCTGGAAAGTTTTATTGTTGTGCTCAAATATTGTTTTCTTCACTTTTGTCTTTATTTTTTTTTTTCGATTTCTTTACCCACCAATTATATACTCTCTTTGCTTATCAAAAGCTAGTTCAACTCACATCTTTCTCTTGAACATATGAAATGAAAATAATTCTTTTCAATAAAAGCCAAAAACTAGTTGTGAGAAAAGCTTGAAAATCGAGAAAGAAGATCTGGAGTAGAGAGAAAAAAAGTGTGAAATAGAGCCAATTGAGTACATATGGCTAAGATTGTAAATACTACTTACAAAGTTTAGTCATGAGTAGTTAAGTAGATTCTGCATAATTTTAAATTCTTTTGCTTAGCAACAATTCTTTCAGGACTAATTATATTGCTAATCCCAATTTCTTTATGATACATCACATTTTAATTATGTGACAGGTCCCCAATGTTTGATTAACATAGATGTCCTCAATTTTTTTGGTCACATTTTCTATTCTCAAACTTCATTTAATTAACACATGTAATTCCCGATGGTTTCTATCAAATCAGTCAATATGTTTTGAAATGAAGGAATTTATACTTTTCTATTTTGTTATTTTCCTTTTTTTGTTTGTTTAAACATATGAAATGAAAATAATTCTTTTTATGCTTTCCTAAAGGATTTTTAAAGAAAAAAATGTTATTATGGAGAATATGTACTAATAATTATAAGATTGAAGATTAAGATGCAGCATAGAAAAGAGATAAGGATATAATTAAAATAATAAGTAAAGAATGAGGACTTCTATAGCAACTTTTATCAATGCTTAGACATGCTTTTCTTCTAAGAATTTGAGAAACTATTTAACCAAATAAGCAATGATGGAATAAAATACATATCAAGGTTTTGATATATTGCATTCTATGGAATTGAATAATTTCGTAAATTGATTCAATTAATGTATTTTGTTATTCGTTATTACATTCAAAAATAAAAGTGTATTATTCAAATAGTTTAAATATTACTTGGATAAAATTGTCCACAAAATTATATTTATTTCATTTGATTTTTAATATACTAAAGATTAAAATCATAAAATCATTTTTTCTTGTTGTCTACTATTTAACTGCTTCATCTAGCATGCAAAATTTAGTTAGTGATGTTTTACATTTCTACACATTGAGCTCAAGGTGTAAAATCACGTGTTTCATGTTCCTCACCCTGTTAAAAAAGAAATAGAAAATCCAACGAGCTTTGATACTCGTACACCCAGTTTGATACCTTGGTGTACGCCCCCCCCCCCCTCACAAGAGGGGGGCTCACGATGTTTTTATTGAGCGTGAATCGCCCTCTCTTGTGAGGGATCTATTCACCAAGCTGTCAAACTTGATATACAAACATCAAAACCCAAATCCGACTATAATGTTCCACCATATAAGAAATAATGTGCTGGCAATTTATTATTCTCCAATTATTGCATTAACAAACAAATCCAAGTGTCTGTTTGAAATTAATGGCATGTTTCCCAAGTGTGACAAGACATTAGATTCTTGCCAATTGTTTTTTGTACTTACAAATTAAGCCCTATTTGATAGCTTTTTAAATTAACTCTTTTTTTTTTTACATATTTATTTTCAACTACTCATTCACATAATAAAATATTACATACATAAACTCAAAAAAAAAAATTCAACTTTTTAACCACACATTATTCAAATTATTATTTTTAATAATTATCAGATTGCTCAATAACTTAACTGTAAAAAATTTAGGAAATGAATCACGTGACGTTTTTTTTTTTTTTTTGCGTCCACTTATTGATTCGCAATAACTTCATATGTCAATTGACTTCCTCGGTGACGTGTTTGATAAAGTTAAAAATTACATTTAATCGAGTTTAATATTGTGTATCAAATATCTTCTTGAATATAATTTTTCAAATAAATTGTTAAAGTACATTATGTGCACCGTTGCTTAGATCACAATAAATTTTTCTTCGTGAAATACGTTACAATAGGTAGATATAAGTGTTAAGAATTATGATTAAAAATGATCTAATTAAGAAGAAAGAAGAGCACATCCAATTATTGCATTAACAAATAAATCAAACTGCAAGTTTGAAAATAATGATATATGTTTCCCAAGTGAGACAAGACAGACTTAGCTTCTTGCCAAGTGATTGGTCTACTTAATTAAATATGGGATGATTTTTTAATAACTTCAACACGTGCCCCCTAAACACAAAATGTGTAAATTTTGTGTTGGGTTTCTTCTCAGTTAAAGATTGCTCAATAACTTCGATGTAAGATATTTGGACATGAATCACATGATACACTGTCATTAATAAACCTATTACAAAGATTACCGATAATAATAATAATAATAATATAATCTTAAATCAACTGGCTACAAGCGGTGGTCATATTATGCCTCTGTTTGAGCTCCATTTTTTGGTTAAAATACATTTTAAAATAGTATTTTGTCAGAGAATATGTAATTTTTTTTTTAAAAAAAAGATTTGGGTTTGCGTATAGAATTTTTTTATGAGAGAATGTGCGCTTATTGTATTAAAATGAATTTTTGAAAAAATAGGGACAAACATATGCTAAATTCCATGGAAAAGCTCAATCTTAAACGCTTATTATATTTCTGTAGAGAAGTTGAAATCACTTCAATGCTTTCAAAACCTACCAGTCAATTGATTCATCTTATATTCATTATTTAAAACATTTTTTTTTTATAATTAAAAAAAAAAATGGACATGAATCACATGATACATTGTTAATTAAATTGACATTTTTCAAAAATGTTCATTTAACAATTTTGATGTAGGTGCAAATGACAAAATTGTCCTTCTCTGAACCTGCTGGGCTTTTTTTTTTTTTTTTAGTGTCCACTTATCGAGTTGCAATAACTTCATATGTCAATTGAATTCCTCGGTGACATGTTTGATAAAGTTAAAAATTACATTTAATATTGTGTATCAAATATCTTCTTGAATATAATTTTTTAAAAAAACATTGTTGAAGTACATTATGTGCACCGTTGCTAAGATCACAATAACTTTTTCTTCGTGAGATAGATTACAATAGGTAGATATACGTGCTAAGAATTATGATTAAAAATGATCTAATTAAGAAGAAGAAGAGTACATCCAATTATTGCATTAACAAATAAATCAAACTGGCTGTAAGCGATGGTCATATTATGACCTGATTTGAGCTCCATTTTTGGGTTAAAATACATTTTTAAATAGTATTTTGTTGGAGAATGTGTAATTAAAAAAATAAGATAATTTTTGGGTTTACGTATAAAATTATTTTATGGGAGAATGTGCAGTTGAAAATGAAATTTGAAAAAATGTGGTCAAACATTTGCTAAATTCCATAGAAAAGCTCAATCTGACTCTTTACTTGATTCGTGTCGTGGAGAATGACCATCTCTCCGTTTTTTTAATTATTTGTTTTTTCTTGTGTCTTAATGTTAAAGTTAAAATGATATAATAATAATAAGTTAATGAAATATGTGAAATTCGGTTAATTTGAATTGTTCATATTTGATTTCCTGGAATTGGTTTGGTTTCATCATTTCTTTTATTTCTTTTTGTTTGTGTGTTTTAAAGTTAAATTCCCACTAATTAAATAACAACATTTAATAATAATAAAAAATTGACATTTACAATAATTAATTAGTTAATACAAATAATCAAACCCATAGCAAACAAAATTTTCGTGAAAATGTTAGGATCTCTCCACCTGAAGTCTACAAGTGCTAAAAGTTAAAGGACCTGGGATTACAATTTTTGAAGGATGAAATTGATAGAAAAGTTAAATTATGAGGGCCAAAAATTACAAGATGAAAATTGAAGGACTGGACACACAAATACCCCGAGGACTTGACTACAAAAAATGAAAAAAAAAAAAAAAAAAAATTCTCCATGGTCTGGAGAGTTCTCTCCAAACTATGGGGAGTTAACTCACTTTTGGAGAGACTCTCCAAACCTTAGAGAGATTCTCCATGATCTGGAGAGATCATGGAGAGTTCTCTCCAAATTTTTTTTTTTTCAATGTGCCTTTGTGTTTTAAAAAAAAAAAAATTATTAGCTTTTCATATTTTGACCAAATTTTAAAAAATGACTTAATAAATAATTATGCAAAATGTTTTAGTATTTCTTCATCTATTATATATTTGAACTATTCACAATTATATGATCAATAAACTCCTATTTATTAAAGAGTGTCTCTCTGTGACACGGAGATCATTGTCTCCATATTGATTTTTTTTTTTTTAATAAACTACTTTTAATTAATTCCAATTATCAAATGTTTTATAAAACACAGATAATTAAATGGAGGAAATTTCAACACATTTAACACGCTAAATATCGTTAAATTTGATTTTTAAGTTTGAATGGACTAATATAATAATTTATTTTTTTCGATATGGAATGCTTGTTTAATGCATTAAATAGCAGTAATGCCAAGATTAAAGTAATTGTCGTTCAAATATGATATTGAACTCTCTTGAAAGTTGATATTTCCGTTCTGCAGAGTTAATTGTGTCAGTTTCCATCACTTTTCTGGAATGTTTTATTGTTGTGCTCAAATATTGTTTTCTTCACTTCTGTCTTTATTTATTTATTTTTTTTCGATTTCTTTACCAATTATATGAAATGAAAATAATTCTTTTTATGCTTTCCTAAAGGATTTTTAAAGAAAAAATGTTATTATGGAGAATATGTACTAATAATTATAAGATTGAAGATTAAGATGCAACGTAGAAAAGAGATAAGGATATAATTAAAATAATAAGTAAAGGATGAGGACTTCTATAGCAACTTTTATCAATGCTTAGACATGCATTTCTTCTAAGAATTTGAGAAACTATTTAACCAAATAAGCAATAATGGAATACAATACATATCAAGGTTTTGATATATTGCATTCTATGGAATTGAATAATTTCGTAAATTGATTCAATTAATGTATTTTGTTATTCGTTATTACATTCAAAAATAAAAGTGTATTATTCAAGTAGTTTAAATATTACTTGGATAAAATTGTCCACAAAATTATATTTATTTCATTTGATTTTTAATATAGTAAAGATTAAAATCATAAAATCATTTTTTCTTGTTGTCTACTATTTAACTGCTTCATCTAGCATGCAAAATTTAGTTAGTGATGTTTTATATTTCTACACATTGAGCTCAAGGTGTAAAATCACGTGTTTCATGTTCCTCACCCTGTTAAAAAAGAAATAGAAAATCCAACGAGCTTTGATACTCGTACATCCAGTTTGATACCTTGGTGTACGGCCCCCCCTCACAAGAGGGGGCCCACAATATTTTTATTGAGCGTGAGCCGCCTTCTTTTGTGAGGGATCTATTCACCAAGTTGTCAAACTTGATATACAAACATCAAAATCCAAATCCGACTATAATGTTCCACCATATAAGAAATAATGAGCTGGCAATTTCTTTTTCTCCAATTATTGCATTAACAAACAAATCCAACTGTCTGATTGAAATTAATGGCATGTTTCCAAGTGTGACAAGACATTAGATTCTTGCCAATTGTTTTTTGTACTTATAAATTAAGCCCAATTTGATAGCTTTTTAAATTAACTCTTTTTTTTTTTTACATATTCTTTTTCAACTACTCATTCACATAATAAAATATTGCGTACATAAACTCAAAAAAATTTCAACTTTTTAACCACACATTATTCAAATTATTATTTTTAATAATTATCAGATTGCTCAATAACTTAACTGTAAAAAATTTAGGACATGAATCACGTGACGTTTTTTTTTTTGTTTGCGTCCACTTATTGATTCGCAATAACTTCATATGTCAATTGACTTCCTCGGTGACATGTTTGATAAAGTTAAAAATTACATTTAATCGAGTTTAATATTGTGTATCAAATATCTTCTTGAATATAATTTTTCAAATAAATTGTTAAAGTACATTATGTGCACCGTTGTTTAGATCACAATAAATTTTTCTTTGTGAAATACGTTACAATAGGTAGATATACGTGTTAAGAATTATGATTAAAAATGATCTAATTAAGAAGAAGAAGAAGGAGCACATCCAATTATTGCATTAACAAATAAATCAAACTGCAAGTTTGAAAATAATGATATATGTTTCCCAAGTGTGACATAATAATAATAATAATAATTTAGCAAATATGATACACTGTCATTAATAAGCCTATTACAAAGATTACCGATAATAATAATAATAATATAATCTTAAATCAACTGGCTACAAGCGGTGGTCATATTATGCCCCTGTTTGAGTTCCATTTTTTGGTTAAAATACATTTTAAAATAGTATTTTGTTAGAGAAAATGTAATTTTTTTTTTTAAAAAAAAGATTTGGGTTTGCGTATAGAATTTTTTTATGAGAGAATGTGCGCTTATTGTATTAAAATGAATTTTTGAAAAAATAGGGACAAACATATGCTAAATTCCATGGAAAAGCTCAATCTTAAACGCTTATTATATTTCTGTAGAGAAGTTGAAATCACTTCAATGCTTTCAAAACCTACCAGTCAATTGATTCATCTTATATTCATTATTTAAAACATTATTTTTTTATAATTAAAATTAAAAAAAAAAAAAATTGGACATGAATCACATGATACATTGTTAATTAAATTGACATTTTTCAAAAATGTTCATTTAACAATTTTGATGTAGGTGCAAATGACAAAATTGTCCTTCTCCGAACCTGCTAGGGTTTTTTTTTTTTTTTTTTAGTGTCCACTTATCGAGTTGCAATAACTTCATATGTCAATTGAATTCCTCGGTGACATGTTTGATAAAGTTAAAAATTACATTTAATATTGTGTATCAAATATCTTCTTGAATATAATTTTAAAAAAAAACATTGTTGAAGTACATTATGTGCACCGTTGCTAAGATCACAATAACTTTTTCTTCGTGAGATAGATTACAATAGGTAGATATACGTGTTAAGAATTATGATTAAAAATGATCTAATTAAGAAGAAGAAGAGTACATCCAATTATTGCATTAACAAATAAATCAAACTGGCTGTAAGCGATGGTCATATTATGACCCGATTTGAGCTCCATTTTTGGGTTAAAATACATTTTTAAATAGTATTTTGTTGGAGAATGTGTAATTAAAAAAATAAGATAATTTTTGAGTTTACGTATAAAATTATTTTATGGGAGAATGTGTAGTTGAAAATGAAATTTGAAAAAATGTGGTCAAACATTTGCTAAATTCCATAGAAAAGCTCAATCTGAAACGCTTATTATATTTTTGTAGAGAAGTTGAAATCACATCAATGCTTTCAAAACTTACCACTCGATTGATTTATAAATTTTGTCATCTTATGATTATTTAGCTCCTTGTTTGACACACATTAATTTGAAAAAAATAAATTTTTTTAATGTGATGGATGATAAATGTGTGGCTGAAAAGGAAAGAAAAGTTATTGATGTGATAAAAAATATTATTTTATTAAAGAATGTGATTAAAAATGAGTAAAAAAATAAGAATAAAAAAATATATATATGTGTCAAACAGGGGCCTAATCTTTTAAGGATTGGGGATTAGAAATGATAAATGAAAAACATGAAAACAAGAAAAGTGTCCTCTCAACTGTGTTAGGAAAGGACTTGTCATCGATTTGAAACAAAAATTAATCATCACTATCAATAATTTAATAAAAATTAATATGTGTGCACCGTATTATTACATTATGTGCACCTTTGCTAAGATCACAATAACTTTTTCTTCGTGAGATACATTACAATAGGTAGATATACGTGTTAAGAATTATGATTAAAAATGATCTAATTAAGAAGAAAGAAGAGCACATCCAATTATTGCATTAACAAATAAATCAAACTGCAAGTTTGAAAATAATGATATACGTTTCCCAAGTGTGACAAGACATACTTAGCTTCTTGCCAAGTGATTGGTCTACTTAATTAAATATGGGATGATTTCTTAATAACTTTAACACGTGCCCCTAAACACAAAATGTGTAAATTTTGAGTTGGGTTTACTCTCAGTTAAAGATTGTTCAATAACTTTTGGATGTAAGATAAACATGAATAACATGATACACTGTCATTATTAAACCTACGACAAAGATTATAGATAATAATAATATAATCTTAAATCAACTGGCTGTAAGCAGTGATCATATTATGTCCTTGTTTGAGCTCCATTTTTGGGTTAAAATGCATTTTAAAATAGTATTTTGTTGGTGAATGTGTAATTAAAAAAATAAGAAAATTTTTGGATTTGCGTATAAAATTATTTTATGAGAGAATGTGTAGTTGAAAATGAAATTTGAAAAAATGGGGCCAAACATATGCTAAGTTCCATGAAAAAGTTCAATTTGAAACGCTTATTATATTTCTGTAGAGAAGTTGAAATCACATCAATGCTTTCAAAACCTACCAATCAATTGATTTATAAATTTTGTCTTCTTATAATTATGAGGAAATTACATTAGGTATCATTTTTTTCTTTTATAATTACAAAAGTATCACATTTTAAAAGTCATTTAAAAAATATCACTTTTGAACATTTTTGTCCTTTTAAAATTTTTCAATACCTTACAGGTTCTGTACTTTAGTCAGACATGAGGTGATGAAAAATTGTACTTACACTGTGTACAATGTCAGGATGAATTGATTGATGGGACAGTTCGTCGCAGTAATTCTCGATAGATGGCCGAATCCCGACAGATGAAATGTCGTTCCCGACAGATTAAATGTCGTTCCCGACAATTCACTTCAGTAATTCTCGACAGATGGGTGAATCCTATTTTTGCGTATGCTAATGTAGAGTTATATTCAAATATATTTTTTTTGGTAAGGCTGCCGCGGCTTTCATGAATAATTTTTCATAAGTTTCGGATCACATGCAATTCAAATGTATTATTGTCAAAGTTGTTAATGTAGAGTCTTGTTTGACCGTAATTAAAATTATAATTCATTTTTCTCTATTTTCTTATCAACCATACATTTTTCAATAAAATATTATTACACATAAATTTAAAATCTTTCATTCTTTTTTAATCACATATTTTTCAAAAAATTATTATCCCAAAATACATTTTCCCAAATTCTCATTATAATGAGGTCAAACAAGGGCTAAAGAAACAGAAGAAACGAAAAAAAAGAAGATCAATTAATTATTATGATTTCCTTAAATTATTTGTATACATCATTTTATTGACCACCAAATTTTAATTAATTTTTTTCTTAATTTTCTCATTGTTATTCATGTTAATAATCTTGTCGGAAAGAGTCTCAACATTTGTGTGATTGAGAGTAGAATTTCCATAACACTTCTTTTATCTTTTTTTTTTGGGTATTAAGAAAATTCATATTAAACAATATATACATAATATTTATAATATAAAAATTAAATCATCACATCAAAGCAATAATGATAATGATAGATAGTATTAATGAACATTAAATGCTCCTCGAATTGTGAGTCTAAGGGTAATATGACTATTCACACTCAAAAAGTGACATTTTTGAACAAATCAAGTGCCAATGAAAGTTTTTTGTGCATTTTCAAAAAAAGTGACATTTTTTAAAATTTAGCCCCTGTTTGACACACATTAATTTGAAAAAAAAAAATTAATTTTTTTTTATGTGATGGATGATAAATGTGTGGTTGAAAAAGAAAGAAAAGTTATTGATGTGATAGAAAATATTATTTTATTGAAAAATGTGTGGTTGAAAATGAGTAGAAGAATGAGAATTAAAAAAAAAAATGTATCATACTGGGGCTTAATCTTTTAAGGAGGGGATTAGAAATGATAAATGAAAAACATGAAAACAAGAAAAGTGTCCTCTCAACTGTGTTAGGGTTATTTTAAATCCCCCAAAATCTCATTTTAATGAAGCAAGTTTCATGTGGTTATTTTATTAGCCGTCATAAAAAGTTGATTTTAGTTCTCTAAAATAGCAAAATCTACCCATAACTCATAATGTCAACATTTAGCTATTGTATATAATTACTAAAAAGACATTGATCATCAGACGGTATATTTGTATGTGTCTTATTTTGACAATGTGGAAAGCCTAATTTGTTATTGCATCGTGCAATATCACGACGAGATTTATAAGGAGGTTACCAATCTGATATCAACGTTAGCTTTTCCAATTTCATTTGGATTTTACCTGTTTGATCCAAATTCTATGAAAACAACGTTGAAGGGTAAAGAGAGGCATTTTGTGTAATTGTATTAAGACTTGAGAATCCATATTAAAAAGTCAACATCGTTAAAAAGAGTAGCTCAAGTTCTTAAAAATTGACTTATGTTTTCATTTTATTCGATGTGGAATTTTATCTCTTAACATGTTCATGCAAAATGATGACTAGTTTGAGCAGATCAATTTTGAAGTTCGTATGCTTATTTTTTCGAGTCTTGGTCGGACCGAATTACTTGTTTGAGTTCAATGGGTTTTGATACCATATTAAAACTTGGGAATCTATTATAAAAATGTTAGTCTTGTTAAGATGAATAGTCCAAACCCTTATAAATTTCTCTACGTTTTCATCTTTATTCGATGTGAGATTATAACTAGAACATCATGCTTGGGAAAGAAGTATCTTTTACATCCTATGATATAAAGATCAAATCTCACATCATGCCACTGTTTGATAGAGATTAAAATCAGATTTTTCCCAGATTTTGAAAAAATTAATGAAATACGTGCTTGAAAAGTTGTGGATTCTATGAAATGTGTGATTAAAATTAATTCTTGATTTTGACTTAACTTTTAATCAGATTTTTTTAGTGGTACCAAATTAACAGGGCTTATATCATGGGATAGTTATTTTATATATTTATAGCACTGTATCAGCATGGTCTCACGCATGAATTATTTTATGAGTTTTGCTTCAGGTACATTGTTTTTGACATTATTATTGACATTGCATTCGCATGCAAAAGGTGGGGTCTATGATTAAAATAATCGCGGACCCCACCTTTATGAGTATAATGTCAAATTAAGTGTACCTCAAGAGTGTACACTTAACATTTCTCTTATTTCATATATTTATAGCAATGTGTGGTCTCACACGTGAATTATTTTACATGTTTTACGGTGATAGTTCACGTCCAAATTCTTCTATAAATACCTTGGATTGCTTCTTCTCAATCGCACTCTTCTTTCTAACGTACACACACATACACATCAGACATGAAGACAGAAATAGTTGGCGGGAGTGAGAAAAATGTATGGAGTTCAATGTTGTTCATTACAGCATTTCTGATATTGGGATGGAGAATTATGGATCGGATTTGGCTTAAACCTAAGAAGAAGGAGAGGATGCTTAAGCAGCAAGGCTTCAAAGGGAACACATATACACTGACCAGGCTTCTGTTTGGAGACGTAAAAGAGAACTCAATCGAATATGCTGAAGCCTTGCGAAAGACTATCAATATTCACGACGAAGCTGTCCCCCGTGTCATGCCCTTCGTTCATAAAACCATTGAAAAATACGGTATCTTCAATCAAACTTATGTACTTTTTTAGAAATTAATTCTAATGAACTTCCAAATATTTGTGAGAGCAAACTAAGTGCACGTTTGGTTTGTATTTTAGTGTTTTGCACTGAAAACTGAAATACCAGATCAAACACATTTTCAGTATTTTACAAAATTGAAAATTGACAACGGTTTGAAAACAACAAACAAAACACACCTAGTGCCTTCATTTATGTAATAATTGATCCATGCATGCACTAATTGTATTTGCATTATCATAATTTCTTTCTAAAAAAGTTTTTTTTTTTTTTTCCCCTAGGTAAAATGTCGTTTATGTGGGTTGGACCGAGACCTCGGGTGCTCATTATGGATCCTGAGTTGATGAAAACAGTGATGAGAAAATACAATATTTTCAGAAAGAATTTTAAGGTAACCAATAATATAGTACAAACACTTATTTGTGGAATCCTTAACCAAGAGGGAGAAGAATGGACCAAAAGCAGAAAGATTCAAAATCCTAGTTTCCAACTGGAAAAAATTAAGGTAACTTTTGTCCCAATTAATATCTTTTTCCTTTTTTTCGTCTTTTGTATAATTAATCTTAATAGATTATTAACATTTTTTCGATATTTTGTTTTTAATTATGTAGCAAATGATACCTGCATTTCAAGTAAGCTGCGATGAAATTTTGAACGAATGGAAGAACATGGTGTCGAGCTCCAAGGATGGCTCCTGTGTGGTGGATGTCATGTCCCATATAGAAGTCTTGACGACTAAAGTAGTGTCCAGAACTTTATTTGCCACTGACTATCTTCAGGATAAAAGGATCTACGAAATTCTTAAAGAATTGACTGCTATAACGAGACAAACAACCCGAATCGTTGAGTTACCTGGAGCAAAGTATGTTATTGCACTTACATTATCGTCGTATATTTACAATGATGTTTGTACTCTCACCGGGGTTGTTTATTGTTTTCAAAACGATGAAAATCGTGGTTTTAACTTAAGAAATGTGGATTTATATTATTTGCTGATGGTCTTTATTTAAATTCAACCTCTCTTACTATATTGAAGTTTAATCATGAGGTGATATTAACAATTTTTATCAATTTTTTATAGGTATCTTCCCACTATGACAAATCGAAGGTCAAAACAGATCAAAAATGAATTACGAAAATCATTTTCGATTCTGATAAATGAAAGGGCAAAGGCAATTAAGGCAGGAAAAACTATGGAGGACAACTTCTTTCACGTGTTGTTGTAAACTGAACTAGCAGAAGCTCATGGAATAAAGAATATGGATGATTTGATTGGAAATGTTCAGTTATATTACTTTGCAGGACATGAGACCACCACAGCTTTGCTCGTTTGGACCATGATTTTACTTAGTACCCATCAAAATTGGCAAGAACGGGCTAGACAAGAGGTTTTTCAAGTCTTCGGTGATCGCAAACCTGATTATGAAGGGTTAAGTCAACTGAAAATTGTAAGTAGTCTCAATTTCCATAGTTATCTTAAAAAATAAAAGTTGAAAATCATCAGAAAAAGCATGAACATACTTATATTAATTTCGATATCGGTTTAGTGTCTGCCAACATATATTTAACTCTATAGTGAACTCATACAACTAATAGTAGAATAATTTTGAAAGAAACATGTTTGGTAATGAATATGTACGTGTCTGTGTTAGACCGAAAATGATACAAATTTCACCTTTCGGATTAGAAAAAGTAGTTATACTAGATTCATTCGCCTTGATTTTGGTTTTGGTTTTGGTTTTGATTTCGAGTAATGCTATTTAGCATCACCGGTGCCAAGCATCAATCCAACTGGAGTGCAAATATCAATATTAGTTGATAAATCTCCTTAAAAGTAAGAAAATAAATCACATTTAAAACGTTCCATCACTTGCACAACACATAAACTAGTGCTCTAGCACCAATAGCATTTCTTAATTTGGCTTTTCATGTGTATAAGAAATTCTTTTATTGTCACTCAATCTTTTTCAATGTTAATCATCAAGAAATGAATAGGGTGTCTTCATCATTCTTTTCTCTTGTTATTTGAGATTCTTTATCATCCTTACAGATAACAATGATTTTCAATGAGGTATTGCGGCTGTATCCACCAATTGTTGAACTGTCTAGACTGATTGAAGAAGAAACAAAGTTAGGACAATACACTATCCCAGCCGATACACAATTGATGTTGCCAACAATCATACTGCACCGAGACACAGAATTGTGGGGCGAAGATGCAAATGAGTTTAAACCAGAAAGGTTCGCTGAAGGAGTATTGAAAGCAACAAATGGGCGCCTTGCATTTTTTCCATTCGGTTCTGGTCCCCGAGTGTGCATTGGACAGAACTACTCCCTATTGGAAGCCAAACTTGTCTTGGCAAATATTCTGAGCAAATTCTCCTTTGAGCTTGCACCAACTTATACACATGCTCCCTATGTTGTTTTTACTTTGCAACCACAGTACGGTGCTCCACTCATTCTGCGCAAGATTTAGCACAATTTCAAAAAACCGATAAATCTCTCTGCAGTCCACCCTAATCAAATCGTTAGAGATTGAAGCGTCACGTTGTGGGATATCATCGCATAACCACTTGCTTGTTTTCCTTTTATCTATCTTTTTGCAAAATAAAAATCTTGTTTCAATGTACTTTGAATCATTTGCTTGGATAAGTGCCTGAAAAGCGTAATCCTTGTTTCAATGTACTTTGAATCATTTGCTTGTTTTCACCATGGTTCTTAATGTGAAATAAGACCATTTGTTTTTATTATAGCTTGCACAATGGCTAACCAGTCGTCGAATATTAACTAATTGATCATTGATAGCCATCGCAAAATAAAAATTGTTCAATCTACTAGTAATAATATCACTTTTTTAGAATTTTTTGGGAAAACTTACCCTACTACTTAGCATAAAACTCCACAAAAAAACGTTCAACAACCACAACTATTCAAAAACCATTTACCAGCAATAGAGAAGTTTGAACATATATGCATAATCTTTTGGATGGAGAGAAACAATTGTACATATGGAGGAACACAGTGACCAGCTGGACCAATTGTTATTTGGCCCCTGTTGGCAATGCTAAAACTTAGATTTTTAGTAGATATTGATAAAACATGATGAAATGTGTGGTTAAAAGTTGATAAAAATTGTCGGTCCTCTGAAATGTGTGATTAAAAATAATTGTTGGTTTTGAGTTAAATATTTATCAAAATTTTAAACCACGCCAAACTCGGCTTGGGCTCGTTTGATCTTGTGCTCGTCTCAGCAAGTGAATGACGGTAGCACTGATGTATGGGTTTATGAAGAGCACAGGTGGTTGGTACAGTCGGAGCTGGAAATAGGTTCATTCATGACAACAAAAGTTACTTTTTACAGCATATGCTTACAACGTTCATATAAAGTTTGACATAAAAATAAATTTTACTTTAGTATTTACGTTGTTACTTTATATGGCGTTTAGACTTTACTTAGGTTAGCTGAGGTTTGATGCACTCCAGCTAGTCCAGCATCTTAAACCAAGAAACGTGTTTGCATTGAATGATGCATTAATTTTTAATATTGTAGCGCTTCTTCATGAATTAGAGTGTCTGCAACTAGAGATACGAATAAAATGACCCACTTGCTTGAGGCTTGAGGCTGTCGCGTCAAGAATTCGAATCCTGAAATATGGATTTGGCTCTTAGATAAGTACAAGTGTACAAACAGTTTTTCATCTTGTATCCTTGGAGGCATAACCTGCGATTTACCTCCTTCTCCAAGATCCAGGACAGGGCAGGTGGGGGCATCAGTAATTGGGCGTAATCCAAAAAAAAAAATGACCCACTCACTTGGGTCCTTAACTACTACTTTCTCAATCAATAAGTATTCGGTTGATTGTTTGATTCCTTTCATTTCGCTGCTTGTTTGCGGCATTTTGATTTAATGGAAGTTCGTATTTGGTTGCAAAAAGAGAAGGGGGCAAAAAAACACATGTTTTATTAAGCATAAAAATAAGTAAAAGCTGCTTTTAAGTAATTCTTATTTTTTATATTTATGGGCAAAACTTTTATTTTTAAACTTTCAAATTGTTTTGAAAGTAAGAGTTAATAACATCAATATTCGCTGAAATTTTGAGTAATTATGCTAAGAGGCTAAAGTTATTTTCTTACAGTAATGATGACTACATTTCTAATGATTACACTAATGATCACTCGATTAAAACCATTGACGTTAAATTCTAAATGACGTCGTTAAGTGTCAACATGTCATCAAATGACGTAATTTATTATACGAAGTCAGCAAAAATTTTGACCTTAAGAAGTGAAGATCAAATATGTTCAAATTAGAAAACGTGATGTAACTTTAATTTTGGTAGATTTTTGGACTTAAATCGTATGGTAAACCCACTTGTATTTTTCTCTAAACAACAATTTTTTGCTGAATTGACATCTCACCAGTCACCACATAGGATTTAACATTAATATTTTTAATCATTTGATCATTAGTCTTATCTTTAGAAATTTGAATGATTATTACCATAGTAAAATAACTTGAGTGACCATAACACAATAATTCAAAACTTCAATGATCATTGGCGAAATTAACCGGAAGTAGATTTTCACTCATGTTTAAAATAAATAAATTACATTTTTCCAATTTCAATTAATATAAAAAATTTGAAAAGTAAATATTTATTAATTTAATAAGTAAATTTGCTGTTTACTCAATTTCGCGAAGATGCAAACTCCATAGGCTGAAGTGTAATACTCCATAAACATGAAGGGTGGATGGAAAAATATCCAAAGGGTTTTATAACCTCTCACTGCCCCCAAAAATTAGGGTTTGTAAGCTGCGTAGCTTTCTTCATAAAATCAAACCGCCCCTCAAGTTTCATTCCCAAAAATGGTACTGCACCTTTCAATGTTTTCATATGTATTTCTCATGCATATGCGGATCTGTGTTTTACTTATATGCGCATAAAAAAGAACTACAATTCTTTTGCAGTTCTTTTTGGCAATTTTTTATATGGCTTCTTTATGAAATCTGGATTTCTTTCTGGGTTTTGGATTATGAAATGTGGGCTAAGTCTTTAATTCGCGTACATAGATGTTTCTGAAGAAATTTTGAGGCTATAATATCATCTGTGTGCTTGGAAATATTACAATTGAAAAATGTGCTCATTCAAACATTATAGGATTCTGTATTCTCAGTTTTCAGTTATCTCTGTCATAGTTCTGGCTGCTGTTTCTTATCTGTTGCAGGAAATTGATGATAAAATGTCGTGAATTTTGTTTCCTATAAGCTGTTGTTACTCATTTTTGTGTGTTTTGTCTTGTGGTCCTCAGCCTAAGCAGATTCATGAGATCAAGGACTTCCTTCTTACAGCTAGAAGGAAGGATGCACGTTCTGTGAAGATCAAGAGGAGCAAAGATGTGGTGAAGTTCAAAGTTCGTTGCTCGAAGTACCTCTACACCCTCTGTGTCTTTGATCCCGAGAAGGCTGACAAATTGAAGCAATCCCTTCCTCCAGGTTCATACTTCTGAACTAAACCTGTTTAACTTTGATGCTAAGTTAAAATGATATTATAGTGCTTGAAATAGTATACAAAACCTGTACATTGTGTACTCAAGCATTGTACTCAAACAGCCAGTACACTGGCTCTCAATGGCTAAAATGTGTGGGAGGCTGGCTCTTTGGTTCCTATGTCAGCTGTCCGTCTTTAGTTAGAATTATTGGTAGAGGGATTAGTTTAAATTTTAGTTTCCTCTAATAACTTAATTGACTGGTCAAGGCAAACAGTAATTATTTGATGTTGTGTGTATTGGTTTTTTATTTATAGAAAAAAGGAGGGTGTCCTATCAAAAAAAAGAAAAAGGGAGGGTGTGAGTAGATTATCATTTGGATATTTTGTATCATTAAAATAAAAAATGCTAGAAATCGATCGAGACACCAAGTTTGAATATCAGATGATAAAGATGTTGTATTTCTAGTTATTTGTGTCACTAGTTTAACTTGGAAGTACCTTTCGAGTTCTAAAAGAATTAGCTTAGTACGTGAATTGTAAATTAAATTTGTAATTGGCTAAAATTTGATGATTTTGGTTTTTGACTGTTATTATTCCTTCAGATTTATATGCTGTGTGGGGGTGATTCAAATGTTAAATCCATTGCATTTGCAGGTTTGAGTGTGCAAGACCTGTGAGCCGGAGTTTGCCATCTGCAGAAATAGTGTTGGAGAAATATTTTATTTGGCAATTTTTTGAAATTAGTTGAAACTTGAAAGACTTTTTTATGAATCGGAACTTGAAAAAACTTTGTTATGGATGGATTCTAGTTAAATTTTTCTCAATTGCTAGTATTTGTGCAAATTTGATTCTCTGTTAGAATGCTTTTGGTTTCACAGTACTTTGTAGCTTATTTTGCTTTGTGCTTGCCATTCTATATTGAATTATTCGGTTTGGGTTCATTGGGGATGCCTGGATGATTAGTAGTGGGTATATAAATAACAAGAACTCATGTTCTTGTTGATTTTGCTTAATCCCCGTTTGGTTTAAATAAAAATTAAAATTTTAGTAGATTTTGATGAAAGTTGGTACGCAACCAATAAAACGTTACTAGATGCTGGACCAAGAACTTGATGCCCAAGTCGCTAATGAGGCAAATAAGATAGTAAACATGTTAAAATGTAATATAGAACGAAGATCCTCCTTTTATAGGTAGGCTGAAAATTGTTGAGGGTATTGGGTTGATACAGTGGGCTTTGTCAATGGCATTAAGGTCAAGAAAATGGGAAATGCTACACGAGCATTACTGTTGACATAACGGTTGACACTTCCCTCACACATGAGGGGAAAATGTTATTTTATTCAAGTGGGATCTACACATCCATGTGAGGGGGATGTTAATCGTTATGCCAAGCATTATGTTTGTTTAGTTCTTTGAGGAGTTCAAAAAAAAGGTGCTTCATAATGGTTTACATATACATGATGTGGTGAGATATGATTGAGTCAAAAAATTCTCAATAAAAAAAAAAAAAAAAAAAAATTCTTTCTTTCTGACACATTATCTGTATGTAATTTCATTATGTACAAGTAGTATTATTTTAAAAAGAAATATTAATGATTTGAGAATAGAAGAATTCACAAGCTACTTGTGGCTCCTTAGGTTTGCTATAATTGATGTAGATATTATATTATGGGAAACAAAATCCTTGATAGCTTATAATGATATTAACTTATTTGATGTCCTAAGAATTAATAATAGCGGGTGTATGTGACAATGTCCCCTTTCGAAGAGAAAGGAAGAATGAACAGAAATGAAAATTTCATCACAAGAGTGCGAAAGAAGGTTATTCCTCGTTCAAGGAGTGTTCTTCCTATAGAGATAAGCAAAGTTGACCATGCGAAAGTTTTACCTTGGGTTCTACCGAAGGCCAAAAACAAAAATAATGAGACACCAAAATTTTTAATGTTATATTAATGGTCAATAGTGACTAAAGTTATTATTTTTTATGTTAATAGTCACCCAAAATTTTAAATGTTACATTAATGGTCACCCAGTCGAAAGCATTAATGTTATGTCACCAAAGAGAGTTATTTTTTTTTTTTTTTTTGGTCAAGTCAGCAAACATAGTTAGAAATAGTAAGGTTAACATGTGATTTAAGGCCAAAAAAAAATGTTGATCAAAATTAAAGTCGCATTGCCTTTTTCTCATCTAGAAGCGTTTAATCCTCAATATCTAAAATTCTCAATTTTACTGGTTTGACGTAATAAACAACACCATTCGGTAATCTGTTGACACTTAATGACTTTACGTATGATTTAATGTGAATGTTTTTAACCAAATGACAATTGATATAATTATTCAAAATTTCATTGATCATTAACAAATTTAAGCAACGGTATACTCATGCACTTGCTATTTGAAAGTCAATCGAAAATGACTTCCATTACTACGAGTAGGAAATGACGAGTATGGCACTATCAAGATTTGACGATTCAATATTCATTTGCACGTATTGCAAAGTTTAGAGATCTCCACCTGCAATTTTTCCTACTAGGGCTCCCAACCATATCCTTTTTTGAATGTATAGCCTAAATTTTTTCTAAGTTCCATTCTCATTATGTCTATACACACACACACCACTAGCCAACTTATTTTTAAAATTCATTCTTGATTAGAACTCTATTCCAAATTTTTATTTTTCATAATTCTCACCTTTCTAAAAAAAATTGACGTTTGACATTTTTTCCTCCAAAAAATTCTCACCTCGTTGGAGCCGCTATGACCAAAAAGGTATTCTAGGTGTTGGACCATTTAAAGATGTAGAATTGTTGTTTTTCAAATGTGCGAATTACTTATAGGATAGTATTAGCTCTACAAGTGACAGTTGCCTTTGCAGAGAGAAACTTATTAAAGTTAAAGTTGACAAAATAGTTAATCTGATCAACAAAGTCATAAGAGAGATTGAATTGAATGATAATGATATCTATTGAAAAACGTGTTAGAGAGTATATTGATTGTAATAATTTAATGTTTGTTGATTTTTCATCTAAAAATGGTGGAAGAGTAAATATAAAGTCAACTTTCGAAAGTTCTAAATTATTGTAACTTCGAAGGTTTATATTTAGTAAAAGAATCATTTTAGTGTAATTTTATTAATATAACATGTTTAGCATGTTACGGCAACTCTACCATTTGCACCAATTTGATGTTCTATGCCGAATTAGTTTGAAAAACTTCTCTAATCCAACTTCATATCTTGATACCAAATTTGGTGCAACATTGTTCATTTTGTTTAATTTATAAAGTTTTTCTTATTTCTCGTTTTGTACTTCATTTTATACTACAATATATTTTAATTCTTATTACATCCTTTTATTATGTAACGATTTAATTTTTAATTTTTAATTTTTATTAACATTTACAATAATTATAATAAGAATAAATGATAACTATTGAATACATTTATATTCTAATGTTAAATTGTAGTATTTTTTTTTTAAAATTATGGTTTTCACTGTAAATTTTTAAATAAATTTATTATAATTAACTGAATGTAATTTCTAATTTAATAATTTTAGTAGACTTCAATTTATAATTAAATAGATTTCAAATAAATTGATTGTTGAGAATTAAAAAAGAAAAGAAAATAGAGGGAATAATGTTCATAACATTTGGTATAATGGGCTGGAGATGACTAAATAAGATGAATTGGAAGTCGCACCCTACTTTTTATTATTTGCACTACATTTTTCACATAATATTGAACTAAACTGAATAAGATTAGGCAATGTACATATTTTTCACATAATATTGAACTAAACTGAATATTAACAAACAAATAATTCCGTCTTATCAAACATGGTACATATGAAGTAAATTGACATATTATGCTAGGGTGACTATAAATGAGGACTAAACAAAAATTCATGCGGTTTGTGGGAGGACAATTTTGTCATTTGTCATTCAACATCAAATTTTTTAAGGTAATTACTAATTATATTCGCACCCTACTTTTTATTATTTGCACTACATTTTAATTGCACCTAAGTTCTCAATCATTGTTTATATAACATTTAAATCCTTAATTTTTTTTTCGATACATTTTTATCATTAACTTTCCATTAATTAGTAAACCTAGTCTTTCTTAACAACTTATCCGAAAGTCATTTTTCGTCATGTTTAAAAAAAAAAAAAATAGAATACAAAAGTGCAACTAACCGTTTGAACCACAATATTTGTAGAATGAAAATGAAAAATATAGTCATTATGTGTCCCACTTAAGATATGGAAAGTAAAAAATGGTGATCGGATGTGATTGATAACGGTCATATTTTTTTATTTTTATGGAGGAAAAATGAGAATCAAACGGGACATAAGTATTTTTTTTCCTTGTTTTAGTGCATGCCCAAATATCATAAAAATCATTAGCAATGATGAAACAAATTAATGAAAGGATAAAGATAAGAATTGAATGAGAAAAAACTTAGGAACATAAATATCAAAATGAGAAAAATTTGAAGACGTTAAGTGCAATTACAATATGGTTAAAATAATAAAACCTGTTTTGTGAATATAATTTTTTTTTTAATTTTTTAAAATATTTTTGGGTTATGGGGGATGGAGGTTTTAGTTCTACATGGCTTTTTTTCGATTTGTTTATACTTACAAATTTATCGTAAATAATCGAATTAGTTATATATCCTTTCGACTCAATATGGATCATAGCAAGGATCCCAATTACCTACCAAAGTACGTTATTATAGGCATTATATATTAAATAAGATGTAATCATAATATTCAATAAGAAAGTGGATAGACGAAACTATGAATAGCAAAAAAAAAAAAAAAAGAATTATCTTTAATAAAGAATATTCCTAAATACAATAAGTTCTTGGGTTGACTAATGTTGACCGTTTTCCCTTCAAAAAGTTAATTGAGTGTGGGATAAGATAATCCATGTACTTAAGCTTTAAATAAATTAATAATGATAATAATTGTAACAACCAATTGCAATATTGATCAATCATTTGAATAAGAATTTTATTCTTTGTTTTGTGATAAGGGAAAAATAAGTGGGACAATTAGGAGGGCCATAGATATCATTAGGTAATCAATCCTTATTAATTCTTGGGTTACAAAATATTTCTATTTTATAAGTTGTAAAATATTCACTAACATTATCTGCTAGTCGAATTACTTATTTCTTGATCTAAAATAATATGTATTACACAAGTAAAATTAACATCTTCGATAAATATTACGTCACATGTCTCGACTAGCCTTTTTCTCTTCTTGAGTGCGTGCAACTCAATAGCTAGCCTTGCTAATAGGAGCCTATTTGGAATCCTATTAAAAACTGCATCTTTCAAATCGAATATATTATCCCAAAAAAAACTATTCGTACAAAGTTAGATTACAAAAGTTGGGTTACAAAGTGTGTTGGCAAAATTCAGGCCATTGATTTCAAATGATTTAAAAATCTATTTTTGAAATGATTGGTGTAGATATTATTTTGTCAACCAACTTTGTACACGTAACATAACTCATGAGCACTAATTAAGGATTCCCCCAACTTTCTCAATTCACCATTTCGAACCTTATACAAAAGGTTTTCCGTACCAACTTTTTCTCAGTTCCCCCTAGCTAACTAGGGGCTTCTTTGGTGTTTCATCACGAGTATTCAAGAATTACTCCATAGAATTTTCGAGTTTAGTATATCAATATGTCGTGTATAATTTAATAGAATGCAATTTTGCCAACTTCTGCAAGTGCTATCTTTGCAACTAAAAGTCCCAACATGCATATAGATAATAATTTAATTTAATTTAATTTAATAGTGTAATTAAGTAAATAAACACACTACTTTTCTTCAAAGAAAATCAATCTGATCATGAAGAGACAAATACAATAATAAAATGGCTGGAAAGCAATGTATATGCAACCACAAAAATAAGAAACAAAATGAATTGTGTAATAACTAATTAGTTGATTCATTTAAATAATTAGGTTTCTGTCTCTGAAAAGCCACATATAAAATAACTGCTACGGATGCCTCATATCTTCAATTTTGAATTTTACCTTTTCAAATCCCATAGGATGCTGTGTACCCATCGACTCTTTGAATTTATAATTGAGCACCGCTATCAGTATAGAAAAATACCCACAAAATTTTTATAGGAATTCAAAACACACACACATGCAGGGGTGTGTGTTTTTTTCAATATAAAACTTACATGGATCCACTTATGTGAGTTGTCTGATTTTCTTCTGTTGTACAAATCACGTACTTGCAGATTAATTCTTTACAATTAGCAAAAAGAACTTTCAATGCTTTTATTATTGTTAAAATTGAAACTATGACATTTTCATCAATGAATCTAGACAATTGCTATTATAGGTTTTGATTATGTATGATCTCATGTCAATCTCCTTTAATTTACTTGAAACATGACGAAAATTCTCAATTAATTCAAACATCAACAAAAAATAATAATAATAAGAATAATCAAAACAAACCTTATAGTGGATTTTAGTTCTCTCTCTCTCTCTCTCTCTCTCTCTCTCTCTCTCTCTCTCTCTCTCTCTCTCTCTCTCACACACACACACACACACACATATTAGATTAGAAAAAGATCACAAAAAAACATTTGAATACGTTGAAAATTCTCAATTACTTCAAACAATAACAAGAAAATAATCAGAATAAACCGCAAAGTGGATCTCAGATTAGTCACCTATGTTTTAGAGTAGAAAAAGATCCTAAGTGAAACAGGGCATCATAAATATTTCATTTCGAACATTTCAAAAATTCTCTACTTCTTCCAACATGAACAAGAAAATAACCAGAATAATCATCACATATGTCAAAAAGGTACAAAAAGATCCAAATAATATTGCAATTTCTGTAACTGGTCAACCCATTTTTTTGAACCAAAGTTAGGTCCTGTTTGATTCCTATTTTTTTTAAAATTCATTTTTTTCTTTTTTCTTTTCAATTATATATTTTTTAATAAAATAATATTACATATAAACTTAATTTTTTTTTTTTAATTTTTAATCACACATTCTTCATCAATAAATTATTTAAAATGCATTTCCCCAAATAGGAATTAAACGGGTCTTAGTGTGTACATGAATGTGAGCATGTGCAAAGAATGACATTGTTGGTTAGAATGAATATAGAAAATTGTCAACCTCAGCCGCTAAAATTGAATACTAGGGTTCTTGACGTGGGTGATGGGACCTCCTCACATATTATGCATATTAAGCTGGTGTTCGATAGAGATTTTTTGAAAAAACAATTTGTGAAAATTTTGAAAAATATGTAGTTAAAAGTAGGAAAAAATTATGAATTCAAGTGTAAAATTATATTATCAAAAGAATGTATAATTGAAAATAATTTTGGAGAAATATGAATTTTAAAAAATAGAACCAAATAGGAACTAAGGCCCTGTTTGATACGTTTAATTTGTCATGGAACTAGAAAAATATTTTCCTAATTCTTACTTTTGACTGTTTGATTAGCCAAATTTACCATGAAAAATATTTGCCACTAACTTTTAATGTACAATCCCTTAAAGCACAAAAGTAGGAAAATATTTTTTTATGATTTTGGTGGAAATTTGTTTTCCACCTTCTTAGGTGTTTTTTTTTATTTTTAATTTTTTTAGCAATGGAAACATATTCTAAATCCAATGGTAAAAATTTTTATCCATTTAATTGACAATTTGCATGAAAAACGAAGCCAAACGAACATAAAAAATTTATGAAAATATTTTTTTTTAATTTTTAATTTTACTTTTTGGCAATCCAAACAAATTTTAATACAGATTGTAAAAAAATTTATTCCAAAAAATAACCATTTGCATGAAAAACAAAGTCAAACGGATTAGGTGAAAAATTATATCAATCAAACACCATTAATTATAATTTCCTCTAAAACAAATTCTAAGCAAATCACTTCCCTGCCAAACATTTTATTTGCCATCAATTTTCCATCTTTCTATCAAACGGATCCTTAAATATGTAGACGAGTAGATGAGAATTCACTAAATAATTGAGATTAACGTCTACCTCATGTATTGATAAAAGTTAGGGGGGAGAGAGAGAGAGAGAGTTTGAAGAGAGGATAATTTTGAGAGTACTACTCGCGTTTACATTATGTGTTAAAGGAAATATGTACATGTGTAGGTTTGGGCCCCTATAGTTTGGGGTTTATTGCAAATTGCCCCCTTTTAATTTCATAGACAGACATAGTATTTCTATGACTTGTATAGGACAACAGATTGCATATCTAAAGATATAGGTAGGAGTTGGCGTAAGCTGGGAAATCTGGGTATAAAAAAAAAAAAAAAAAAAAAAAAAAAAGATATAGGTAGGAGTGACATTGTCATTTTTTAATGATTAGTGAGTGATGGTCAATTCGTAAAGGAATAATTCGAAGAAATTAGAGAATGTTCTCTTCGTATTTTAATTTTGTGTTTTGAATTTATTTTTGTATTTTGTGTTAAAGGAAATATGTACATTTTTATCTTCAATTTTGACTTTCACTTTTTCAAATCCCAGAGGATGCTGTGCACCGATTGACTCTTTGAATTTACAATTGAACACAGCTAATGGTACATAAAAATACTGATAGAATGCTTATATGAATTCAAGACACACACACACATGCAGATGGTGTTGTATTTTTTATTTTTTTTTAATATAAAACTCACATGGGTCCCACCCATGTGAGTTGTCTGATTTTCTTCTGTTGGACAAATCCTGTACTGACAGATTAATTCTTTACAATTAGCAAAAAGAACTTTCAATGCTTTTATTATTATTAAAATTGAAAACTATGACATTTTCATCAACGAATCTAGACAATTGCTATTATAGGTTTTGATTCTGTATGATCTCATGTCAATCTCCTTTAATTCACTTGAAACATGACGAAAATTCTCAACTAATTCAAACATCAACAAATAATAATAATAATCAAAACAAACCTTATAGGTGATTTTAGTTTACTCACATATATATTAGATTAGAAAAAGATCATAAACAAAACATTTGAACACCTCGAAAATTCTCAATTAATTCAAACAATAACAAGAAAATAATCCAAATAAACCACACAGTGGATCTCAGATTAGTCACCTATGTTTTAGAGTAGAAAAAGATCCTAAGTGAAACAGATGATCATAAATATTTCATTTCGAATGTTTCAAAAATCCTCAACTTCTTCGAACATGAACAAGAAAATAACCCGAATAACCATCACATATGTCAAAAAAGTACAAAAAAATCCAAATAGTATTGCAATTTCAGTAACTGGCCAACCCATTTTTTTGAACCAAAGGTTTACTATGCAGAATATGAGAGGAGGTCCCATAACCCATGTCAAGAACCTTAATATTCAATTTTAGAGGCTGAGGTTGACAACTTTCTGTATTCACCAACCAATTTCATATATAACACATTAAGTTCGTGTTCGATAGAGATTTTTTTGAATTTTTTTTTTTTTTTTTTTGTGGAAAATAATTTTTTTAAAAATATGTAGTTAAAAGTAAGAAATAAAATTATGAATTCACGTATAAAATTATATTATTGAAATAATGTATAGTTGAAAATGATTTTGGAGAAATATGAATTTTTTAAAAAATGGAACCAAATAGGAACTAAATACGTAGACGAGTAGATGAGAATTCACTAAATAGTTGAGATTGACGTCTACCTCATGTATTGATAAAAGTTAGAACAAAGAGAGAGAGAAATATCTAGAGGACGAAATTTTGAAGAAAGGAAAAATTTGAGAGTGCTACTCGCGTTTACATTATGTGTTAAAAGAAATATGTACGTGTGTAGGTTTGGCCCCCCTATAGTTTGGGGTTTATTGCAAATTGCCCCCTTTTTAATTTCATAAATAAACACAGTATTTCTATGACTTGTATAGGACAACAGGTTGCATATCTAAAGATATAGGTAGGAGTTGGCGTAAGCTGGGAAACCTGGGTATCAAAAAAAAAAAAAAAAAAAAGATATAGGTAGGAGTGACATTGTCATTTTTTAATGATTAGTGAGTGATGGTCAATTCGTAAAGGAATAATTCAAAGAAATTAGGGAATGTTCTCTTCGTATTTCAATTTTGTGTTTTGCGTTTTGAATTTATTTTTGTATTTTGTGTTAAAGGAAATATGTACATTTTTATCTTCAATTTTGACTTTCACTTTTTCAAATCCCAGAGGATGTTGTGCACCGATTGACTCTTTGAATTTACAATTGAACACAGTTAATGGTACATAAAAATACCCATAGAATGCTTATAGGAATTCAAAACACACACACATGCATAGGGTGTTGTATTTTTTTTTTTTTTTAATATAAAACTCACATGGGTCCCACCCATGTGAGTTGTCTGATTTTCTTCTGTTGGACAAATCCTGTACTCAGATTAATTCTTTACAATTAGCAAAAAGAACTTTCAATGCTTTTATTATTATTAAAATTGAAAACTATGACATTTTCATCAACGAATCTAGACAATTGCTATTATAGGTTTTGATTCTGTATGATCTCATGTCAATCTCCTTTAATTCACTTGAAACATGACGAAAATTCTCAACTAATTCAAACATCAACAAATAATAATAACAATAATCAAAACAAACCTTATAGGTGATTTTAGTTTACTCACATATATATTAGATTAGAAAAAGATCATAAACAAAACATTTGAACACCTCGAAAATTCTCAATTAATTCAAACAATAACAAAAAAATAATCCGAATAAACCACATAGTGGATCTCAGATTAGTCACCTATGTTTTAGAGTAGAAAAAGATCCTAAGTGAAACAGATGATCATAAATATTTCATTTCGAATGTTTCAAAAATCCTCAACTTCTTCGAACATGAACAAGAAAATAACCCGAATAACCATCACATATGTCAAAAAAGTACAAAAAGATCCAAATAGTATTGCAATTTCAGTAACTGGCCAACCCATTTTTTTGAACCAAAGGTTTAATATGCAGAATATGAGAGGAGGTCCCATCACCCATGTCAAGAACCTTAATATTCAATTTTAGAGGCTGAGGTTGACAACTTTCTGTATTCACCAACCAATTTCATATATAACACATTAAGTTCGTGTTCGATAGAGATTTTTTTGAATTTTTTTTTTTTTGTGGAAAATAATTTTTTTAAAAATATGTAGTTAAAAGTAAGAAATAAAATTATGAATTCACGTATAAAATTATATTATTGAAATAATGTATAGTTGAAAATAATTTTGGAGAATTTTTTAAAAAATGGAACCAAATAGGAACTAAATACCTAGACGAGTAGATGAGAATTCACTAAATAGTTGAGATTGACGTCTACCTCATGTATTGATCAAAGTTAGAACAAAGAGAGAGAGAGAGAGAGAGGACGAAATTTTGAAGAAAGGATAAATTTGAGAGTGCTACTCGCGTTTACATTATGTGTTAAAGGAAATATGTATGTGTGTAGGTTTGGCCCCCCTATAGTTTGGGGTTTATTGCAAATTGCCCCCTTTTTAATTTCATAAATAAACACAGTATTTCTATGACTTGTATAGGACAACAGGTTGCATATCTAAAGATATAGGAGTGACATTGTCATTTTTTTAATGATTAGTGAGTGATGGTCAATTCGTAAAGGAATAATTCGAAAAGATTAGATTTTACTTTTTAGTATTCACAATGAATGAAAGATTTGTACTAGAAAATAAGTAACTTGAATCGAAATACCATGAACAATTCTTGTGGCATAGTTTCGAATTAACATTTATAGGAATATAGAGGGGTGACTTTGAGCACTCAACTGATATTAAGTCAAACCTCAAGGGCCAAAAGGAATATATTACATAGACAAAGAAAAAATAAAAATATATATATAATTTAACAATTTTCAATTATTCAAGCTTTAATTTTAATTACACATTTTAAAGGATCAACAACTTTATTAACTTTTCAACTATACATTTAATAAGCTTTTATTAAAATATGCTAACACTTTTATTTAAATCTTCGTCAAACAATATGTAATCATCTCTTACAAGATTCGCATACATATGCCTCCCTTCTCACTCTTTTGTTTATAACTAGTTATTGCCCGTACGATGTACGGGTTAGATTATTTTGTAGGAAGTATTAGCATGTTAAATGCGTGAAATTATGTTTTATTTTAAGGTGTGAGATAAGATAGAAAAATTGTTTTCAACATATAAATACATTTTTGGATTCATTTCTGTTAAAGCAGTAAGAAAATAATGTGTTATTTATAGAATGAGTGAAAAAATAATAACTTGTCAATGTGAATAGCTACATATTTGTACTTTATGTATATAATAAGAAAAACAACTACATATTACAACTGTATAATCAATAGACAAATATGTTGTAGAATTGAATATACAAAATATAAAAAAAAAAATGAAAATTTCAATGAATATGAAGCCAACGGTTTTGAAATATTATAACTGGGTAGAGGTTCACTTTATCTTATAACTATATTCAAATGAAAATGATTAAACATGATAAAGGGGAATTTTTTTTTGAATGTTTATGGCTCATTATGGAATATCAAACGAAGTCGAAATATTACATTCTTAATATCATTTTCAAGTACTCATTGCCTATTATTTCACGACATTGATGGTGTGCGAAACGGCCAATCGTAACAAATGTTACGGTATTTCAAAGTACGTCGTTTGAAACTAATATTTCAAAATAATATTTCGAGAATTTTGATAACAATCTAACTTTAAAAATTCAAACGAAGTCGAAATATTATATTCTTAATATCAAATGAAGTCTAAATGATATTGAAGATTTATCGATTCGACCAGCGTACAATAATTTAGGAATTTTTAAAGTTAGCTTGTTATCAAAATTCTCGAAATATTAGTTCTACTTTGACGTGCCGTAATATTTGCTACGATTGACCATTTCGCACACCATCAACGTCGTGAAATAATAGAGCGTGAGTACTTCAAAATAATATTAAGAATGTAATATTTCGATTTCGTTTGATGTTCCGTAATGAGCCTGACAATGAAGACAAAAATATAAGTAATATATTAAAAAACGAGTTATACGTCTTTTTTAACACACGCGTTTGACGTCCGTTTAACTATTTTCGATATTCATTTACATCATTCTGCAATATAGTTCTCGAAATGAGTTCCGAGAGGATATAAAAGATTTATAGATTCGGCTAGCGTAGAATAGTCGAAGAATTTGTAAAGTTAGTTTGTTATCGAAATTTTCGAAATATTAGTTTGGAACAGCATACTTTGACGTAACGTAACTTTCGCTAAGATTGGCCGTTTCACACACCATCAACGTCGTGAAATATTAGGTCGTGAGTTCTTCAAAATGATATTAAGAATGTAATATTTCGACTTCGTTTGATATCCCGAATTAAGACTCAAATAAAGGCGAAAACATAAGTTTCTGAAAGGAAAAAAAAAAAAAAAAAAAAAAAAAAAAAAAAAAAAAAAAAAGGCATGCCTCGCACAGTGCGAGACATGCTCTCGCACTGTGCGAGACAATTTTTTTTTTAATTTTTTTGTTTTTTTTTTTTTTTTTTTTTAAACACTCACAATTTTTTTTTTTTTTTTTTTTTTTACAAAAATATCTAGTTATTTTTTTTTTAAGTGTATAGAGCAAAAAAAAATTAAATAACAACTTTTTTTTTTTTTTAAGTAATATATAGCAAAAAATCACACGGTAAAAACGACGCCGTTTTTAACGAGAGTTTCTACAGTATTTTTTTCTTCACTCTTTTTATATATAGGGGATATAGTTACTTGCATGATCTATTAATACAATATTTAGCCCTAGTTACTTGCATGATCTATTAATACAATATAATTTTATTAGATTGTGATAAAAAAAAAAAATAACGAAATGTATGACTGAAAAGTTGATAAAAGTTATAGATCTCATGTAGTGTATAGCTAAAAATGAATTAAAAAAAAGTTTTGAAATATTAAATATAGGCTTAATTTTGAAATCAAGCTTTTATAGTAAAGCTATTTTATCGGGCCTGTTTGATAGCGTTTTATTTTTCCACTTTTGCGTTGTTTGATAGTCTTTTTTTTTTTTTTTTTTTTTCCATGGAATTGATTTCCACCCAATTCCAAGGTACAATCACTTGAAGCGTGATTCCGTGGAACTCAATGACTTGCTATATAGGTGGGAATTGGTTTCCACCTTTTTTTTTTTTTTTTAAGCAATACAAACAAATTATAAGATAAAGTGTAAAAAAAATTTATCCTTTTAATTGACAAATTTCATACAAAACAAAGTCAAACGTAAAAATAAAAAATAAAAAATTATTTATATATATATATATTTTTTTTGGCAATCTAAACATATTTTGTTCCCAATGGTAAAAAAATTTATCCATTTAATTGACAATTTGCATGAAAAATAAAGCCAAACGTATTATAATAGAAAAGTGGAAAATTATACCAATCAAACACATTTAATTCAATTTCCGGTAAAACAATCCCAATCAATTCAATTCCCTGCAATTCAATTCCTTTCTACCCATTTTCCACTCTTGCAACCAAACGGACCTAAGAGTTTATCAAGAAGACCTTTATATAGTCCTTATTTGGACTCCATTAAATCAAAAAATAGTTTTTTTTTTTTTTTTTTTTTTTTCAAATCTCATTTTCAACTACACATTCTTTAATAAAATAATATTACACTTAACTCAAAACTTTTCCTTACTTTTTAACTACATATTCTTCAAAATTTATTATTCTAAAATACATTTTTCCGAAAAATTCATTTAGGGCTGGACATGTTACTTCGGTTCAATTCTAAAGAGAACTAAACATGTAAAATCCCGAATTTAATATTCTTAAGTTGATTGATGTAATTCATTTAAGAAACAAACTATGCAAGCTCGGCCCATTTAAGGTCATGAAAGTCCAAGACATAAGTTTAAAAGTCTAACAATTTAAGACATTAAATTTAAGTAAATTTGATTACAAAGATTTAAGGAATAATTGGGTTGCCACAATAGTCATTTGCACATTTTTGAGTTAAAAACTCATCATTTTGCACATTAAGAACAATTATATCAAGATAATTGGATGGAATAATTATTTTATTAGTAGGGATTCATATAGATGTGTTACAAATAATATGAATAGTTCATTTTCCTCTATTTTTCATTATATAATTTTTTATAGAACTTTTTATAAGAATTATTTTTATGAGCTTAGAACTCTTTAAATTCCTATTTAAAGACTTAATTTATTTTTTCCTCTCAAAAATATCTTTTATGTTAAATTAAGCTCAAAAGAATAGCAATGGTGTGAAGGAAAAAAGACTTTTACACATTTTGTTCCTTTATATTTCAAGAAAATCAAGGAAGGTGGTGCTAAATATTTACCATTTTTGTTTATTATATATATATATATATATATATATATATATATATATATATATATATACGATGTGTGTTAGAATTTTTGAAGCTATGAATAAAGAAGTTTATGTATGGCCATAATCGGTTTCTACGACCCAAAGGGATTCTTCCGAATCAAGGATTTGTCGGTATTCATCTAACGTGAAATGTTAAAAATTTTCCTATCACTTTGTATATATGTATAAACGTTTATGACTAAAAGGGTGCACCATGTGATATTAGTCCTATTGAACTTAAAGCTCACACCTTCTATGTTGACAATTTTTCATATTAAAGGATTGGTCGAGGAAGTAAGATTTTTCGTGGATTGTGGTGGATTCGAAGGGAGAAATGTGCTTCATTTGTGTAGTTTGTCACATTTGAAGACTTTCTATTTCTTACTAACTATGCAACTTATGTTGAATTTTAAAAGATGTTAGTATATATTTCTTTCAGATTTCCTAGTTCCACTTCTTGATGTGAATGTTTAAATTGTTATTTAGTTTAAGTATGCATATAATTAAAGTTGCTAAAGAAGTTAGGATTAAACGTTAGATTTGTATACAAAAAATTTCAGCTCACTTCTTGAACTTTGTCACATCATTTGAAATAGAGTTCTTTAAATTTTTGGACAAATCTAGTGAGGTTTGAAAGCCCTATGAGTTCTCTATCCGTTGGCTTTAGAATCAAGTCAATTGAAGATCGATAGGATAAGTTATGCCATTTTCCGTGTGCTAAGTTCAGTTTACCTGAGAGCATATTTTTTTCCTCACATGTTTAAGTGTCAATTGGAGTGCTTAAATGATCTTAGAAATTTTACTATATTGTACTTGAATTAGTTTAGAAAATACTATAAAAAATTCAAAAAATTATGTACTGAAAAATGGTCCAACTAAGTTTGATCGTTGAGTAGTGCGTTGCTGAATTTAACTTCTTTAATGCAAGCTAGCATTCATTTGAACCCTCTATTTTAGTTTCGCCATTTAACTAATCAAAGTTATCTACCTTCAATCATTTGCTATCAATAAATTTTAGAACATGTAATACAATGCAAGGGTAACTAGAAAATTAAAAGAAAATTAAGAAAATTTTAATCTAACCCGAATTTTTGAAAGAAACAAAAGGCACATTGTTGTTTTTGTACTAATTTCAAGTTTCAAGATTTAGTTTGTCACAGAATTGAACTTGAATTTTTGGGTATCTATTAAATGGAATCGTCGGGTCCAAATTTAATTATGAAATCGTTCAGGTTTGGTTTAGTTCGGTTCGATTCTATTCGATTCCAGGATTTTGTACAATAATTAATGCTTTAATATTTACAACAATGCTACATTAATTTAACAAAATACATGTTCAATTTTAGCTCTTACAAAATAACGTAGTCCAATCTCATAATAACTTTTGAGCATTTCTTTGTTGAGTTATTTATAAATTTACTATTAAAATCACAGGAAGAGAAATATAGCGAGCTCACAATAATAAAGAGAAGTGCAACCGAGAGCTTCAAATTCGATTTATCTATAACAGGAGAAATGACACTACGATAAAATTAAAGATTTGTGTAAAATTTAGATCAATTTGATTAAATTGGTTTGGGTTAAAAATCAGAAATAGAGAAATTATATTTGGGATTTATGCTAAATTATTTAGTTAGCAAATTTATTTAGAAAAAAATTAAATAATTTGACTTATTTAAATAAAAAATTAGGAAGATTCGATTCTCGATTCAGATATCTGTTTAGGTATACAACTTAAGAAGAACCAATTGGTTCGGTTCGAATCCGATTCGATCGATTCGATTTGGGAGTTTTATTCAGTCCTAATTTCATTAAAATGGAACCCAAATAAGGGCATAGACAAGTTGACGTAAAACTTGAACTTAAAATTGGCATGTTTTAAATTTTTTTTTAAACCGACTAATTTAAAAAGGGAAAATTTTATAAGTAAGATGATAAGTATGATCCATTTCAATAATAAGATAATAAGTTTCAACTTTCAAAAATTAGATTTTTATTAAAATTTAATTAATTAATTAAATATATAAAGGTCATATATATAATTTGGTCATAAATTCATTTATTGGTCACATATTGTCACATTCATTAGTCACAAATTATTTTGAGGTCACAAATCAAAATTTAAATGTCACAAATTATCTTACGATCACGATTTAAAAATTTTATAGGTCACAATTTGTTTATCGGTCACAAATCACAATTATTATAAGTCACAACTTTACAAATCAAAGATTTTATAGGTCACAATTTATTTTCGAGGTCACAAATCAGAATTTTAATATGTCACAAATTATTTTACGACCACGATTCAAAAATTTTATGGGTCACAATTTGTCCATCGGTCACAGATCACAATTATTATAAGTCACAACTTATTATGCAATCACAATTTATCAAAATATTGGTCACTGATTAACAATTTTTTAGGTCACATATTATTTCTTAGTCACAAATTATCCAAATCATTGATCACATGGTCACAGATTAATCAATTTCGTGGTTACAGTCAACCAAATAATCTGTGACCACCACCAACATTTGCGACAACCACTGCCTTCAACTACACCACCACTGCCCCCATCATCGCCAGAACCATCCCCACTAAACAAATCATCACATCCACCCAACAGATCCATCGCCACCGACATCTCTTCATCACCACCGCACCCGCTGCCACGACCACCACCGCCGACCGCCACCGCCAAAATATGGAAGCTACCACCACCACTCCAACAACCAAAAACAATACCTCATTGCTGCCAGATCCACCGCATCCATTGCCACCCACTGCCAGTACACCACACCTCAAATCATCGCCACACCATCAACCTCTGCGCTACCGCTACCGCCACCGCCACCACCTGCAGAATCACCACCTTACCGTCATATCAACAACGCCCCGCAACAGCCATAGATCGATCAGAAAATGTAACCACCACCACTACCACACGACACCATTGTTATTCACCATTAACCACACACTACCATGAAATAAACACAAATCTCGTAGCTACCTCCGTGCGGCGCCACCACCATCAACACCAACGCGGCGCCTCCATCACCACCATGTCACTGCACCCAAGCACCCATCACCACTGCACATCATCGCCGTACCCAAAAATGGAGGAAAAGACCCCTGATTTGCAGCGCGCCATGGAGAAACGTCGTTCGACACCTCGCTATGTGCACTGCCGTCAAACATCACCGCCCACGCTCCTCGCTGCTTGCACCGCATCATCACACACAGCGCTACTGATTCGGGTTGTTATAGCATGATGGCGGCATCGATCTGAGAGTAGACAGATGGGTGGAGAAGAGAGGAGAGGCAGAGGCAGCGGCGACGGGGATCTGAAAGTGTAGAGAGACGTGGTCAAGAGAGAATGAAGAGGAACGGGAAGAGAGAAAATTTATTTTAGGGTTTTAATGTGGGTAAATTAGATTATGTATATTTAATTTTGTAATATAATTACTAATATAAAAAAATTTAATTTTTGAATTGTGAAACTTTCCACCTAATTTTAGAATGTCGAATTTTTAAAATAGAATATAGTGTAATTTCCACATTTAAAAACTAGCCCTCTACTCTCTTTGAAAGGCCTACCATTATTTATAATTATTATCTTGACATCAAATAAAACAAGAGTTGGACCCTACATCTTATTTATAATTTTTGAGGGAAAAAAGAAGAAGAAAAAAAGGTGTGAAGAACCATGATGGGGGCCAGTTGAGTTCCATCTTTGTATTCAATGATGCAGTGGGCTTATTTGTACTCTCTGCCATCGATTATAATCAGTTTCCAGAAAAATAATCTTCTAATTGTATCCAATTCAGGAGCCTTCCACGTTGAGGATTGAGGAACCCAATTTTTGGACGCTTGCCTATTTTTTTTCTCTCTTTTATCTTCTTCCCCACTGACTTGTAACTGCATAATAATTCCCATAAAAAAGTTTCGCTTTTATACATCCGAATTTAACTGAGCAATCAATGCTTACAGCGCACTTTCTCTTGGGTTTTTCTTCAGCTGTACCCGTCTATTATTTCTACCTTTTTTAATTTATTGTTAATATTATCACTTTTACAATTTGGATCTTACAAGAGATAATTTCTGCCTTTTCGGTCCTGCCTCTTGTGAATTCTTGGTTTCAATCTTCAAGCTTTCAGTTCAGATTCTGGACAATTGATTTATTTTTATTTTTATTTTCTATTTTGGGCAATGTCCTTTAGGTAATAGAACAATGAAGGGTCAGTTTTCACTTCTGATTTGTTTCTCTCATTCGCAGGCAATTATCAAAAGCCCAAGATATTGACGTTTTGATCTTTCTCCTTCACTTTTCTTGTGTTTTGTACGAAATTTTTGTGAGCTCTATTCACATTAGAACTGTTCCAGTGAATTTAGTAAGATTTGTTAGTCTGATCGAAAATCTTGAAATTTGTATCTGGGGTTTTCTCAATGTGATGCATAAAGAGTCACAGGAGAATGGCAAGTTTGGTTCCTGGGGTTCTTTTGAAGCTACTTCAGCACATGAATACAGATGTGAAGGTTGCTGGGGAGCACAGATCATCTCTATTGCAAGTAGTTAGCATTGTTCCTGCTTTAGCTGGGGGTGAACTCTTTCCAAATCAAGGGTTTTACCTAAAGGTATCAGATTCCTCCCATGCTACTTACGTATCTCTTCCTGATGAACATGTTGATCTAATTCTTAGTGACAAAATCCAATTGGGTCAGTTTATACATGTTGAGAGGCTTGAAGCTGCCTCACCTGTACCTATTCTTAGAGGGGTTAGGCTCGTCCCGGGTCGACACCCGTGCATTGGAACTCCTGAAGATATAGTTGCAACTCATTCTCTAGGATTCCTCAATGGCAATGGTAATTCATCTTTGGGTTCCAAATCAATTAACAAAACCAAGTCATCTTCAAAGCTGTTGAACAATGCTGTGGCGAAAGATGTTAAATCTACGCCTTTGAAATTAACTCATAGTAGTAAAGATGATAAAGTCGATAAGAAGACGCCTGGATTGACTCGATCCAAGTCTCAGTTGTCAAAGATATCCATCACATTGGATAGGAAAAAGGATTCTGTAGGAAAATTGAATTCTTCAAGTTCAAGGTCTATACCCTCGTCACCTACGAGTTGTTATTCATTGCCTACTTCTTTTGAAAAGTTTGCAAATGGGATTAAACAGCAGGGAAAGATCAAGGGGCTGGAAAGGTTGGAAAAGGTAACTGCTAAAGTTGGGTTAGGGGAAAAGGCAAATTCTGTTCGTGGGGCAAGTCCGACCACAAAGAAGGTGCCGGGTGGGATTGTGATGAAGACTATTGTTCAAGGTCTTGAATTGGGGCCAAAGGCTCTGAGAAAGAGTTGGGAAGGGACTATGGATGTCAAGGGTAGGGAAAGTCCCAGATTGAAGGTCAATAAGCATACCCAGAAGCCAGAAGTGCGGAGTACTTCTGTAAGTTTTTTTTTTTTGGTTTTTGTTTTTTCAGTAAATCTTTCGTTTATAGTTTGTCAATATCAAATGATAATGCCTTACTTAAAATGAAGAAAAAAGAAGAGGAAATAATTACAATTTGTGTTGACGGCCTTTTGTTCAGTTGTATTTAGATGTATAAATTTGATGCTGGTACACTGGTATGATGAAATCTAATTAAATTTTTTGAATGTTTTGGCTAAACTGAGTAGTGGGTTATCTGTTTTTGGCTTTCCATCTCATTCACTGGAAATTAACTGGCTTGCAATTTATATATATTTCTATTATCCTTCGGTTTAGTTTGCCCATGTTAATTTTTTTAATTATTGAATTATCTAGTGAGGTCCTGTTTTGCTTCGCCGCTGCGCTTATTTATTTATTTTTTTCCCTGTTTTTCTAATGAGTATTATGGCATGCCAAATTGCCAACTAATATTTGGGCTTCTGGATAATAATTCTGGCTTCTCCACCCAATTTCTCTACATTTTGCAGGTACTAAGGAAATCAACAAGTGAAAGGTTGCCATCTACAGAAGAGAGTAAGCTTGAGTCTTCAAAAACATCCCGGGAAGAAAATAAGGTTAATGCATCTTTAAAGAAAGCTTCTACAAAAACAGATTTGACAGATACTAATAAGTCAACTACCCAGAGAGTTTCTCCTGGGAAGAAGTATAGAGAGTATGCTAATCATGGGTACCCTGGCAATTTAGTAAAGGTTTCTCTCAGTAAAAGTAGATTAACAGATGGAACTATTTCATGTGCCTCTCTCCCATCATCAGTTGTAAAGCTTGGGAAGGTACAGAATTCGTCTATTCAATTTCTTTTTGCCTGCCTTGTTGGGAACCTTGGAGCCTCATCCTATCTTGTTGACTCAAAACTACACTTTTAATTTGCTTAAAATTTTCGATAGTTAAACTCCCCCAGTGAAAAATTTGCTGCTTAAATTATACACGATAATGGGATAGCTAATCATGATTTTCTCTTTTCTTTCTTTCAGTGAAGTTATGGAAAATGCTATTGCTATCTTCTGAACCATTGTGTCAGTGTATCTGAATTAACATTGATTGATGATTTACATATTGAAATAAGAGAAAGGAGAGATGGGGTTTCTTTAGTACCGAGGAGGCTTTATTTATTTATTTTTAATTGCAAGGAATATTAATCTGGATGTCATTCTTGTTGTCTTATTCCTTTTATCATTCGATTTGCTATATGTTTCTCTCGATATATTTGATACATTAACTTCTCTGGATGTGAACATGTGAGATATCTGATTGGAAAGCTCTCTTTCCTGTATATACAGAACGTCTTGAAGCATAGAGATGCTGCGCAAATGGCTGCCATGGAAGCAATGCAAGAGGCTTCCGCTGCAGAAAGTTTACTTCAATGTCTAAGGTATTATCTCGAAAGTGAAATCTCGAAATGTTGTTGATTTCCTTTAATTGAAATCATTTTAGTGCCTAACTACTGGTATCAACCGGTACCGAGTTCTTGGCAGCATTTCGTAGGATAAAGAACCCAAATGAAAAATGTATATTCTTGTTCTCATATAACCTCCACCATTTTGTTGTTTGCTCTCTATGAGGAAGAGTTCCCATTATGAGACTTAAATTTCTTAGAATCTTTTTCGTTATATGCTTCCATCTCACTCCCTCCAATCAAGCATTTCCCATACTTCAATTTAGCTGGCACGACCCAAATAAGTTCTTAAGTATTCAAAACCAGAGTCCATCGGTCAAAGTCCAATTTCCAGGGAAAAGCAAGTGGTTGAAACTCTTCACCAGATTAATTGTGATTCTTCTGCACTTCCTGAGGTTATTAGTGGTTGAAGTGTAATATTAGCTGTTTCTGACAAAGGAAAAGTTCCCTTGGATCTTTTGAAGCTGCAATGGCATACCATCGATCTTAATCCAATAAAAGCTATAATTTGATAGCTTAATACAATAGTTAAAAGGCAGCCAAAAATGTAAATATGAAAATGTTTGTGTGCGTGAAAGACATCACGAGACGGATATACATTTACGGTTTTATCCCACTTGCAAACTGTCCAGATCTTGTCTCAAACTCTATACTTTAAGTTGAAAGAGTTACATTATCGCAATGAATTAGGATTTATGAAACATTTCTGCATCACAAATAAAGGAAACAAAGAGATTAACACCCCCACTTCCCCACCCTTTTCCTGAACATATATTGTACAGTCTGCAAAATGAAAGAAGAATGTGACTTGTGAACTGATAGTCAATCTGAGACATCTGTACGCATTTCAGCTGTCAAAAATCTTTTGCATAGTTCCCAATTGAATGTTTACTTGCTCAATACTTTAACCCTGTGTTCCTCTTCTCATTTGTTTCTGTTTTAGTTTGTGGCACAGCAAATTGAAGTAGAAAACACTTACAAACTTTGGGTAACTACCATATGACATCACTTGCTAAAACAGTAGATTTCCATAAGGCTGGTGAAGATTCTTTTGTCATTTCATGCTGGATATTTTGTCATTTCGTGCTGGATATTTTGTCATTTCACTTTGTGTCAGTTACAAGTTTCTTATTTATCTTCTTTCTTTAGACAACCTTTATGTTCTTGTTTAAACTCAATAGTTTCTGGTAGAAAGAAGTTTGCCTTTCAGGTGAAAGATCCTTGGAGAGCTATTTTTTCATAGGTTGGGGATTTATGATCAAATTGTCCATCTGAACTACATAAGCAATTTTATCTTTAACTAGCCACCAAGTGGTTATACTATCATAGCTTCTTGTGAGATTTTGAGCAGTTTTTGAAAAGGGTAAATTTGGTTTCATTGCCTATGTGGGGTGATTGCAAGCCTCAAGGCCCTTTGAGATTTATGTTTCTAAAAGACAATAATAAAATATCTTAGAATTATAAAAATTCATAGTTTTACTTATAATAAACTGTATACCATCTGAAAAATCTGTGATAGAAAATTCTAGAAAAATGGTAAATTAAGTGTCTAATTTGCAATTGTCAATGGTATCAATAAATAATTTAACAAAGAAGTAATCACATAACAAGACCTTCCCAATCAACATGTGAGCTAAACTGAATAACTCTTCCCGTTTATTCTTAATTTTGATGCCTAGGATTTTATGTTTTAATTTATTTATTTATTTAGGGGGAGAAAGAGGGGGGGGGGGGGGGGGGGTAGCGAGCCGTACTGATTCTAAGAACCTTTTATTTTTAACATTGGGTGGAAATTGATGACATGGATATAATTTTAATCTTTTCTGTTGGGATAAATATTAGAAACTCCAGCAGAGAATAGCTCAGGCATACTGAACATCAACCACTGGTGCATAAGCATTCAAATTAAAACATATTTAGTATTTACCAACTCAAAGGCTACATGGCTGTGAAGCTTTAATATTTTGATTTTGAGGTTCCCGTGGGTTAAGAATTTTGAGGACACTTGGATGACTAGTTAGTTTTGACGTGATATGAAAGGATAAACTGAGCTATTTGAGTAGCCAGACCTTGTAATGACAACCTTATTAATAAAAGGCCTGAATTGAAGTTTGGTCGTTTATTTGTAGTGACCTGTTTGGAAAACTCAATGTGCCACTCGTTTTAAGTCAGATTTGTTTGTGCCTTTTTTTGGAAGTTTTAATTAATCCAATTTCAGAACAGAAGTTTCTTCAATTAAATTATGTTCAAATTTTAATAATTTATGCGACACACTCGTGAAAAAATAGTTGGTAGAAAATTCCACCAAATACTGACCCCTCTATTGGGTTTTATACTGAATCCTGATTCAATCCAGCATTGAGTTAAAGATAATTTTCTACTTTTTCAGTAGTTCCTAGATCTAGATCCAGTCATTGACATTGTGTTACTTTTATACCTGTCATGTTCTAAAAAGTATATCTTCAATGGGAAACTGGTTGATGAAAAATGTTTTCCATGATTACTACTTTCAGCTACCGCATGATGAAGCCTATTCATAAAAATGTTTTGAGATCTATATTGAGCTGAGCAATGTCTGAAAACCACATATACTTGAATTGGTCTTTTTCTTTGTCATAAACATACATGATCAAGAGTTATCCATTTTCACCTCAGATTGATCAAAATACACACTTTTTGAGCTTATTTTGTTCTGGCCTTTACTAATAGATTATCTTTTCGTGCAACAGCACATATGCTGAGTTGAGTTCGTCTGCAAAAGAAGATAACCCACAGCCTGCTGTCGAGCAGTTCTTGGCCCTGCATGCCAGCTTGACTAATGCTCGTGTAGTTGCTGATTCTTTATCGAAAGCTATTACATTTGACTCTTCACAAAATGAAGAAGATCCGTCAGAAGTAGTGTTGAAAGTCACATTAGACAGGTGTAAATGGGCTTCGTCTTGGGTCCATGCTGCATTGGCTACCAATTTGTCATCCTTCACACTATATAGCAAACCGGGTACCTCAAGCCCAGTTGCAGCGTCAACTCTGGCTCCAAGCCCCAAGACAATTCCAATTCAACAACCTGTTTTAGTTCTTGAGAACTCTACTGAAAGCACAGCATCAAAAACCCTGGCTAAACCTCGGCAGGCAGCAAACTCCAAGAATCACTCATCAGGAACTCCTAGCAGGGTAAATGGTGGATTGCCTGTTGGTCACAACCCAAAAACCCTACCTCCGATTGAGTGGGTTAAAGGAGATGGTCTTGATGAGGCTGTGGACTTGGCAAATATGTTGAGGCTGGAGTCTGAAGATTGGTTCTTAGGTTTCGTGGAAAGATTCTTAGACGCTGATGTGGACACCTCAGCTTTATCAGATAATGGTCAAATAGCTGGCATGTTAAGTCAGCTCAAGAGTGTGAACGACTGGTTAGATGAAATTGGGTCTTCCAAGGATGAAGAAACACCTCGTATCTCAGCCGAAACAATCGACAGAATAAGAAAGAAGATTTACGAGTATCTTCTTACTCATGTAGAATCTGCTGCAGCAGCTCTTAGTGGTAGCTCACAAACATCGCCAGTAACGGAAAGCAAAGTAAGAAAGTGATATCCAAAAAATGTACGTGTATATTTCTCTTTCAATCACCAAATGGTTAAAGGAGCTCATAATTTTAAAATTGGTGTATATATACCTTCACTTATAGTGGTTTGAGGTTTATGGAATAGGCTTTATTGATGTGAAGTGGCATTTCAAGGGAAGAAGATTTGCTTCATCTTTGTTGATTGTGCACTTTTTCCCTGAGAACTTTAAAACTAATGTGCCCCTTTTCGTTTATTTGTTTTCTGCTCTTCCTTGGTTTTGGTTAATTGATTTCGAACCCAAAGATGAATTAGCATTGCTACTGAGGAATCCTAGAGAATGAGTTAACTATATCTTCAGGAGTTCCAATGCAGGGGTGTCGAGCTGGAAGTAGCCAAACCCATCTAAGAACAGTACAGGTGAGGCACCTCAAGCGTTTCAACATGTATAAACTGAGCCAATTAGATCTTATCACTAAGAATTAGATCAAAATGTTAATCAGGAATAGATATATAAGTAGCATGTGAGGAATCTATATTCATGTGCTCATGTAGTTTTACAAGAACCTCAGGGACCAAACTTGCCATTCTTCTGTGAATTGTGACTCTTTAAGCATCACTTTGTGAAAACCCCAGATGCCAAGTTTAAAGATTTTCTATATGAAAAGATCTTGTGAAGAGTCACTAACACTGTTCTAGAGTGATTAGGGCTCAAAACATTTGTGTAAATCACAAGGAAAAATGAACATAGAGATCAAAAATGTTAGTTTCTTGAGGTTTTGATAATGGTTTGTGGAATTGAGAGATACAAAAGCCCACCTTAGGTTACCCCGTCCACAACGAGGGTCCCAAGATGAGGTGCATAATAACTTGTGAAGCAGGGGGGGCATGAATCTCGGCGCCAAGGCGCCGCCCAGCAGTAGGACTTGTGGCGTCGAGGCGTCGCTCACCCGGTTATATATACCTGTTCATTCCTACATGTTCTAAGCGAGTAAAAAAGAGAGAACTTTCGAAAGAGAGCAAGAGTGAATTTTACAAGTTCTTGGGTATAAATTCAAACTCCTTTCTTTATTCTTGGGACTAACTTGCGAGTTATGCAAGTAGTTGAATTTTTCTCATATATATTGAAATCTCCATTTCTCCCAAAATTTTCTTCTTCAATATTTACTTGTGAGATTATCCAACCAAGTGGTTGCTCTCCAATCCGGTTTCAGGTATTCATTGGGGCGTGTTTTCTAACAACTTGGTATCAGAGCTTTTTGTCAGATTAGGGTGGTAAAGCTCCGATTTGAGGTGGTTGGCTTGAGTCTTGTTTTGAACACAAGGTGTTTGAACTTGGTTGGCAAAATTCATGTAAACAAGTGAATAAATAATGTCTACTAGTGGAACAGTTAAAGTTGGGAAGTATGAGATAGAAAAATTCAATGGGAAGAATGATTTCTCCTATTGGAGAATGCAAATGAAAAAATTGTTGATTTCTCAAAAATTGCACAAAGTTTTGACGGGTAAAGGAAAGAAGCACAAAGATATGTCCGATGAGGATTAAAAAGAGGTAGATCTTGAAGCTCGAGCGTCGATCATTCTATGCCTTGAAAAAGATGTCTTCTTGGTTGATGGTGAGGTAACGACTTCGGAGGTGTGGACAAAATTGGAGACAAACTTCATGACGAAGACTCTAGCTAATCGGATCTATTTGAAGTCCAAATTGTATACTTGCAAAATGGATGAAGGTACACCAATCCGGAAGTACGTCAACAAGTTTGATAGGTGCATATCAGACTTGAATGACATTGATGTGAAAGTAGATGATGAGGGTCAAACACTTATACTTCTTTCACTGCCGAAGTCTTATGAGAATCTAGTACAAATATTGATGCTTGTGGGTGACAAACTTACGATGGATGAAACTAGAATGTCGCTTCTAGCGGATGATCTTCGAAAGATTGCAACTAGTGGCATGACTACTAGTGGTAACAAGGAGTAAGCACAAGGGTTGTTTGTAAGAGGTAGGAGCAATGAGCGAGCAAAAGGCAAGGGAGGACAACCTAGATCAAGTTCTAGACCTCTTGGAGAAATGTCGTATTTTAAATGCGGCGAGCTTGGGCATTTCAAGGCGAATTGTACTAACAAAAGAAATGCCGTCTTTGGTAGTGATGAAAGATATTCGTCAAGGAATTCTCTATTGGGTACTACAGTTATAGGAAATGTAGCAGTTAGAACAAGTGGAAGTGGTGGAGACCCATGTGAGTGTACTCGGCTATGACATATGTGGCTTGGGCATATGTTACAAAAAGGCCTAGATCCGCTCAGTAAGGAAGGTTTGCTGAAGAACTTGAAGAAGTCTTGCATAGATTTTTGCGAGATTGTGTGTACGGTAAAGCACATCGGGTTCAGTTCAAGTCAAGCAACCATAGAACTAGAAGCAGAGGTATATTAGACTATGTGCATATAAATGTTTGGGGTCCGACTTCGGTCACTTCCAAAGGTGGTTCTAGGTATTTTGTAACGTTTGTTGATGACTATTCTAGATATGCTTGAATTTATTTCTTGAAGCATAAGAATGAGGTATTCGACACGTTCAAGAAGTGGAAATCAATGGTTGAAAACAGAACAGGCAAGAAATTGAAGACACTCTGATATGATAATGATACAGAGTATACAGATGATGCTTTCAAGGAGTTCTGTGATAAGGAAAGTATTGCACGACATTGGACAGTTAGGAAAACACCACAGCAGAATGGGGTCGCAGAAAGACTAAACCGCATATTTCGAGAGAGATCAATGTGTATGCGATCATATACTGGTTTGGGCAAAGAATGGTGGGCAGAATCGGTTGCTACTGCTTGCCACATAGTGAACCGATCTTCACATTCAAAGTTAGATGGAGATGTATCTTACAATGTATGGTCTGGAGAGCATGCAGATTATGAAAGACTCAGAATTTTCGGGTGTACAGCCTACTACCACGTCAACGAGGGAAAGCTTGATGCGAGAGCCAAGAAGACAATATTATTGGGATATTCAGCAGGTGTAAAAGGCTATCGCATTTGGTGTGTAGAGGATTCCAAGTTTATAATCAGCAGGGATGTTACTTTTGATGAGAATTCCATGGTAGCTTCTTTGAAAGCTACGATGCCCGGTGATGATGATGTTGGGACTTCAAAGTCTCAAGTAGTTGAGATAGAACTTAATGCCCAATGAGGTTCTAGTCGTGTTTAAGAGGAGTACCATGCAGATACCCAAGAGGAGAGTGATGATGAGCTTGAACATGAAATGGTTCAGCAAGAGAATGTACATGCACAACAACAACAGCAACTCGAAGATAGTTTGACTTTCTCTGGGCCAAGGCAAGCATATAAGCAAGTTCAGAAGTTGGGGTCAGACCAGTCTCTGAGGCACTATGAGCAGACAAATTTGGTTGAGTACGCACTCTCGGTGGAGGATGATAAGTCTGTCACCTTTAAGGAAATTATTCGAAACAGCAATAGTGAGAGTTGGTTGGCTGCGATGGAAGAAGAGATGGAGTCTCTTCACAAGAACCAAACATGGGAGGTCGTCCCATTGCCCGTAGGAAAGAAAGCTATCAGTTGTAAGTGGTTGTACAGGAAGAGGATCCTTCAAAGCTTGGTGGTACAAGGTACAAAGCGAGGCTACTGGCTAAAGGGTTTGCACAGAGAGAGGGAGTCGACTACAATGATATTTTTTCTCCGGTGGTGAAGCACACTTCCATTCGGGTGCTATTGAGTATTGTTGCTCATGGTGATTTTGAGCTGGAATAACTCGATGTCAAAACAACATTCTTGCACGGAGACTTGGATGAGGAAATATATATGCATCAATCTGAGGACTACAAAGTTGACCATAAGGAAAGTCAGGTATCTCGCTTGAGAAAATCACTATATGGATTGAAGTAATCTCCTTGACACTGGTACAAGCGATTTGACTCCTTCATGCTAAAGCATGAGTTCTCCAGAAGTGACTATGACTGTTGTGTTTATATTCGAAAACTTCGTGGAGGTAATTATATCTATCTTCTTTTGTATGTGGATGATATGCTTATTGCTTCGAAGAGCAAGGTGGAGATAAATAAGTTGAAATCTCAACTTGGTAAAGAGTTTGAGATGAAGGATATGAGGGCTACTAGGGAAATAATGGGTATGGAGATTAAAAGAGAGGTTGAACTGTCGAATGTTCTTGAGTTGGAAATGCTACATTGAGCGGGTTATTGCAAGGTTCTAGTTGCAAGGTGCTAAGTCAGTGGTGACTTTATTGGCTCCACATTTCAGGCTCTTTGATAAACAATCTCCCATTATAGTGGAAGAGAAGGTACGCATGGAGCGTGTACCTTATGCTAGTGCAGTTGACAGTTTGATGTACGCCATGGTGTGTACACGTCTAGATATTTCACAGACGGTCAGTGTGGTCAGTAGGTTCATGGAGAATCCAGGAAAGAGACATTGGGAAGCTGTGAAATGGGTTTTGAGGTACTTAAAAGGCATTGTGGATATGAGTTTGTGTTTTGGTGGAGATACATGTCATATTAGTGGGTTTGTGAACTCAAATTATATAGGTGATCTAGATAGACGATGATCTACTACTGACTATGTGTTCAATATCCATGGTGCTCCAGTTAGTTGACGATCGATGCTACAGGCTCAGTGGCACTCTCTACTACATAGACCGAGTACATGGCCATGGTAGAGGGAGTGAAGGAATTATTGTGGTTGTGGGGTCTTCTAGATGATTTGGGGATTAAGCAGGATTGTGTGGACTTGTGGTGTGATAGTCAGATTGCGATTAACTTGGCTAAGAATTAGGTTCATCATGCTCGTACTAAGCATATCGACGTCATGTATCACTTTGTGCGGGATGTCATAGAGGAAAGTGATGTTTCTCTTATAAATGTACACACAAATGAGAACCCAACAGACATGTTAATCAAAGTGGTAACAGGTAGCAAGTTTTAACATTGTTTGAACTTACTTCATATCAGTCCATGTTGATGTGCCCAAGTAGGCATGGCCCTTCGGGGCGGTGTTGGAATGAGGTGGAGATTATATGAAGGTGGTATGAACTACGGTGGTTTGATCCCTATTCTGGGTACATAGGCAATCATGGTCAGAATGGTGCAGTCGGTTTGGCACTTCTGGCATTCGTCCAAAATTTGAGGTCTATCAAATGATGTACGAGGTGGAGAATTGTAAAGCAAGGGGGCATGAATCTCGATGCCAAGGCGCCAGCTCTGGGTGCCTTGGCGCCCAGCAGATCAGCAGCAGTGCCAGGGATTTCGGCGCCAGATCTGGGCGCCTTGGCGCCCAACAGTAGGACTCGTGATGCTGCGCCACTCACCCAGTTATATATACCTGCTCATTCCTACCTGTTCCAAGCAAGTAAAAAAGAGAGAATTTTCGAGAAAGAGTAAGAGTGAATTTTACAAGTTATTTCTTGCGTATAAATTCAAGCTCATTTCTTTATTCTTGGGACTAACTTGCGGGTTGGGCAAGTAGTTGAATTCTTCTCATATATATTGAAATCTCCATTTCAACCAAAATTTTCTTCTTCAATATTTACTTGTTGGATTATCCAACCAAGTGGTTGCTCTGCAATCCGGTTTCAGGTATTCATTAGGGCGTGTTTTCTAACATAACCACTTTGGGTGCAATTCACCCTTAAAATTTGACTTAATGAGAAATAGTGCCCAAAATACCTTTAAACCTACAAGACAAGCCTCATCATATAAACCTACATCATTTTATTACCAAAATGATATTGCCCAAATCTGAGAAAACTCGAATTTTCAAGAACCTGTATTGAAAGCTTGAAGCTTTGGGAACTGAAAGGGGAAAAGACTGCTCTCAAGAATCCACGAGGAAGGACTGCAAATGCAAGCTAAGCTAAGAATAATTAAAAATGTATAACAATAAATTGATGGGTAGAGCTGAAGAAAGACCCCAAAGAAAGTACATTGCAAAGCTTTGATTGCTCAGCAAAACCCAGATTTATGGATACAGATTATTGTAATTGATGGATAAACTAGAAAGTGCAACTTTATTTCGAGCCATTATGTCTACTTTCCCTATTCAAAATTAAACCAACATATATATTCCAGAATATATTCGACAAATCACTAACTAATTGTCTTAATTTGTCAAATACTTCATTCATTCTGGCCATCTTCTACTGAAGATTTAACTTCAGCTCCAGTTGTCTTTGGAGGGCAAATAACATTCTTGACAGTGGAGAAGTTGAAGTCAAGATCTGCCTTCAACTTTGAGCAGGTAGCATGTATCCATTTCTGTGATATGCTAGCGGTTAAATTGTCCTGGCCACCTGCCAAGTTTTCTTCAATTGCAGGACGTATTGAGCTCAGAAGCGGCTTTATGATTAATTTCTTACAAAACTATATATTCAATTAAGATTTAAGGGGGAAAATGGGATGTTCCTTCATTAGGAGGCGCATTTGTTCCATTAGTACTCAAAAATGTCAATCAGCTTGACTTTAGCAAGAAAGCACTAATGCACCAGTAATATAACACAGGAAAAGCTCGTTTTGGTTACTTCCTTTGATGCAAGTATCTCAGAAACAGGCTTCCAAGTGACATTTTTTCGGCAAGAAATTTTCCGCTTTCAATTTTTTCTTTGAAGTTCGACCTGGTCTGATACTATAATTCTGGCAAGCACCATCACTTTTGACGGGAGAGAAGGTTCGTTTCATATCTTTAGAATGTAACTCCCATCTGTTGCATGTTTCAGCTTTCGCTGACTTTGCTGCCACACAATCCATGTTAACTGAATAATGAGGATCCATACTTGTCATATCCTTCAATTTAAGTTCAGATATCTTTCTAGTATTCACTAACACAGAATAATCAGTGTTTTCACCTGATGTGGGTTCATTCATGAAAGAGCTTGAAGCCCGAACCCGCTTTGGATAATCGGCAATGGAGCCATAGAGTGTACTCGTTTCATCTGTGCGTCTGCAACAGGAAAACCAGATTATACCTTAATATCCCATCTGACCAGCCAGGTATGCTCCACATATAGTGGACACCGAGATTAAGGCCCATTTGACGTGACTTTTGTGTTTATTTTTACCTTCTGTAGAAGAGCTTTTCAAGAATTTCTCTTAATTTTTGTTTTGAAAACTAAATTTTAAAAGAATTTTCTGTTCTGAAAGTGCTTTTAGATAAAGTTATATTGGATCAGCTTTTTTTAAAAGCTCTATTACTTAAAAAAACACAAACGAATCCATAAGCAACTTTTGGGTATCAAAAGTTCATTTTGACTTTTTAAAAATCATGTCAAATAGACCTTAAGAAAATAAAAAGTTCCGAGAAAGGGCATCATTAGGACATGAGCGTGATTCTCATGTCTCATCGTTTTGTTACTCATGACGAAATGTCGGAATGAGTTCATGCCATTTAGTATCATAGGATTGATACAGATAAATATGGGCAAATGATAAATGTTAACCATCAGGGTCAAATCAATCAACGGAATAAGAGGATTGAATTTTGAAAAATGTACATATTTAGTTATTCAAATCAATTTTTAATTAAATAATGAACGTACATTAACACGTTTATCTATTTAACCACACGAGACACACCTGACAACTTGATAGAACTTTTAAATGAAAATCATCGTTAAGAGCTGCGCACTCTAAAAGTAAATCGGAGACAATACTACCAACAAATAAATCTCTAAAATAGAAATGTAAAATGATGTAAAGATTAGGGACCGTAACAACAATATTCCTTTCTCGTAAAATCAGTCCCTGTAACATTCCACTACGATTCTTTCTTTCTCACAAGTCCCAAAAAGGAAGAAAATAAAGCAAATGCAATGCAGAAAAGATTCAAATGAATGAATGATCTTCTGTAAAGCCGCACCAGCTGACATGGCCTCCTACCCTCGTTCAATGGTTTCTCTATCTCTCCACCCTTTCTCTATTTATAGATGTATATACATAGCTGTGTGCGTACGAACAAACATTTCATATTTATGCACATTTATGGTCTAATATAATAATTTTTAATGCATGTATAATGATGGGCACGATCAGGATCTTCTATCATCAATCTATATTAATTTGATTGGGTGTAGTAGAATTGGATTTTAATTTGGACTATGATTGATCTGGACTCGTCATTATAATTCAATATTGTTTAGTTGTGATAAGATTTGTGTTCTTCTTCTTCTTTCAGTTGTAATCATGTCATTACTCTGGTTTGTCACGCCCATTTATTTCTAATTGCTTCCGGCATCATTTTTAAATTATATATTTTTATCGTTAGATTTTCGCACTTGTACTCGTTAATTGTCTTAGTTCGCAATTTCAAAACTATCAAGTTCAATCTTCAAAAATAAGAAATAAAATTATCAGGTTGAAGGTTTGTTGAATTTTCCTTCATATAATTCTTACATATTTAATAATATAGATTTTTATAATGTATATTTGTATGATTATGCTCTGGGTAATTTGATATTTCCTTAATCTTGTTGTAAGTGTTTAATCTTGTGCTTGCTGAATACATGAATTTAAGGGAAATTGGAGTTTTTAGTTTGTGTTTTGGCGTAAAGATTGCTTCTTCATATATATATATATATATATATATATATATTTTTTTTTTTTTCTTTCTATTCAGTACTTTTATTGTGATTCTGTTTTGGAAGGGGTTGGAGCTGTGTGTATGGCCAGAGATGAGAAAGCTTTGCCTAAGAAAGAACCTTATGTATGAGTTTATAAGGTTGTTAGCAATGCCATACAGGACCATGAGGGGAGTTAGTCGATGTCTTGGACGAGTTTCGCGTTGTTGCAGCATTCCAAATATGTCATCTAGCTTGCGCATTGAATTGGTGAGTCATAATATTAAGTTCCAACACTCTTGAGCAAATGCAAATTTCGAGTTAATAAACTGTACTTCCTTGATCTTTCATGTATGTGGGATATGGGAAGAGGTAATCCAAAGACAATATCTAATTGCGTAAACATGTATTCTTTTGGAAGATGATACATTCCATGGTCAACTGAATTAGAGAAACAAATTTATATAAGTTGATCACAGTTAGATTATGCCCCTATTTGGAGGGGATTAAAATAATTTTTTAGTAGATTTTGACTAAAGTCTATGAAATGTGTGGTTGAAAAGTTGTGAGTCTCATGAAATGTGTGGTTAAAAGTAATTGTCGACTTTGTCTTAGATTAACAAAGAGGGGCTATTAGATATCATTGAGTATGACATTCTTAGTTTTTTCTTATATCTTTTGAAACTTTGCCATTAATCTTGTCCTTGGGATGCTATGATAATTGTTCTTCTAGAGAAAGGATTGATGCAGACATGCAGTTTGAATAGTACATAGTGCAAGGTTAAAATACATTACTTTTCGTGTCAATATTTCTGATGTCGTCCTGTAAATATCAATTTGAACATTGAGTTAACTGTGTCCTTGGCTTCCATTCAAACTAATATTTTTTCTACATGCTTGTGTAACCCTTAATTTGCCAAAAATAGTTACAACTAAATTTGATGGTATTGACTAATTAGAGAGCTAGATGTTGAGTTGAGACACAAGGAGCATTGGGGGAAAAAACTATTGTGTCCAATAATGAGTTTTGCATTGTTGCATCATACCAATATGTCATCCAGTTTGCTCATTGAATTGGTGAGTCATAATCTTGATTATCAACAGTTATGAGCAAGTGCAAAGTTTCAAGTTAGTAAATTCTATCCCCTTGATTTTTCATATACGTGGATTATATGACTTCTGATCAGTTTAAAATGTGTTCTTTTGACAGTTAACGAATCCCATGTAAACCAAAGTGGAGAAATGATATTTATAAAACCAATGGTAGTTAGATTATATGGATATCAGTATTACTACCCCTTGATTATATGCCTAGTTTTTCCTTCTTTCTTTTGAAAGTTTTCCAAGAATCTTGTTCTTGGATGCTATGATAATTGTTCTATTAGAGAAAGCAGACAATTTGAATAACACATAGTGGCAGGTTAAAACACATATTGCTTTTTGTGTCAATGATACTAATGTAGTCCAGTGAACAATGATTTGAATTTTGTCTCAAGAAAAAATAAACAGTACATTCATATTTGAAATGAAACCTTTAATTTGCGAAAACATTTGAAAATATACTTTAATGCTTCTGTCTATTTAGAGAACTAGACGGTGAGTTGAGGGAGGGGCATGGGGGTAAAAAATATCGTGGCTAATGGAATGGAGTTATAATCTTGAAGCTGACCAAAACTATCGAAGTTTCAATTTAATAATTTTTGTAAGTTTTTATTTCATAAATCTAGAGTTTAGTTACAGAAAATAATTTAAATGCTTATATAAGTGAACATGGACATTTAAGATATGTATTTCTGACTGTCAGATTTTAGAATTGTTGGAGTTGAAATGTAGTACCTTGTTTATCAGTGCAGTTTGCTTAATAAAATATTAACTACTGGTTTGGGAACTACATATTACTGTTCAATGACATTAACACAACAAGAGAAACATTGATAAAGAGAAACAAATGAGTGATTAGAGAAAAGAACTACCGAAGTTGAAGACTCTGATGAATAAGAGCTCTATGGTTGACCATTTAAGGATTAGAAATTGTAAAGCCCAAATGCTCGGGAAAATTTTGAATTTATGGAAATGATACTGTGCACCATAAGGCACAACCAATGGAGAAAGGCTATTTGAATGGCATTTTTTAAGTAGTTTGAATGGAACATTAACTGAGGGATTGACTTGTCATGGAGATGCTTTATCATGCTGAGCATAATTCTCTGCAACAGATGGGGAGGCAGCTCCATAGGCCTTCTTGTCATGTATATTGTATATTGTCATGAAAGACACGTGCATGCTTAGGTAGATAAACTTGTACAATTATTCTTATTGTCTTTTTCTTCGCTGTAGGTACCATGCCTTAGAGACAACTACGCATATATACTACACGACGAGGATACTGGAACAGTTGGAGTGGTTGATCCTTCTGAAGCTGCACCTATTATAGATGTGTTGGATCGTAGAAAATGGAATTTGAATTACATACTGAACACTCATCATCATTATGATCACACTGATGGCAACATGGACTTAAAAGAAAGGTATGGTGCAAAGGTATGATAACTTTACATTTTGTAGCATCTGGCCCTTCTCCGTATGTGAACCCAGACATAAATGCATGCATGTGTATGCCTTCGTACACATGTTAACGACTTTGAAGACAATGAATATTACAACTGTTAAGGGGAAATCATTTTGAAAAAAAATGTAATGCAGGTTGTATAATCTTTCCAATTCATAAATGCCTTTCTCATTGTGAAAAATGAAAATGATATTGAAGTAAGATATTTGATTTACTCTGTTGAATTAATTTGATAAGAAGACTGAATGTCGTATTCTGGAAACAACTCCATGAAATCAAGCCACAGAGAACTGTAAGGCTGTCATGTATAGATGGCAACTGCATCTAAAAAGTATATTATTTGGGGAAGAGGTGTGGGGGCTTCTGAAAAGTTTGATGGGGCTAAATAGGACGTGTCTAACTGCCATTAGTATTCCCAGTTAGGTCTGTTAGATGCAAATAATCAAACTCATTATCTTATCAATTGTAAGTAATTAAGTATCGAATTGGTGAGAAACTATCAGAATATGGAAATGTTGTAAACTTGATGACTTGAGTTAGCCATCAAGTATCTGCATGATTAAAATGTCTCTTTTGGGGTGTCTAAAAATGTCCTCACATATTATTTCTATTTGCCCTTATGTGTTAAGATGATTCAATGGTATATAAATTTCGAAGATGGGAAATTATTTGGAGGACAGGAAATGGAATGCCACCTTTAAATGGTTTTCCTGAAGGGCCGAAGGATCTACTTGGGTTCTGATCAAGAGATAGTATAAGGTTGACACTTCAGGGACCTGATATCTCATCCCTTCCACAATAAAAAAGGCCATGGATACCAAATGATACATATAAAGCTGCTTTTTTTCTTTATAATAAGAATTAAGATTTCCGTTGTGATCAATGTTAAAATGAGAGAGTGCATATACATATTCAGTGACTTCTGCATTTTCCCCAATTTTAATTTTTAGATCTTTGTACAGGTCTTTCAACCTTCTATACATTCTTGTAGGTCATTGGATCGAGTTTAGACAAGGAGAGTATCCCTGGGATTGATATTACTTTGGATGATGGGGATAAATGGATGTTTGCAAGCCACAAAGTGGTCGTAATGGCAACTCCTGGTCATACCCAAGGTTTTGGCTAAAATCTTGATAATACGTTTTTTTTTTTTTAGTTTGAAATCGTGGAAATAGAATATTTACTCTCTCTTCAATTTTAGTTGCTTTATTGCTGGAAATCAGTTCTCTTCCTGTAATTGTTTTGCCACTTCAATATAGTATTACCTGTTGCATATTTGTGAAAAATTTTGATTGTTTGTGTGAAAAAAATTCTGCTTTAAAGTAAAGAAATTTTAATGCCATTCTGGAACTATTTCAGATAGATGAACTATAAGTTTCAGTAATTGTAAAGAAGACTGATATATATTTATCCCAAATGGTTTCAATAAAGTACCTTCAGATATTTTTCTCAGTTTGGTTTTACCTTGCTGCCTAAATCTTTGGTGTTTTCCGAAATCGAGCAGGACATATTAGTTTCTACTTCCCTGGATCAAAGTCAATTTTTACAGGAGACACTTTGTTCAGCTTGTCATGTGGCAAGCTCTTGCACGGAACTCCTGAGCAGGTGATTAGGATATCTAGTATGCTGATGTTATTTCTTTTACAAACTCAAAAAGTTGGTGAAGAAGATATGCTCAGTGGTCAACACCCACACCATGAAAAAATAAAATAAAAAGAGAATTCCAAGAAAAAGGATTTGATCTAAAGGTCATGATGGTAATGCATTTTTTGTACCAGATGTTTTCTTCCCTGAGTAAGATTAAATTGCTGCCAGAGGATACAAAAATATATTGTGGTCATGAATATACATTGGTAAGCACGGTTGAAATTTCAATGTTTTTCTTTTTCTTTTATTTATTTTATCTTCGAGCTGAAAGCTTCATGAAGGCTAAATGCATTGCAATTTTGTTCAGAGTAATTCAAAGTTTGCACTATCTATAGAACTGGGTAATGAAGAACTACAATCTTATGCTGCCCACGTAGCACATCTACGAAACAAGGGGTTGCCAACGGTATTTTCTGTAGCTCTTCAACTTTCTCCTTGGATGTTTTTTGGTGAAATATTTGCTGCAAGTATGAACAATACTGCTGCTCCTGTGATGAAAATGTCTGCACATTTATCACCTAAAGGTTCATAAAATGTTTTATGATTGCTAATTTACACAGCCATGTTTGGCTTGTCGTCCTTGATATGAATATGCATCCCTAGTTTGATAAAATAAACTACATGAAATATGGAGCTCCTCATCATGATTGCAACACATACTTATAGGTTACAAATTAAAAAGATATGTAACGTTTTTATTTTTTTCATTCTTTTGGGGGTAATAGTATCTCCTCGCTTTTGTGTAATATTATTTATTAATAATAATATTCCATTGACTTGCCTTAGATCCCAACTACGTTAAAGCAAGAGAAGTTGTGTAATCCATTCCTTCGCACTTCAATTAGGGAGATCCGACGGTCATTGAATATTTCTGAATCAGCCAGTGACGAAGAAGCCTTGGGCGCCATCTGCCAAGCCAAGGACAACTTTTAGGTCACTAAGGAATTGGTTATTAGTTATGAACATAGAAGACAACGAAGCACCATGCTCGTCCTCAAATGAAGATGACTTTTGTGGCATATTTGATATCTTAGCTTAGATAGAAATGGATAGTTTTAAATAAATGGTTATAAAAATTTATATTTTATGCAAAACACGTACTTCGGATTTGTAGTACATGGTTGCAGTTTGATTCCGAAATTTCTTTCGAACTTTTGCTTTCACTTCAAAGCTAAGTTCTTGTGTACAGCACTATAGAAGAAAATAAGAACTTTTATTTTTGTGCATTAAGGTATTAGGAGTTACTTTCTAGGTGGATACGATCTATTGAAGAACATAGTGCATGTCTTCAACAGCCGAAGTTTTTGCTGAATCTTTTCTGAGAAGTACATTAGATTACATATACGAGTCTGAATGCGTTAAATTACTGTGTTTAACTAATTACAATATATCCAATAGATTTCATATTTTTATGTTGGTTTCTTCTAGAATTCTCTTCTGTAGGTAAAATTGACCTTTCCACTCTTTCAAACAAATTCTTACAGTAAGAAAGAATCAGACTATTTACTACTATTATACTTTTTAAAATTTAAATAAAGGGTAATTAGCACAAAAAGCCCATACCTTTTAATTTTATTGTGCAAAATGTCCATACTTTTTTTTTTTTTTTTTTGCATTTTCACCCCTATTTTCACATTTGAATACGAAAAAGATCATTTTCTCAATAAAAAAATATAAAATGACAAATATACCCTCCTATTGAATTAAAACAAAAAGAAAAGAAAAGAACAAATTGTAATTATACTTCTAAACTTTAAAAAAAATTGCAAATGAGTTCAAATAAATTATTAAAAGAGTAATTAGTACAAAATGTTCTCACCTTTTCAATATTATTGTGCAAAACGTTCTTACTTTTTATTTTTGACATTTTTATCCTTATTTTCACATTTCATTATGAAAGTAATCATTTTAGAATTCTTTTTTGGTAGGTAAAATTGACCTTTCCACTCGTACAAACAAATTCTTATAGTACGAAAGAATCATACTATTTACTATTATTATCCTTTTAAATTTTAAATAAATATTAGCTAATATTTAGTAAATTTTACAAATAAATTTGTATTAAGAAAATAGAAATAAAAAAAATCCAGACAATTATTTTTCAAAATTATATTGCCAATGTAAATTACAAAATACTTCACATACTACATACCAATATCGAAAGCAATAGTGTCACCACACTACGTCTAAGTATAGAAGTAGATCATCTACGGAATTCTTTGTATATTACGGAGTAGAGTTATTGACACACTGTACAACCTTCATTCTTTGCTACTACAAATGCATCATCATCGACATCGAGCATTCTTATACCTATGATATTTATCTTGGGATGTTATATCTGCTAGGTTTCGAAACCCTTGCTGCAGATTTGTTCAAAATTGTTGATTTTGATTTTTTAATGATCATAACCCTACTTTTAAAGTTTATACATGCCCGTAACTAACAAAACTTACTTTTTCAAGGAAATAGTGGCATTTTTACAATGTGAACATATACATTATTTAATCACGTAAAATTTTATGTTTTGTTGGTTTAGATTGAACAAGTATTTGGGTTTAATGTTTAGTCGTATTGTCTAATGAAAGAGCATCTCGAATGCATTCCATTGTTGCCATCCACGTGTAAATTAAATTAAAAGGTTTCTAGTTTAGGTGGCATAAATGTGTGTTTTATAGACATTTAAGTTCAAATTTCATCTCCAATGTATGACTAAAAAAGGATAACTTGCATTTTATTAACTCCAAAATAAAATAAATAAAATCTAGAGAAAGAGAGGAAAAATTCAATTGTGCGTGAAAATCACAAAATATGAGAGAGAGAGAGAGAGAGAGAATTTAATTACATGCGTGAAAATCAAGAATCAAAAGAAAGAAAGAAGAAAGAAAGAAAGAGAAAGTTTTAAATTTTGTTGACTCACTCTATTTAACAAAGTCTGTACATATATACAATGCATATTTTTCCCTTCATGACGTAAACTAGAAAAAGTCCAGATCAAATTGCATCGGAGTTAGTGTTTAATGTCACCACATGCGATTTTGTACTCGTTGGTATACTACGAGTTAGTGTATGATACCAATTGACCACTTTTTTTAGACAATGTGTAGTAATATTGCTTTGAAACAATCATTGTGTGCGTGGGTAGTGTGATTACTATTTGGACTGCAAACACAATATTCTATCTTGGGAAAATTACCCTAAACCATACCTTTAAAGTTTAAATTTCAAAAATCAAATCTTAATCACATTTTTTCAATAATCAGGTGATAATTCATATTTAAAATATTAATATTTAATCTACATATTCACCCCATTTATTCTAATCCAATTTCATCTTCAAACCCCAATCATCTTCAATATCTTTTTCCTTGTGTACCCTTCGTTCTCTCTCACTTCTCTCTATCACAAACCACCATTAGTGTTACTGTCGCCATCACCAGCGACAATCACGGTGTCGCCATCACTCTGATCGACCCAACGATACTGTGTAGCAGTTCCTCGACCTTTCTCTATTTTCACCGTTGTTCAACCTCCTCCAATAGCGGTGCTCTAGCGGTCTTCACTACTGTGTAGAGGTGTTTGTGTGGGGGTGTGTGGATTTGCACCGATGTGTAGGGCGTTTATGCAATCGTGTCTTCATTGGCCGTATGTGATTTTTGGCGTTGATTCTAGAAGGCTTATTTAACTGTTTCTTCTTCTATGAATGGCTGTGGGGATGGTGGAGATTTATTTGGGCATTTATTTGTTATTTTTGGATTCAAAAATGGAAGAATTTGGAGTGATTGAGCTAGTGGTGCTAACACAGCAACCCATTGAGATCAAAATGTGAAGCTTTGTCTCCAATCGGAGTTGTTGCAGTTGCAGTTGCCTCCAATTATGATTGCGATTGTGGTGTACAGATCTGTCGGTGATGTAAATTTGTAGTTGTTTTGATCTACATTAGAGAATGTGGTGGTGCTGGTTGGTGTTTTTTAGAGGTGTTGGTGGAAATTGTGGTGATTGTTTGTGGACCATATTAGTTGAACTTTTCTTCACCTGGTGGATTGTGATATTAGTCCGCTACATATTCATCTTTTTTTTTTTTACACCTTAAATTTTTAACATGCATTGACTTTTGATATAATCGTCGACGATGTTGCCTATAACCACTAAATTGCTTGAATCACATATTAATTGAGATTTTCTTGTGACCAATTTTGTGCTAATTGTAACCGATTATAACTTGATTACATACGGTCACAGTTAATATTGAATTGATCACAGACAGTCACACTAAACATAAATTTGGTCATAATTAGTCACAGATAACATAAGTCAGTAAATGTTGTATTTATGGTCGTGGATTTGAGTTGAAGGTGGTAGTGGTGGTGCATTGAAGGTTATTCTGGTGAATTGTGTTGCTGGTCTCTGGTGTGTGCAGATTTGTTTATGATAACCTTCTGTAATAAAAATTGTATTAGTTGTGACTGGCTGTGACCAATTGTTTCTGTGCTAATTGTGATCAATTGTGAACAATTGGTCACAATTAGCACAAAAACAATTGATCACAATTAGTACAAAATTGGTCACATACAGTCACACTGAATGCAAATTTGGTCACAAATAGTCACACTGAATACAAATTTGATTTCAATTACTCACAAATAATGACTAGATTACATACAATGATTTGAACATTTTTCTGGGTTTCGTGGATAGGTTTTGGGGTAGGGTAGGATAGGGTAGGGTGAGATGGTTTCATGAACTGAGATGCAATTTTCAATTTTTAATTTCTGAATTTTTTTTTTGGAAGGTGGGGTGTTGTGGTGTGGTGTGGGGTCCGTGGATGGGATCCACGGGGTTGGGATGATAGGGATGAGATATTATTAATTGATATATTATTAATTTGGTGGGAGTGAGTGGGGATAATTAATTTTGATTAATTGTATTTTATATATATTATTAATTGGAATTAATACTTGAATTTTGAAATGATTTGACAAGTTTGTTAGTTTTGAAATGTAATAGAACTAATCACAGGTTATTAATAAAAAAAAAAAAAAAAGGTCGCTAGAAAAGTCGTCATCGCCGGAGCCAATAGAGAGGTGAAAGGAAGGTGGTGTAGTAGGGTGATAGGATGGGGTGGCATGAATTGAAAATAATTAATGTATATTATATTATAATTTAATATTTAATAAATTTATTTACCATCTGATTTTTGAAATAAATTAACAAGTTTGTTAAATTTGAAAATTGATTCTTATATGTAGGGTTTGTGTGGTGTTCCCTTCTATCTTTCATTTTCATTGTTCTTTACTTTAGGGTATTTTTTAGGGCTGAACATGGTCTAGTTCGATTCTCGTTAGAACCTAATCGATCCGAAATTTTCAGATATTTAGTAAGTGGAACCGTCGGATTCAAATTTAATTATGGAATCGTTCGAAGGGTTCGGTTTCAAGAAGTTCGGTTCAGTTCGGTTCCATTCTGTTCCCAGATTCTGTACTATAATTATTATTTTTTATATATACAAAGTTACATTAATTTCACTAATGACATGTTCAATCTTAACTCTTATAAAACAACGTAGTCTAATTTTATGTGTATTTTGTGCCCCTCTTTGCTGAGTTCTTCATAATTTTGATTGTTAAAATCACAAGAACGGAAATATAACAAGCTCACAATAATTAAGAGATGTGCCGTCGAGTTTCAATTCGATTTCTCAAGAATAGTAGAAGCGACACTACGGTAGAATAACACATTTGAGTAAAATTTAGGTCAATTTGATTAAATTGGAATTGGACTGAAAATTAGAAATAGAAAAATTATATTTGGGTTTGAGCTAAAATAACTAGTTAACAAATTTATTTACAAAAAATAAAATAATTTGTTTTATTTAAAATAAATAAATTTAAAAAATTAGAAAGATTTGATTCTTCGGTTCTTGATCTAGACTCGAGAACCGAATCGAACCTGTCGATTCTCGATTCAGATATCTGTTCGGGTATTTAATTGAAGAAAAATTGCTCGGTTCGATTCAATTCGGTTCGGGTCCAATTCAATTCAGCTTGGTTTGGGACTATTGGACAGCCTCAGTAGTCTTGTTACGTTTTAATTGAAGTAGTACTTTCAAATTTATTATTTTCAGCATTTCTATCTCTAGTTCATTGTAATCTCTCGAGGTAAGTTAAGCATATCCACCTCTCCCTGTACGTAATTCTTCCAATATATAAAGCAATGTTGATGAATCCAAACGTCCCATTGGGTCTGGGTTGGGGAGTAAAAACCTCACCTAAGCTTGACAGTGAGTTAAGCTAAACCCAAGGCCGGATCTCAGATTTTAGGACCTTATGCCAATTTTAAATATGGAGCCCTATGAATATTTAAAATATGTATTAATAATAAATAAAAATACTCAAAATTATACAAATAATAATCTAAAACTTTCAAATGTCTAAATTAAATTCATTTCTTGAAATTTATTTATTTTTTTGATAAAAAATCAACAATTATACTATTATAATCAATTTGTTCAGAACATTCCTATTTCTACTTCATTTAAAATGTGTTTTATTCGACATTCAATTCATAGAGTTAAGTTCATCCAACCACAGGATAAGATATACTTTTTTTTAATCTCCAAAAACAATCAATTTTTACAATAATGTGCAAGCCAAATGAGCCAAAAATCAATGCCACCCAAAATTCTAACATAAATTTTTGTTCACGATTTCCTATCCCTGAGCCAGCAATAAATTGAAGCAACTAAGTAGCAGTTTGCTATTGAGGTTGTACTTGTTGCCATCTTCCACTAGTGAAGATGCCACTATTTGTGGTACTAAAGCGTATCACATAAGAAATTGAATTAAATTACTTGTACAGAACTATTTATTATCACTCGGATGACATCCACTCACATGTAGTGGGACCCGTGTGAATAAACAATGCAAAAAAAAAGGTAGACCTCCTAGTGTGAGGGTCGGTCGGGGAAGTGGCTTACCACTTCCCTGTATATGTAGTAGCTTTGTAAGAAATTCGGTAAAGGCCCACCTAAAAAAATTTAAACACGCATTGTTGTTGAGAAATTGGTTGTTCAAAACCAACAAAAGGAGAAGTGGAAAATTGCTGACAATTTCGGTCGACCGAACTGGACTGCGGTCGACCGAAATCTGCAGGATTTCAACCAAGAAGTTGCAGGAGGTTTCGGTCGACCTTTCGGTCGACCGAAATGGAGGTCGGTTGACCAACCGGTCGACCGAAAACTGTGACCGTTGGACGGTTTTTAGCCGTTGAAAATTCATTTTTGGAGGCTTTTCACTTGGTTTTTGGCACCACTTCGTGAATATGAACTATGCCTATATATAGTGGGGTCTTGTTCAATGAATAAACACTTGGAAATCATTACAATCTCCACATACAAGATCAAACTATCTTCTTACTCATATTCTTACAATTTTATTGTGTTTCTCAAGTTTTGTTGGTAGAAATACTTTGTGCTTTATATTTCTACTACAAGGCTTTATCAATCCTTCAAACCATGTGCCGGAAAACCTTTAAGCATCTCGAATTTACCGGAGAAGGGGCAAATATTGTTTGAGGACAGCGATCACGCGGTTGAGCCTTTGCATCGAAGTTCTTGTTCTTGAATCCTTGTTGCTATTTCGGTTTGTTCATTCTCCTACTCGAAGGTATTATTTCCAACAATCTCAAACAATATTCCTGCAATGGAGAGTGAAACAACAATGGCTACCATAAAGTTGATGAATCAAGACTTGGTTCGTTTGGATCGCTTCGATGGCACGAACTTCACAAGATGGCAAGATAAGTTGAAATTCCTTCTTACGGCATTAAAGATTTTTTATGTGCTTGATCCGAACTTGGAAGATCTACCCGAACCATCCGACAAAGACACCGATGAATCAAGGGTGAATAGAAAGAAGCGTGAAGAGGATGAATTAATATGCCGTGGCCATATTCTCAACTCTTTGTCGGATCGATTGTATGATCTTTACACCAACACAACTTCGCCAAAAGAAATATGGGATGCATTGGAAAGTAAGTACAAAGCGGAGGAAGAAGGTACCAAGAAATTTTTAATTTCTAAGTACTTCGATTTTAAATTTCTTGAAAACATCCCCTTGCTTCCCCAAATTCATGAATTGCAAGTATTAGTCAACAAATTGAAGGCGGTGAAGATTGAAATCCCGGAGACCTTTCAAATGGGGGCAATTATTGCAAAACTCCCCGGTACTTGGAAAGGATACCGGAAGAAAATTATGCATAGTTCCGAGGATCACTCCTTGGAACAATTGCAAAAACATTTGCGAATTGAAGAAGAGTCAAGAATGCGTGACAAGAGTGAAAACTCTTATGAAGGCACTTCCAAAGCAAATGCAATTGAGAAATTGGAACCACCAACAAAATCCAACAAAAGGAAGCCTTCAACGAACTTCAACTAGTTTAAGAAGAAGACAAAAGGAGGTTGTTTTGTGTGTGGAAAATCTGGACATTATGCAAAAGATTGTAGACACCGAAAACAAAACAACTTCGAGGGCAAAGTGAACTCCATCAAAGAAGATAGAATTGTGGCCACCATTTGTGAAATCAATGCAATCAAGGGAAAAGTTCCCGGATGGTGGTATGATACTTGTGCTACAATACATGTATCATATGATAAATCTTCTTTCAAGACTTATCATGAAGTTGATGGAGACCAAGAGATTCAAATGGGTAATGAGGTTCGATCTAAAGTGATTGGAAAGGGAAGTGTGGATATCATCTTCACTTCCGGCAAGACCATTACCTTGACCAATGTACTACATGTTCCCGACATGACTAGAAATTTGGTTAGTGGAAATCTCTTAGGAAAATCGGGTATCAAAAGTGTATTTGAATCCGGAAAACTTGTATTATCCCTAAATGGAAAATTTGTTGGAAAAGGCTATTCTAGTGAAGGAATGGTCAAACTATGTACTGTTGACAATTTGAATGAGAATAAAAATAACTTTGCTTATGTTGTTGATTTATTTTCATTATGGCATGCTAGATTAGGACATATTGGAAAAAGTACTATGAAACGTATGATGAAATGTGACTTAATTTTATATGATGAAAATGATGTCTTTAAATGCAAAACTTGTGTAGAAGCAAAGATGATTAAAAAGCCTTATCAAAGTGTAAAAAGAACATCTAATATCTTAGAGTTAATTCATACGGATATTTGTGAATTAAATGGCATGTTAACTAGAGGTGGAAATAGGTATTTTATTACCTTTATTGATGATTGTACTAGATACACATATGTTTACTTAATGAAACATAAAAGTGAAGCATTTGATATGTTTAAAGTATATAAGAATGAGGTTGAAAATCACTTAAATAAGAAAATAAAAACCTTAAGAAGTGATAGAGATGGAGAATATTTTTCTAGTGATTTCAACATATTTTGTGAACAACATGGCATAATTCACCAATGTTCGGCACTTAGAACACCGGAACAAAATGGTTTAGCTGAAAGAAAAAATAGAACTTTAGTTGAAATGATAAATGCCATGCTTACCTATGCTAAATTGTCACTTAATTTGTGGGGTGAGACCTTGTTAAGTGCATGTAGGATATTGAATAGAATTCCTTCTAAACAAACTAAGGTTTCTCCTTATGAATCTTGGAAAGGAAGAAAACCTAACATTGGATACTTCAAAGTGTGGGGGTGTCTTGCTTATTTTAAGAACACAAACCCTAATAGGACCAAGTTGGGTCCAAGAGGCATTAAGTGTGCCTTTGTTGGATATGCTAACAATAGCAAATCATATAGACTATTAAACTTGGAGACCAATGTGATTATTGAATCAAGTGATGTAGAGTTTTTTGAGGATTCGTTATCTTCGGATAATGAATTGAGGGAAAATCTCTTAGATATCCCTAGCTCAAGTGGAACACAAGATGAAACATCTTCTAAAGGTGTTGATGAGTCAAGTGAGCCACGAAGAAGCAAAAGAACTCGAATTGAGAAGTCTTTAGGACCGGATGAAATTGATTCTCAACGCATTTCCTTTTACTTAGTAGAAGGAAATGAATTGAATGTCGTAAGAACAATTCCATTTGTTCTACATGTGGAAACCAATCCTAAAACTTATAGAGAAGCTATGACTTCTCGTGATAGCATGTTTTGGAAAGATGCAATCAAAGATGAAATGGATTCAATAATGTCAAATAATACTTGGGAGCTTGTCGATTTACCACCCGGATCCAAACCTATTGGATGTAAATGGGTATTCAGGAGAAAATACAATGTTGATGGTTCTCTAAATACCTTTAAAGCTAGATTAGTAGCTAAAGGATATCGACAAAGAGAAGGAATAGATTATTTTGATATATATGCACCGGTAGCTAGAATAACATCAATAAGGATATTATTTGCACTAGCTTCGATACATGACTTGCATGTTCACCAAATGGATGTCAAGACGGCATTCTTGAATGGGGATCTCGATGAGGAGGTTTATATGGAGCAACCTGAAGGTTTTGCTCTACCCGGAAATGAACCTAAAGTGTGCAAGTTAGTAAAATCGTTATACGGTTTAAAACAGGCACCTAAAAAGTGGCATGAGAAATTTAACTTAGCTATAATTTCGTTCGATTTTAAACATAACAGTGTAGATAAATGTTTATATTCAAAAGTATGTGATGATTATGTGATATTTATATGTTTATATGTTGATGACATGTTGATTATGAGTGATCACATGGATGGAATAAAAGAAACAAAGAGGTTTCTATCTTCCACATTTAAGATGAAGGATCTTGGACAAGTGGATACCATTTTGGGTATCAAAGTCACAAAGACTAGTGGGGGTTACCATTTAAGTCAATCACATTATGTTGAGAATGTGATAAATAAGTTCAAACACTTGAACATAAAAGAAGCAAGTACCCAAATTGATCCAAGTTCAAAACTTGTAAAGAATGATGGAAGGGAAATTGCTCAATTAGAATATGCAAGTGTCATTGAGAGTCTTATGTATGCAGTTCAATGCACAAGACCAGACATAGCATATGCAATTAGTAAACTTAGTAGGTTTACTAGCAATCCAGGCAATGACCATTGGAAGGCAATTGGAAGGGTTCTTGGGTATTTAAAGAAAACCAAGAACTTAGGTTTACAATATACTAAGTTCCCGGCTGTATTGGAAGGATTTACAGATGCTAGTTGGATATCTAGCACGGGTGAGAATAAATCCACTTCCGGTTGGGTGTTCACTCTTGGAGGAGGAGCTATTTCTTGGAAATCAAAGAAACAAACATGTATAACGCACTCGACCATGGAATCCGAATTCGTAGCATTATCGGATACCGGGAAAGAAGTTGAGTGGCTTAAGGATCTCTTTTATGAGATACCTTTGGGACCGAATAATACATCTTCAATATCCATCTTGTGTGATAGCCAAGCCACATTAGCAAACGCATACAATGAGGTATACAACGGAAAGTCTAGACATATGAGTCTTAGACATGACTACATAAGGAAATTAATCAAAGATGGAATAATTTCCCTAAATTATGTTAAGTCTATCGAGAATTTAGCGGATCCTCTAACTAAACCTCTAAATCGAGATTTGGTAACATCTACATCGAGTAGGATGGGGTTGAAACTCTTAAAATAGAAAGATTCACCAATGACAGCAACCCTACCTGTCATTACTCAAAAGGTAATCCACGGGTTCAAAGGGTAACACAAGTCATTTGATATGTGGATAGTTTCAGCATTATTCAAATCCGCGATAACCCTATCCTAGTTAAATAATGCTGGTTGTTACTGAAGTGAGGGTTGAGCTTCAAGCTCTTAATGAAATTCAGTGCTAAGAGCACAAGCATTTCTAAAAGTAACAAAGATGCTGGAAGAATTTCACCTAGATGAACTTCGAGGTGGTGCCGCCTCAATAGAGAGCTAGAGTTACTCTATTAAAAGTTTGTCGAAAAGGATGAGCGCAAGGCCATAAAAGCGCTAAGCGAGTTTGAGGAACTTGAGAACACGTGGTGCTCGTGTGTGTGTTCTTACCGGTATCGTCACATGGAATAACTGGTTCAAAGCTTCAAGCTACCTTTGATTCCGACTTTACTTTGTTAGAATTACACTATGGTTAGATTCAAATCGAAAAATATCTAATCCTTAGGCATGAGTATCGTTCATGTTGAATATGAGACTTGTTAATTTTGAACAAGTGGGGGATTGTTGAGAAATTGGTTGTTCAAAACCAACAAAAGGAGAAGTGAAAAATTGCTGACAATTTCGGTCGACTGAACTGGACTGCGGTCGACCGAAATCTGCAGGATTTCAACCAAGAAGTTGCAGGAGGTTTCGATCGACCTTTCGGTCGACCGAAATGGAGGTCGGTCGACCGAAAAAGTTCGGTTGACCAACCGGTCGACCGAAAACTGTGACCGTTGGACGGTTTTTAGCCGTTGAAAATTCATTTTTGGAGGCTTTTCACTTGGTTTTTGGCACCACTTCGTGAATATGAACTATGCCTATATATAGTGGGGTCTTGTTCAATGAATAAACACTTGGAAATCATTACAATCTCCACATACAAGATCAAACTATCTTCTTACTCATATTCTTACAATTTTATTGTGTTTCTCAAGTTTTGTTGGTAGAAATACTTTGTGCTTTATATTTCTACTACAAGGCTTTATCAATCCTTCAAACCATTTGCCGGAAAACCTTTAAGCATCTCGAATTTACCGGAGAAGGGGCAAATATTGTTTGAGGACAGCGATCACGCGGTTGAGCCTTTGCATCGAAGTTCTTGTTCTTGAATCCTTGTTGCTATTTCGGTTTGTTCATTCTCCTACTCGAAGGTATTATTTCCAACAATTGTGGTGGTGAATATGGCCAAAGCGTTTGGGTGATTAAACGTGTGTTGAGCGCAATGGGTGCATGAGGGGAAATTCCTAAAGAATCATTAACGTATGAAACTCACTCTTAGAAAGAAAAAGCTTTTACCTACGCTCTTTTCTTTTTCTTTTTCTTTTTTTCTCAAATAACAACAGCAGGTTCTTCACTGGTGGTGACTGCAGCCTGGATTTTCACAGCAAGATTTACTGAGATGGCAAGTGTTAGAAGCATTTTGTTGACATCTTAAAGTCATAGCTTCGTTAATATTGCATGACTATAAAACTTACATTGTGCTCAGCGAAAAAAATGGTTATTTGAGCTCAAGAATCGCCTTTAACATACCTGTATTTTAGAAGCTACGAATTTTAAATTAAAGGTGTCGCACGAAAAAAAATACACATAGGCTGCATGAACAACTTGTTTCTTTTATCCTATTTGAGGCACCTAACATTGCTATCAACTATAAAATCATATATGATTATAAAACACTTAAAATATCTTTTCCATTCAACAGCTGTTTTCACTGAAAATGTCAAAATATGAATCTCTTAAAATTTCTTAAAAACTGACTGTACTACGTGGTGAAATGCTGAAACCACTAATTCATATCCATAGTCGTAAATGTTTCAATCCTTTTCTTTTTGACTGGTTCAATCAGTATGGGTCGTGCGCACAAATTAGAACATCGTAAATACCGCTATCACAGTGATGTATGGTTCTCAGCTTTATCGCAGACATCGGTTGAAGTTGGTGTGGAACCTGATAATAATTTGCATTGCGTAGTTAATCTGTTAATGATAAGTTGCATATGTGAAAACTCTTAACTGAATCTTGCATGCCCACATATAAACCGTTTTGACTTTTGAGTTCATGTATTATGTGTAATCTATGGAGATATAACTGGTGGATGATTTATGCACATAATTTATAAGGAAATAATTATTATGGGGTTCAACACCAAGTGCAACCGCCGTATGCAATAAAGCACTGAATCATACATCAATGTGTATCCGAAAACACACATGGATGATGAAACATCAAATGTTGTTATATTTGTAGTCATGGGGAAAAGAAGAAACAAAGTGCACCAAGGCACGCATGCAGTCATACACAGATACAATGCATGGAAAGCAAGCACAAGAGGCAGAGACATCATAGCACCAGCAACGAGCAACATTCCTTATTGTATAGCCTTTACAGCCCAAAACCATTAGCGGAGAATTGAAAGCTCTCAAGAAAAAATAGGCAATATGCATGGCCTTTCACAGACAAACTGAAGGGCTCTACCCGTTACCAGCAGTTAAAAATGGTGAGGCACTTGATAAAATAGTGCTGAGAAGTAAAGGAGACTCAAGAAAGGATAAACGTGTATTTTGATTGATGGTAAATGTACAGAGTTTGATACATATATATACAAGTATTTTGAGTGATCAACAAGAAAGGAATATAACTAATTATATATATAATACATGTGAGTGTAAAATCAGTTGCAACAAACAAAGGTGGGACCACAGGTGCACATTAGCATCAGCCTCAATCCATGTGATTCATCAGTCTTCACGTGAGCAATTTATCAGCAATGGTGGAGTGTTACTTGATTTAATTGATCATCTTAACATTCCCCCTCAAGCTGGAGTTTATTACTTAACTCCAAGCTTGTCCCTTAGAAAAAGGAATCTGGTTTGTGAGAGAAGCTTGGTTAGGAGATCAGCAATTTGCTCAGATGATGGAATGTATTGAATGTTCAGCTTCCCTTCAATAACTTTGTCCCTGATAAAATGTATATCCAGCTCAATGTGCTTGGTTCTGGCATGGTAAACCGGGTTTGAAGCTAGAGCATTTGCACCAAGGTTATCACACCATAGTACAGGAGGTGAAACACAAACTAATTTGAGTTCCTTGAGTAGTGATTCAATCCAAGTTAATTCAGCTGCTGCTTGTGCTAAGGCCTTGTACTCTGATTCGATACTGGACCTAGCTACAACATGTTTCTTTGATGACCAAGCCACCAATGTGTCTCCCAAGTAGATGCAATAACCAGCTGTGGACCTTCTATCATCAGGGCATGATGCCCAATCTTCATCAGCAAAGCCAGTGAGGTGTATTATATCAGTCCTTTGGATCCACAACCCTTGTTCAATTGTTCCCTTCAGATACCTGAAAATTCTTTTCACTACCTTCCAGTGAACATCTGCAGGTGTTTGCAAAAAACTGGCTCATTTTGTTGACAGCAAAAGTTATGTCAGGCCGTATGTGAGTAGAGGTGTCAAGATGGGCGAGCCGGACCGAAGGTGAACCGGCCCGCGAATCGGCCTGTGAATCGAGTAGGCCGAATCACGGGCCTAATATATTTTTTATCGGTCCGGGTTGGGTTTTGGAAACCTCTTGTTTTTTTAAAAAAAAAAATTTTACCATTTATTTTTTAAGTGACAATCTTTGGAAAAAAAAAAAAGAGCTTTGCGGTCCGGGCCGGGTCACTTAGTTTTTTCGATCCGGGCCGGACCAGCCCGTATGACGCGGGCTTTTTTTGTAGCAGACTGTGCACGGGATTTTTAGTGTACGGGCCGGTTCGGCCCGGTCTACCCGTTTTGACATCTCTATGTGTGAGCCAAGTATTGTCGTCCACCTATAGCACTTCTATATAGAGAGGGGTCTGCCATTTCATTTCCTTCACTCCTGGAGATGATCTTACCTACTGACATAGACGTTGTACACGGTTTAACATGTTCAAGTTTAAATTTTTTTTAGCAGGTCTCTTGTGTACTTGACTTGAGTTAAATGCATCACTGACTCTTCCCTTTTTACTTCAATAACTAATGTAACTCACCCATGTCCTGCAGAGCAAATTTAGCATTTAGATTATCAATGAAGTCTTGCAATGCCTTCTGGTTGTTTTCTATAACAACTATATCATCAACATACACCAAGGCAAATGTCATTTGATTCTGATTAATGTAAAAGAATAGAGAATTATCAGCCTTTGATCTTGAAAAATTCCAGTCTAAAAGCGTTTTCTTTAGCCTTTCATACCATGCCCTAGGTGCTTGCTTGAATCGATAGAGTGCTCTCTTAAGTTTGCAGACAAAAGTGGGCTTTGTTTGGTCAATGAAACCTTCAAGCTACCTCATATAGACCTCCTCTTCAAGTTTCCCGTTTAAGAATGCATTGTTGATATCAATTTGTCTGATAATCCAGTTCTTAGAGATGGCAAGAGTGAGTACAACTCTTAGAGTTGAAGCTTTTATGACAGGCTAAAAGTTTCATGTTAATCCCCACCTGAAGTCTGCAAGAATCCTTTGGCAACAAGTCTTGCTTTATGCTTTAATATTCTTCCTTCAGTGTCATACTTAATTCTTAAAACCCATTTGTTTCCTATCACCTTTTGATCAGTCAGAGGTGGTACAAGTTCCCAAGTTTCATTTCTCATCATTGCTTTGTATTCACCATTCATTGCTTCTTTCCAATTTCTGTTTGACAGTGCTTCAACAACATTGTTAGGCTCTAGTTTATCCCATTTGAAGTTGTACTCTCTGCATTGTTTGGAGTAAACTTTAGGCTTAAAGATTCCAGCTTTGCTTTTGGTAACCATAGGACATTCAATGATCTAATTCTTTTGTCCTTCATCATTTAACTCAGCTTCATTTATCTGAGCACTTGGAGTATCACCCTGAGTTTGTACAATAATTTCTTCTGCATCAGCCTTTGTATTTCCAGTTACCTAAGCCATTTCATTTTCAACCAATTCTTGTTGATCTAAACTATGAGGTGTTGTTGTTAGAGTTGCTTCAGAGTGAGCTTCATTAGTTGAGCTAGTTGGTCCGCATTTTTGAGGTGAATAGAAAGACAGATGATGGATGATGGTTTCAGAGTTTTATGAGCTATTTCTTTTATTGGGAAATGCAGACTTGAATGGGAATTCCTTTTCATTAAAGACCACATGTCTGGATATGTAAACTCTTTCGGTTGGACTCAAACATTTGTACCCTTTATGAGAGTTACTGAAGCCAATGAAAACACACTTTGTAGAGTGGAAACTAAACTTATGTTCTTGATATGGTCTTAGACAAGGGAAGCAGGCACAACCAAAAATTTTAAGTGAATTATAATCAACTTGATCATTGTATAGAGCCTGATATAGAGCTTTCATTTGAAGAACATGTGTAGGTAATCTGTTAATCAGGAAGGTGGTTGTTTGAAAAGCTTCCCACCAATAGTGTAAGGGCATATTGGCTTGAGCAAGGAGTGTCAAGCCGGTTTCTGTTATATGTCTGTATTTTCTTTCAGCTCTTCCATTTTGAGCTGAAGTGTGAGGGCAGGACAACCTCATTTCAATTCCAGAATTCAGAGTTACTCAGTGAATGCCCTGAATTTACCTCCCTGATCAATTTGGAGGGTTTTAATCTTCCTATCAAACTTATTTTCAACTAAGTTTTTGAACTGAATGAATAGATTCAAGGCATCTGATTTATTTTTCATTGGATAAATCCATGTGAATCTGCTGTGGTTATCAATGAAAAAGATGTAATATTTGAATCCTAAGGTAGAAGTTGTGGGGGCAGGACCCCAGACATGTGAGTGAATAAGGTCTAAAGGAGCAAGGGCATGTGAATCAGACAATTTAAAAGGCAAAGAGTGTGATTTACCAAGTTGACAAGCATCACAAAAGTAACTGATTTCATTGGTATTAAATTTTTCATTACAAAGCTTAAGTACTTGAGACATCACAGTGATGGGAGGATGTCCAAGCCTCATGTGCCATTGTTTTAAAGCTGATTCATTCAACTATTTTGACTCAGCAACAAAAGTTGTAGGGCTCAATTTATTGGAGTAGGTTGACTGTTGATAGATAGATTCTCTGGTTTGGTTTGGTAGCTCAACTTGATAAAGCTCATCTTTAAGCTTCCCTTCCATCAAAACTTCATTCATTTGTTTGTCCTTCACAACACAGAAGTTAGGATGAAATTCCATGAGTACATTGTTATCAGAGGTTAACTGAGACACACTAATCAGATTTTTCTTAATTGAAGGCACCAGCAGCACATTGTTAAGAATAAGAGATTTATCACTCAAAGTGCATAAGTGATCTGTACCAACATGTGAAATATACAGTTTATTACCATTACCAATAGTAAGTTTCTCATTACCACTATACTCATATGCCTCAGACAGATTCTTCTTCTCAGCAGGTAAAACATGGTTACTGGCTCCCGAATCCATGAACCAGGATGGATGAGGCTACAAAGGTTGCTGGTTTTAAGGAGTTATTCTGAAGATGTTGGCTGGGTCTTTCACCCATATATCTTTCATCATATCGATTAAAGCACTTGTCAGCAGAGTGATTATTCAAACCACAGATTTGGCATGGCCCTTTGATTTCAGTTTGTCTGGTGAACCTATCTCTGCTTTTTCCAGTTCCCCTACTGCTGTAGCCTCTTCCTCCAAAGTTAATTCTAGCTCATTTGTTGGCATTTGGCTTATGCACAAAGTTTGCTGAAGTGTGACTCAAATTGATTGAGGCTAAGTTGTTCTTCACAGCATTAAGGAGTTCTAGCCGACTTTCAAAGGTCATCAAGACAGACTGCAATTCATACCAGGTAATGAACTCACCTGCTGTTGATCTGAACTACTATGGGTGTATAATCTTCATCAAAGCTAGCAAGTACTTGTCTGACAAGGTCATTATGAGGAATGTTTTTCCCAACAATTTCCAAGTTATCAGCCAATTGCTTGATTGTGTTCAAGTACTGATCAACAATTTCCAAGTTATCAGCCAATTGCTTGATTGTGTTCAAGTACTGATCAATACTCATCAAGCCTTTCCTTGTCCTTTGAAGTTCACTTATGAGAAATGTAACTCTAGACTTGTTCATCACTCCAAAACTCTCTTGGACAACATTCCAGAGGTTGTGCGAAGTTGTAGATCCCATTACTCTCATGGCGATCTCAGCAGTCATAGAAGAGTAGAGCCAGCCTATTAGGAGCTGATCTATGGACATCCATTTTCCGTATTCGATGTTTGGTGTCATCTCAACTGTAGCACCAGTAGGACCTGTGGTATGTGTTGCAAGAAATTCAGCTGGACATGCCTTTGTTCCAGTGATAAAACCTTCAAGGTTATGGCCCTTGATGATGGGCATAACCATATTTTTCTACAGCAAGAAGTTGTTTCTATCAAGCTTAACTGAAGGCACGTGAGAGAGGCTTATCCTAAACACAGGTATTTGATTTCCTCCCACCATTGGAGGCATCAGAGTGTTTGATTTAGGCTGAGCTGATTGTGTGTCAACATTTGATCCGGTGTTAGCTATTTTAGCTGTAATACCAAGTTAAAAATGGTGAGGCACTTGATAAAATAGTGTTGAGAAGTGTTGGGTTTTTAAGGATCGAAAGCTCTACATTTAGCTCTAAAAATATTTGTTAAAATCATGGTCAATGGAGGAGGTTAAAACTGATTTTTACATAGCAAAAAACAAAATATAAGCTCTAGTTTTCTGGTAAGAAAATCGAGGAGAAGAAGAAATTTAGGACTACATTTTCGATCTTGCTACATGTACATCCGAGATGACATCCCGGATGACATTCCCCCTCACAATAGGGGGGCCATGATTATTTTATTAGAGCGTGGGCCCTCCCTTCTTGTGAGGGGGAATGTCATCCCGAATGTACAAATAGCAAAATCCTTACATTTTTGATATATATTTTTATATTAAACGAGTAAAACAATGGCCATATATATAGACCAATTTCTACAAGATATTTCTAAAAACTAATCTACCTACCATGCTTACTTTTACTATACTTATAAACAAGATAGTGTACTAACTCATACTAGACAATACCTTACTTGTAGTAGCTTCAATGTAGCCATATTTGTCTAACTTTTACACCACAAACTAAGTTAGACATAAACTAAAAATTACAACTAAATAGAAACCGAAATATACTAGTTGGTTGACAATTAAAGTGTCACCATAACTTCAACAAGAAGTAAAGGAGACTCAAGAAAGGATAAACATGTATTTTGATTGATGGTAAATGTACAGAGTTTGATATATATATATATATATATATATATATATACAAGTATTCTGAGTGATCAACAAGAAAGGAATATAACTAATTATATATATATAATACAGTGTAAAATCAGTTGGAACAAACAAAGGTGGGACCACGGGTGCACATTAGCATCAGCCTCAATCCATGTGATTCATCAGTCATCACGTGAGCAATTTATCAGCAATGGTGGAGTGTTAATTGATTTAATTGATCATCTTAACACCAGCAAATGAATCCTCCACACACCGAAGAACAACAGTGTCTGGCTGGTAGCCTAACAATAAACCCTAATGTTGACATTCCATATCCCAAAAAGGTGCTTTTTATAATTGATTTGAATGCGCCGAATCTCCCAGGCCGGCCCTTTGGGTTCTTGGTTATACAATAAAAGATATTTTTTTAAAAGTTCCCCTTTCAGTTAAAGCCATTCCTATATGTTGTGTTTGATGTCGAAGGAAAATTTGTAACAAGAAAGAGTAAAGAAGAGAATCTACATGTTTTTCATCTCGTCTAAAGAATTTAGCTTGGCATTTTAAAAGGAAATGATCAACTTATTACTGGAAATATGTAGATTTTAATTTTATTTAAATCAGGGTTAGGTAGACCTTATTGACAAGTTGTTAAAGTAATTTCAAAAATTGCATAATAATAAAAATGAGCTGCTAATAGGCGAAATGATTTGTTGTTTACCATACATACTTGTATTTTGAAATTATGAATTTTGAATATAAGGATGTTAAATGGAAACTTCGCACAAAGAGTGCACGGACACCTTAATATTGTTCCTAGGCACCTACTTTTCTTTTAACTATGAAATCTTACATGATTCTTTTCAAGGTCATTTATTTTATTGAAATATATTTAAAATGGATATATTGTAAAAAATCCTTAAAATTGTCTGCATTACACGGCAAAAAGCTATTTCATTTATACAGTAGTAATTGCTTCGTTAATTTTTTTTTTTTTTTCTTTTTGTTAGGTTAAATAATTAAGGATCATGTACACTTGTAAATAATGCTGCCAAGAAATAAATATTACTACTAAAAATGCAAAATATAGCAAAAGTTTGGGCAGTGGTTAAACTTTTCTAAAAATTGACAGTACAAGATATGAATTTCAAATTACCAATAGCCTTAAACAATAGGGACTGCAGTGGTAATTATCATTGATTAGACTCCTCGTCACCCCATCCCACCATATTGGCAAGAGAGATGCTACAAGTATAATGATGGTTGACAAGGCTTGTTGACAATCATAATTTAACATCATTACATTCATTCATTTCAAAAAAATTTGAAAAAATAATTTTTAATTCAACAGTCCAGATTTTGCAACATCAAATATTATCAACAAACATTGTCAACAATTATTATACAAGTAGATTAATTCTATATGCAATCTTCCCCAAAAACAAAACCCTTCCTTTATATATACTAGTGGAGCAACGTGCGTTGCACGTTAGTTGGTTAATGTTAAGAATAAGTATATAATTATTTTGCTTGTGTCAAACACAAAACAGATTTTGTCAAACACAAGAAATAATGAGCGGTAGATTCCATAAAAGCCATTACATTTCATAAAAGTCATTACATTCCAAAAGAAATGCATCAAAAGTATGGAGAATAGTTATAGAGCAAAACCACAAAACATGTTTAGCTAAATAACTGTCTCATTAGACCAAAACACTGCGACAAAATATTGCCACCATAAAATAGTAGATTTCAAAGAGTTAAATATCTAAATTTTCATCATCGATTTAAATTTCTTTCCCTTTGTCATTGTCATGTAGACAACTGGAAGGATTGGGAGTCATAGCTAGGAATAATTCTTTCTTTGTTGATAATTTATCAGAATCATGCAATACTAGCTGCAGCGATTTAGCAACTGGAGTTAGAGAGGTGCTTCCATCTATGCATTGTTTTTTTGAAGTTGTTGAACATCCTGAAGATGTTGAAGAAGATGCTGATGTATTAACCATGAAGATGATATCGTACTTGTAATCTTCTTGATTAGTTTGCTTCACTGCTTTTACATAAAAAAAATACATCATCATTCATTGGGAGAAAGATTGGCAGTAGACTTCTTTCCTCCAGCTGAAAGAGGAATTTTAATAATGAGGAATGTGAATAATGTAAATGAATGTATTGGAAAATATGTTTCGAGTGTTACCCAATCTGTCTCTGAATCTGCCTGTAAATGTGCCTCTTCCATTAGTTGAACTACAAAGCATTGCAATAACTTTTCAGCAGGTTTTCCTATAATCGTTGCATCCAGACATCCTGATGTATCTTGCAGTTTGATAGAGGCTCTTGCTCTACAGCAGCATATTATGGATATAAGAGTTCGAAAGACATACTGTAAATTAAATTTCATTTTGTGTGTATGTAGTGCTCACGTAGGAATCGCACGGGCTTGAAAATATCTGCAAAATGAGCAGCAATGTATTTCATCGAAATTGGCATATGTAGATCTATTGCAATTGTTGCATGACATGTACCAGAAAGATTGATGGTGATCTTCAATGCTTGGTTTTGCTTTTAACCAAAAATAGCTTTGTTATATATATAAAGAAAACAAGGATGAACTAATAATAAATAGTAAGGAAAATTAGTATTTAACCATGCAACAACAGAGAGGAGTTAATAACGACACTCATACTTTTAAAATACAATAGAAAAGCTAAAAAAACGAAGGTAAGATAACTCACAACAAGTAACAGGCCTTGTACATTTCTTATATCCGTCAATTTGTCTTATTTTGGAATGGACACTCTCGAGGACGTCAATGCATAGTAACACTTCTTTGTTATAATCCCATTCAACTTTGCAGAATTTGCATCCACCCTTTGTATTACATTAGATATTATTAAAAGATGAAGTGAATTAAGAAATAAAGATGATTATAATTGGTAGCAGGTTGAGTGTTTAATCTTAAAGATAAGAATAGGCAAAGTAAGTTGAAGAAAAGATTAGGAGTAATTACCAAGTCTTGAATTCAACAGCCTGTTTGAAATGAGGATCAATAATGAAAGAGTTGTTGGGTTTTGTAAATAATGAGAGACCCGCAAGATGAATATTTATATAAAGTGAATGAGAAATAAGCACAAGCTAATAATTGATTTTTATATTTAATTTTTACCATTGAAGGATGATACTTTCAATTGTTTTCCAACAACTATTGGCTTCTTAGCTAACTTTTCTAAGATGAAAGCACATTCTTTCTCCACAAAACCATTCCACATAGTTAAAACAACTATTTCAAACCTATAAAATGGATAAAAAAATGAATATTAAAGAATACTGGAGACTAAAGAAAATAAAAGAAAATAATAATAGGAATGTATATTTACTTTTTGTCCACGAGAATGACATCCTGAACATAAGATTGTGAGCCAAATCTTGTCTGAATAAGTCTTTTTGGTCGAATATCTATAGCTGCTCCAAGGATAGCTGAAAGAATTAAAAAGAAATAATTGTATATGTGCATAGTTGTATATTTGTCTAAAACAAAAATAATAATGGCAACATTACAAATGTCTGTGTTTGAATCCATATACTCTTGTAGCTCATGGAAAGGAGTAAACACATAGGTAGATGAGAGAAGTTCACTATGGTCTTCTTGAACTTCCACTATTCTCGTTGTTCCAGAAATAGTTCATTGAAATTTACCAACACACTCTCTAAATTGAGGAGGTGTATACTTTACAATTGCATTAAATATTAAATATGTTTTCGACAGCAACAATCGATCTTCCAAGGCTGCTATATTTGAATCAAATATTGTAGTGTGTATCTTGTTTCCCTGATGGATAAGAATGTAAATAATATGTGATGATTATGTAAATAATTTGCAAGGTTAAGAAATTTTGGATTGAAAAAATATGCAGTATAATAAGATTAAAAATGGAAAAGTTATAGGTTGTTTAAAGAAATAATACTTCTGTGTCGATGAAAGTCATTTTTAAGTATTTTGAACCACCATTTCGAGCCCTTTTTGGAGCCTTTTTTTCAGCCAAGATGACTTTGGTAGTCCAATCAGTTTGCCCCGGATAGATACTTGGGATTAGCTTGTATTTTTGACTCATTTTCCTTTCCTGTGGGTAATTTAAGACAATTTCGGTGATTATTATACAAAAATTGAAATTATGAAGTAGAGACGATATAAAGATGAAGATTTTACGTAAAAAAACACAAATTATACCTATGCAATGTGAGTAGAAACAAGATTTTATTTTCTTGAGCAACAAAGAAAGAAGAAGATGGTAAACATAAATACAAAGGCACATTTATATAGGAAATTTATACAGAGGTTGTACTGTTATATGCATCACTTCTTGCAGAGAAGTATGGTCGCCACTTTCATGAAGAGAAGTATGGGCGTCACTTTAACGCATCAATTTCACCAGAAAAGCATGTTTGTAGTTACCTAAAATTTAGGAAAAAAATTAGAATTAGTGGATTGAGGCATGGGTTTTGAAATTTTTTCAGTGAAAGTAGTTTTTTAAATTAAGATATTTTCTCACCATAACAAGTAATTGATTTAGCTGAAGTATAATTGAGAAAATAACGAAACAAACAAACAAATGAGAAAAACAATTCCACAATTTAATAGGTTGTAAGCCATAAATATAAATGTCGGAAAAGTAAAGTCACAGCTAAATTTTTTTTTTTTTTTAATAAAACTGTAGGTGTAATTTTTAATTTAAAAAATGAAAATTTAATATAGAATAAATATAAAAGATTTGAATAAATAGTATAGACAAACCTGCTGGATGGAGAAAATATTCACTGAAACAAATATCCACTACAATTTTTCATCGATATATAGTCATTCTATCCGACTGAACATACTGGTTGGAGATAAAGTGTAAAAGGTAAAAAATACATAATCATCTTCAAACTTAGCAGATACTGGTTGGAGATAAAGTGGAAAAGTTAAAAAATACATGATGATGTTCAAACTCATCTTTGCTGAGGTTTGTCGAGTGAAAGTTAACCAAACAAGTGTTTTGTAATTGTGTCAATTAACTATTGTATTTTGATTTCGCCAAAATTCTAACAATTTTAACATAGTGATATATAAGTAAATTGTTATAGCTAAGAGGATTTTATTCTCTGACTTAAGCATCACTGGATTTATACTGAATTTATGTCAGGATGTAGTCCACATTTTTCCTTGCTCTTGTTGCTTCAAGTAAAAGAGATGGTAGCTTTTGTTGAAAGGAGATTTGAGAAGAGGTGGAGTTCAAAATATCTTTGGAAAAAATATAGTTTGGTTGAGCAAAACTTATGTGTTAAAATCATTTTTCTGGTGAGTAAACATCAAAATCGTCAAGTCAGTGCACAAACGGTATGTGTATAGCAAATACGGTATGCTAAGTGTAAAATTCGGTAAGTGTTGTCTAAATCCAGTGAAATACGATATTCATTTTTGAATGAAATCCAGTAAGTCCAAATACGGTATTGAAACTAGAGTTAAATCCGGTATTCAAACTAAGCTAAAATACGGTATGCAAAGTCATATACGATAAGTGCTTAAAAATCGGTATTTCCATAAACGGTAAGTTCAGTATGCAAAGTTTGTAAAGTTTTATATCTACGTCGTCCAAACATTTCTCCAATTTCAGGAAATGCTTCGTAAATCGAAAACTACAATATTAAGAAATCCAAATATTAGATATAAATTTAATCTTATACAAATAGTTTAAGCTATTAAAAAAGAAATATCTGAATGCAAGTGGATATTCATGCAATGAATATTTACAAAGACATCTGCACAAGTCATTAATTACAATTAAATTTATTAATAATGGAATTATAATCTGCCTATTCAAACTAAAAATTTGATTATTGTCAACTAATAACCTACTGGTTGGAGATAAAGTGTAAAAGGTAAAAAAATACAAAATGATGTTCAAACTTAACCAAACAAGTGTTTTGTAATTGTGTCAATTAACTATTGTATTTTGATTTCGCCAAGCACAAGATGACTAAATATGGAATAAGAGTAGTTCTAGCATGATTGCAAGCATAGGACCAATTAAAAATGAACGTTATCTCTTTTGAGTATGTAGTGAATTATTTTAGATTCATGTGAGTTGTAGAGTTCAAAGTGCATTGCAAGAGAAGTGTTGGATCATAAAGAGGCTTAGTGAAAATAGTTTTGGACTTAAAGAAACTTATCAAACTAGCATTGGTTATAAAATAATGATTAAAAAAAGAATGTAAAGGATTGAAATTAAACAATTGCACAAACAATAAACTAATAATAATAATAATTTAAAACAGAGGTGGCAAGGTATATGATCCATAAAGAATTATTTGGAATGTCAACTGCTATAAGACTTTGAAACTAACTTGTATGAAAAATCACATGTCATATAGGTTCAAATAGTGAGAATGAAAATCATAAGAAATTGTATATACACATCTGTTTTAATTAGACTTATGGTGAAAAAAGTTATTCTTAGAGTTTGTTTGTATAAACATCGTGTCAAAAAAAAAAAAAAAAAATCTCCGCAATATTGTGGGGAAAAAAAATTTCTTGCTCCATGCACACGTAGCTCTGTGGGAAAAAAATTCTTGCTTCATGCACATGCACACGGAGCTGTGTGAAAAGGAACAAAAAATTATTGCTCCATGCACACTAAGCACGCAAAAAAAAAAAAAGCTCCATGCACACTGAGCAAATAAAAAAAAATTTATTGCTCCATGCACATGCAGCAAAAGTTTTATGCACACAACTTTTGCTCCGTACACACTGAGTGCGCAAAAAAAAAAAAAAACTCCATGCACACGGAGCTTTCGTTCCATGCACCCTGAGCCAAAAGAAAAAAAAAACTTATTGCTCCATGCAAGCAAAAAGCTCCATGCTTTTTCTATCCGTGGAAATTGCTCGGCGAAAAATAAGAAACCAACCCAAAAGATTTACTGGAGTTATTTTTGCAATTTCAATTCGAAGACGGGAAAAGGAAAAAAAGCAACGAAATGGAGAAAGAAAGTAGGGCTAGGCAAAAATCCCGGACCGAACCGAACTAAGCGGTTCTTCGTAAGTGAAATACTTGAATGTGTATCTGAATCGAGAACCGACGAGTTTGGTTCGGTTCGATTCTCGGTTCTAGACCCAGAACCGAAGAACCGAATAAGATATGAGCAGCTCAAATACGGTATTTTCAATTAAACTCAAATCCGGTATGTGCATTCAAATCTGGTCAGGCTCTTCCAAATCCGGTAAATGAGCTGATATTCGGTAAGATCATTCCTTCTATAGACAAAATCACAATTTTAAAGTTTATGACTAATTTTCTTAGAATTAATAGATATAAAAAAAAACTATGTAATTGAGAAAAATTATGTGATAAGATGACATGAGATAAAAAAAAACAATTGTTAAGAGAATAAGAGAAGCTGAAAACTAACATTTGTAGAAGGAAAATATCATCTATATATTTCAAAAATATCATTAACTATGATAGATGACAGATGAGATAAAAAAGAATGTTAAGTAAGAGAATAAGACAAGATGTAAAGTAGCATTTTTACAAGAAAAATATCGTCTATACATTTCAAAAACATCTATACATTTCCTTCTATAATTTGTTATTTTACTCTCCAGAATATACCCGGAAGTTTTGCTAGAAAACATCTACCAAAGTTTGTACACAACATTCAAATTCATGATGCTTCACACCGCAATTGGAATGTTAACAAAAACTTACGACCAAACGGCATAATACGACGTCTGACTGTTGGTTGGGCAGACTACGCTAGAGAGAGAAAAAAAACTACAAATGGGCGATGTATGCGTGTTTAAATTAATAAATAATCAATCCCCAATGTTTAGGATCTACAAAAAACATCAGATTGGTGGAAGTCTAACTCCTCTGTGAATTTGCAAATGGAGAATTTGCAAATCTTGTATTTTCCATTTACGACAGTAATAAAAATGTTTCTGAAATTTTGGTTGTTGATTTATGCTATTTGTAATTCTAGTTAAAAAAAACAAAAACAAAATGAATACTAAATTTTCGTATATGATTTTGAATAGCACATATCGGTTTTGAATAGCACATATGGACATATTTATTGAAGTTAGGGTATATAAAGTTGATTTTAACGGAAAAATCTGCTGATATTTAAGAAAAAACAGAAGAGAGAAGTCAAGAATTTTGATCTACATTCTCCATATACAGCCAATTTACAAGACTTTTCTACAACTATTCTAACCAAAATGCTAAAGTAGTTCTGCTTAAATGAATTAACTTCTTTCATTTTTACCATAAGTACACCATGTTAATGTCATCTTCCACGCATTTACATCATCATTCCATAGTCTAGCTTATTCATGTCTAGTTGAAAACCAGTTATTACAAAGAAAAGCACTACTTAAACAACAGTAAGAATAAGGTAAGGGTTTTCAGAAGAACGTCCAAGGTCGAAGCTCGCACCATCTCCACTCGAGACATATTTCATTTTGTCAGCCAGCCAACCTTTTCAAACGTAACAGCAAACTCACTGCCTTGAATGTGTCATCACTTCCTTGTCACTAAGCTTTGCCAATTTATTTGCTATACCTTAGAAAAGAATAAACAATTCATGCATTTAATTTTAAATATCCAGGTAAATGTTATGAGTTATCTTATTATCTGTCATACCTGGAAAGCTTGCCAAATTCAAAAATACCCATACTCCATTCCGAATGACTAATTTCATAGTTTCTCAAACTTGATAATTTCAACTCCAATATCTAATCCCATCCAGCCATCAAGAATTACTAAACAACCTGCAAAAATATTGAGTAACACTTCAGTGACTACTGTAGAGATAGGTTGTTGGGAGCCACAATCATTCCGATCTTTCTCTTTAGCTAGCTATCAGTTATTTCCAAATTATAGCAAATCAAATTTTCACTACAAAAAGCACATACCAAGTTAAATTTTCACACATCAGACTAAACTAACATAAGAACAAGAAATGAACTTTTTTTTAGCTAAATACCTAAAAAACTGCACAACAAAGAGACATCCAATTAAATCACTAACTCCTACACAACACCTACACAACAGAATAGCATCTACTTGCAGAAGTTTTACATAAAAATCAAAATATGTTTGACATCAATCAACTAAAAAAATGAAACAAAAATATTTGTTAAGTATGTCACAAACACACCATCACAAAAGTAGAACCAACTCAAAGCAATGATAACTCTAGCAAATGGATGAAGAAGAACACACATTTACTCTCTGTAACTTCAACACAGACACATTATCACAAAATCAGCAACAACTTAAAGCAATAATCACTTAGCAAATGGATGAAGAGGAAGTGAGAGTAACAAACAATCATAACAAAATATTGTAAGAGTAAATTAATCATGCTAATAAGGTTAGGAAAAATGCAATATTGTAATTCCAATAAATCTTTACCTTAGAAGAAAAGTTATGAAATCCCACCCATTTGAAATTGCTTCGGTAAATGAATAGACGAGGAAAAAAAATAAGTATATAAGTAAAGATAAAATCTCATCATAAACAACATTTTTGGTACAATTAGCATGGATTTTATCATTGAGTATTGGTTTGGTAAGAATTTTAATACATTTGCTAGTTTTTGCTCTCGACAATGCAACATATAACTGTCCATACGAAAATACTAGTTGTGGAAATAATCCTACATATTCTAGAGTTTGACCTTGAGATTTATTTATATTCATTGCAAAACATGGATTTACAGGAAATTATGTTCTTTTAAATGGAAATGCAGTTTTATCAGATTCTAGTGGGATAAAAGAGACGTGTGGTACCACTATATTCTCCAGTAGCAATTTCTGCACATATCACATTTGGTTCTAAATTCCTACATATAAATCTTGTTCCATTACACAATCCTTCTACAGGATTAATATTTCGAAATGATATTACAGGGCAATCACTTTTCAGTAGTAATTCATGTGGCGGTATCCCATTCGGGGTTAAAGAATTGAAGAAATCTTCATGTATATACTGTTCACTCCTATCCAACACTTCGTCGAAGCTATAATAAGTTAAAGCATTGCCAGGAAAACGTTCTATCAAAATAGTATTGATAGAATCAACATGTTCATTTTTTGGAGCTAAAATGACTCGATGAATCATAGATTGAAGGTTTTTGGAATAGTTGCTTATTTCAAGAAATGCAACATCAATTAATTTATGTAATGAAATGTTGTCTTCTTCTTAATTCAGAGTCATGTGAGACAAAAGTTGAATCATACCACAAGAATGTTGCTTTTCATTTCCATTGCCAATTCGACGCAAATATTCACAGAAGGAGGGATCTAAGAAAGCTCGCATATTCTGAAGTAATCTAAATTTTGTAAAGAGGGGCCACAGATAAGATTTGACAAAACTTGATGCAATTATATCCTTCGTACTTCCTCGTTGGACAATAGACAAAATTTGCCGAAAATCCCCACCTAAAACAATTACTTTTCCACCAAATGGCAATTCAATATCATTTATATCTCTGAACATTTTGTCTAAAGCTTCCATAGCTTGAGCATTTATCATTGGAGCCTCATCCCAAATTATTAATCGCGTCATCCTAAGCAAATTAGCTAAAGCAGATTTTTTACTCACTGAACATATACTATCATCATCAATATGAAGTGGAATTTTAAATCTTGAATGTGCAATTCTACCCCCTGGCAATAAACCAGCAGCTACTCTGAAGGATGTAGTTGCTAAAACAACTAAATTCTTCGACCTAACGGTTGCAAGCAATGCACGATACAAAAAAGTTTTTCCTGTTCCACCTGGGCCATCAACAAAATACATATCAACTACACCATCAAAAACTTTACCTATGATAGCATCATAAGCAACCCTTTGTTCTTGGTTAAGACTATCTACAGCCGAAAGATCAACTTCAGATGTCAATATCTCTAATTCCTCATTAACCAATCTCTGTAATACATGGTCTTCTTCAACACTCATACCATAAATAGCTGATACATAATCATTCAAATACTTGCCAAAAGGGTCTAAGAATAAATTTATAGACTCCAATGTTTTTAATTCAGCATCACGCACAATCATATTCTTTCGTATATAATCATGACACATATATTCTTTAAATTCATCCAACAATTTTTTTGGATCATTAGGAGGGGAGAAAGCTAAAATAGTTGCAAACAACCTACGTAATGATTTTGACATTTGATAGGTACAAGCTTCCTGTAAGCACAACTCATAATTATTATCCCCCCTAAGGAAACCTCGTAACAATGCAGCTTCACGGAATGTTTTAAGAGAAACACCATTTACTAATTTTAGATTTTCAAAAGACAGAGGTCCTCTGACATGATTTAACAATATTCGTAAGTAATATCTCTCACCCTCAATTGGACTTGCCGCTACAATCCTCCCAACCACAGCACCTATTTTTCTTTTTCTAACCGTCCAACACTTCTGTTGTGTAGCCCACACAAAATGTTCAAAAAATTCTTTGTAAATAAGTTTTCTAGCCTCTTCACTCGTAACATTCATGGTATAGAATTCAGTCAACATAGATTTTTGAAAGAAATCTCGGTTTATAACATTAGGAAGATTATCGGTATTCTTATATGTAACTAATTGCATATTTTCTAGATGTAACTGTAAAGAAACAACGGCTGGATTCATTTCATACATAGTAAATCCGAATATCCTCCACATTGCTTCAGGGGGAGAGATCCACCTAGCAGACTGGAATCTAAGTATTTCATCCAGATTATCAGACTTACCCTCAATGTCTATAGAGAAATTTACCCTATCATGTCCCTTGTAAACATATTTGTACAAATACTTCACAACTTTTATTGTTGAACATATCTCCACATTCATATGACAGTCATATTTAGCTAATAGATAAGGATTATAAGGTACAAACCATCTATTATCAAGCAAATATTTTCTAACCTTAACTTTCTTCCCATCATCCCGTCTCCTATATTTTGGATAGGAAGTGTCTTCTAAAGAAGTATGTGTATTATATTTGTGTGGATAACGACTTCTACACGTTCCACTACTTTCCATGCACACATTCTTTGGATTTAAAAAACCACAAGGACCATGCATCATGTGTTTCACAACAACAGAGTGCAAATAAGGGTATTTTCTACTATCAGGAATCTCAGCACATACAATTCTCTCTACACTTTCAGAAGATAAAATTTTTGAAGCAGATTTCAATATAATTAGAAAGTGAGCATGTGAAAATCCTCTTTTTTGGAATTCTATCACATATATATATATATATATATATATATATATATATATATATATATATGCAGCCACAGGTCCAAATAAACCTTCTTTCAATAAATCCTTTTTTTAACTCTTCCAACTTTGCTCTAAGGATGTGGGATACCAAATCAGGTCTATTTTGAACTTCATCACAATAATTTAATTCTCGTTTGATCTCAGGCCAGTTAGAATTACATGTAACAGTAAAAAAATTATCAGGTTTCCCAAACTTCTGAACTAATGTCATTGCATCCATGTACCGTTTATTAAAATCCCTAGGACCACCAATGAATGAGGATGGTAAAATAATCTTTCGACCTACACTTGATCCTCTGGTTTCACCATTTTCTACACTATCAACAATTCCTTGATAAAGCTCACTACGTATTCCAGTCTGATTATTACGGAAGTAGTCTAATGAGTTATCTAATAATATTGAGTTATCTAATGATCTTACCTGTAATTTATAACAATAGTATTCACGACACGAAACCTGTGATTTTTTTCGCTTTTTCTGCAAAACTGAAAACGCCAAACAAAATAATCATCAGTAATGCACACACAACTAAAATTACAAAATTAAAAAAAAAACCATGATTTCCAAACCTGCCATCTCATTATTCAATAACCCTTCGTGAGAATTAATACAATATGCATCGAGAAACATTTCTGTAAAACAAGCATCATGATGATTAGACCGTTTTGTAACTCTCTCAATACCTTGATGCCAACCACTCTCACCATTGGGAAATAACAAAGGATACTGGAGAGGATCATAACATCCAAAATAATAATGCACTTTATGTTTAGTACCTGAATGACCATAAATATATATGTCGCGAATTCCAATATTTTTTGATTGTTCGTCATCCATTCAAATAGTAGCAACCTGTGATGCTGTTGGAGCATTATAAACTCTTTGATCCATGGCTAAATTACATGCAATTTTTATGTAACAACTGCTTAAATCAGCAACATCAGTTAAACTTCTAAAAAATCTTGCATATGGATTAATCTCTAAAATATGTACTAACTTTTCAATAACTAATTGAGTCAACTTATCTGATATTTTCAATCGAATGCTTATTTCATTTTAAGTATCGTAAAAATAAAGCTATAAATAAGGTGTAGAATCCAAGGGAAGAAGTTCATTGAAGTAATGATATATCTGTCCTTGACTTCTAAAAGTATATATTCCCTTGTTTCTTCAGCACAAATCTTTATCGTATTTTACACCAAATAAGGTGAAAGAGAAGTTACTGTTGCAAGTTTGAATATAAGTCCTAAATTCAACTGATTCATCGGATGGAGATGCAAATAAATGATGTAATTCTAGATGTATACCGTAGATTTTTAGTTTAATTTCTCCATCTGAACAACAAAAACCTTTATTTTCTTTTTAAAACTTTTTTGCTCCACAAAAATCACAAATTGTGGACAATGGTAACACACAATATTCAGTTGGAATTTGTTTCAAGATGATTGAAGTGTTTTCTGCAATACAACCTAACACGAAACGAAGAAGCAATCTATAATCTTCAATCACCCAAACGTAACAAAGAATTTTTTTTTGAACTATATCACTTATCGCTTCCTGAATATTCTGAGTACATACACCATCATCAGATTTAACACACAAAACATCACCTACAGAAGACAAAGCACAAAAAATCAAGAGAATGAACCTGTAGACAAAAACTAAAAATCAAAATCACAATTCACTTCATTCGACAAACCTTCCTCTTGTAAGAAGGAGAGGAAAGCACTCACACAATGAATAACGTATAGATAACAATAAATTTTTATACAAAATACCCCCATCTACTGATGTATGTCTTCTTGGACGACGGGAACGCTCCAATTGAGATGTCAATTCCTGGAGTCGCGCACCTCGCAATTTTCGAGCTCTAGCATGAGATTCTCGGTGTCGTGAATTTGGAGATTCTATGGATTTAGTAACACTTACCTCTCTACGATGTCTTTTCCCTAACTAGCGACCACCACCACTACCCTCGCAAGCATCCATAATCAGAGAGAAAAGAAATAACCTAGAAAATTAGAAAATAAGGAAGGAGAGAAAAATAGACAGTGGTATGGGTGTTAGCGTGAAGAAATAGACAGTGGTATGAGTGTTGGCGTGAAAAAATGGAGTTTCAAAGCGTGAAAAAATGGTTCAAACGTGGGTTTTTTTTTGGAAGAGAAACGACACCGTTTACGTTTGCGCTCTAAATTGTCGACACGTGTTGGGAAAGTGTCTAGCCTCTTTTATTTTTTTAGGATAGGATTATGATATATATATATATATATATATATATATATATATATTGCTCACTTCTGTTTTCAATTTATATCTTCCTTCTCGTGGGTCCCTCATGGTAAAAGTAAACCTAATCTTTCTCTTTCCTTATATGAAGTCATTATATCTCACTATTATTTTTTATTAATTAATGGCTTCAATCAATAAATCGATTGCGAAATGCACATGTGCTCATGTTATCTCAAGATGAGCAAACTAATGAACTTTATTATTTTCTACTTCATTCAATATGCCTTTTCTTTGACATTCATTTCATTAAGTTAATCCATCCACATTTTTTTTCTGATCTCCGAAAACAATCAATTTAGACAATAATATGCCAGCCAAATGCAAAAAATAAAAAATAAAATAAAATCAATGAGACCTAAAAGTCTAGCATAACGTTCGTTCATGATTTCCTGTTCCTGAAGTAGGTACAAATTGAAGCAACAGTGTAGCACTTGTTCTACCACTCTATTAGGTTGTATATGTTGCCATATTCTCCAAAGACTTTTGGCCACCGCCACTGGTGGAGGAGCCACTAGGTGCGGTCCCAATGATTGCTATCACTCCTAGTTGCACAGAAGATAAAAAAAAAAAATCCAACATGAGCCCACCTGGTATGCTGTAAGCACATATGGCGATGGTGGGTATGGCCAAAACAATTGGGTGATTAGACGTCTTTTGGGTGCAATGGTTTCTAGGGGGCAATTACCGAAGAATCCTTAGTGTCATGGAACTCACTCTTAGAAGACCTTTTTCTTCGCTTTTTTGATTATATTTGCTGCAGGCATGATTTTTATAGAACCGTATACAGACATAGAAACTGTCATATATACTTTACTGATAAGTTCTTAAAAGTCGTATCTTTATTAATACAGAAGTCAGATAATGCATGATAATTAATCTATGTCGTACTGGGCGAAATGAATGTTGTTTGAGAGCAAGATTCACCTTTACCCACCATTCGATTCATATTCTGGCACATAAGTTGTGCTATTGGTGGCACTAGTCGCTGAATGGAATCGACCCACCACAGCTAATTCAACCAACTTGTCAACTTTTTTCTCCACCCGATCAAGTCGGTTGATATGACTGTTTGTAGCCTTCCCTCAAGTTTTTCCATTTCCGTTCTCAATCTTTGTTGATCTCATGAGATGCCGGTGGTGGTTGAGATGCTCTAGGAGAGTGTTGGTGGAATGCATGATGTGGCTCGGCATCATGCTCAACCTCGTCTCCTTTGGAATAGTGTAAAGTACTCTCGTCTTCTTCCACAATCGGTTCCAACTCCTTCCAATAGACCTCTTCGAGTTCGGTTTCAGTGGGAATTAATGTAGAATTAACCTCCAACTGCAAATATTAAAATTGTGTAAATCATTAGTCATTCACTAAACTAATTCCACAATTTGTTTCCATTAAACTAAAAAAGAAGAAGAAGACAATTTTACCTCTTTCAATTTCAACATGTTATCAATGGCGGTAGACACTAACCTCTTCGGCATTTTCCAAGCAACCATTCTTGGAATTACATCTACATATTTCGTAGCGAACTTCATTCCCAATGTTGGAATCGCTTCGAATGCCCAAATCTATTGCAAAATAAACATTATTATCTAACAACACAAATTTATATATAATAAATAATACAGATCAAGTGTATTTTGGTTCATACCATTATAGCGAGGGGAAAGCCGTGCAACGAATACCGACAACGTGACTCTCCTCCGACATCCGAACTTTTCAATTTATCTCCCATTTCACATTTAAATATATTCATCGTGCATTCAAATGAAAATGTTCCCCATGGATAGTCTCAAACCTGTTCAAATCATCCACCAAGTCCAGCCACCATAAATCGATGTAGGTATTTTCCTCCGTGGCCCACAACACATACGCTAAAATTACGATCAATCCCAACTTATACTTGTCGCTCTTTCTTTTCTTACAACTTACAAATTCATTGTAAGCATCTCCCTTCGTAATTTTCCCCCCACTTTTCTTAAAATACTCTTTCACGATCCAACACTCCGCCCCCAAGGTCTTAGCTACATTGTTATCATCACCCGCCTTTAAACCAGTTACTAAAACAAATTCTTCTAAGCCAAATCTTGCCCGTTTATCTCCTATTGTAAACCATACTTCTCTTTTTTTTTGGTCTTCATCTTTAGCAACAATAATTGATTTACAACTTGCGAAGCCAACTTTATATCCTTCAACCTTAGGAGAGATCCAAAGCAGCTCTCGTTAAGCTTATTTTTGTAATTTGTGTCGAGCTTCTCATAAATGTCTTGCACTATTTGCAATTTACATCTCGTTGTGATTGTAGCGTCAACTTGAACAATCTTCTCCATAGCACTGCAAATTATAAAACATGTACAAATATTAGACAAGAAAATTATGAAAATTACGAAAGCGATATACTTGATTATATCTTAATCTAATGACCAGTGCAATTCTCTCCTGGAAACCGCTGCTGAGCCCATATTAAAGCAGACTATAAATTGGCTTGAGCACATGCTTGCTAGACTTGACCACAAATTTCCTTAAATTGATCGTGGTACTGAACTTAGATTGAGCAGCCTAAAGCTCGACTATAATACGTTAATGTGTATATACTTATACAAGATAGAAACCCTTATATGATCTTAACTGAAAGAAGCGAATATGAATTCGTGTAGGTAAAAAAATGCTCGTTATGATGAAGCACGCACAAATTGTTTTATATAAAAAAATGTTATCTTGAATAGAATTTCATAGAGTCAAGATGAATAAACTTAAATACTCAATAGAGGTATTCAACAAAAAGAAGAAGAATATGCACATGTGAAATTAAATACAATTTGAACACTATATAGAGAACTCCTTACTAGTTTGAAAACTTACATTGATTTTTCTAATTGTAAACTCGTCGGTTTTTTTGGAACCACAGAAGCTAGATTTCGAATTCAACCCTTGACAGACAATTTTTCACTTTAAAACTTTACAATACCTTCGGCCTCAGAAGAAGAAGCGGAAGATAACGTTTTTTACTTCAATGAGATGTGTTCAGGATTTTGAAGAAGGAAGAAGATTTGATTTTGCAATTGAGAATTTGGGGGAAAGAAGAAGGGTTTACGTGAGTGAATGAAGGGGAAAAGCCAAAATCATTCTTTCATTTGGTTATTAAAGGGAAGGGTAAAGTGGACTTTTGAGATTTTTAAACAATTAAAATTTCTTTTATTTTTATGAAATTGGTAATTCGGGGTAAAATTTATTTCAATTACCAAAAAGAAAAAAAAAACCCGAAAAATGGAAAAACCACCAAAATGGTGGGAAAACCAATTCATCAAAAATGTGGAAAATGGGTCACATGGAGAGGGGGTTGGGTGGAAAATCAATTGCCAAGAAAATTTCATCAATCAAACATGCAAAAAGTGGAAGTTCATGGGAAATAATGGGCTGTCAAACAAGCCCTAATTGTTATTAGTAACGTAGGACTCAGTGGCGGAGCCAACACCTGGCGAGCTCGCGCGGCCGCCCGTGTTGGCTCCGCTGGAAACTTCAAGTGGCAGCCGCGTTCGCCGGGAAGAAAGAAGAGGAACAACTGCTGACGAGGAAGAAGAAGAAGAACTGAAGAAGACGATGCAATACGTGTTTTGGGCCAAACCTTTTTTTTGTTTATCCGTGTTTTGGGCCTTATTTAAAAAAAAAGGCCCAATGGGCAATGACCTAATGCTTGGAGGCTGGATGGATATATTTTGCAATGAACCAACCAAATCAATTGTCCACAAATTTTGGGGGAGACGGGAGAGGAGAGGAGACGATGAGCGGAGTAGTGATTTGTGTCGCCTCTACTTGTTCTTGGCCTGCTCTCAATAAGGTCCCTCTTTTATGCTTCTGATTTATTATTATTATTATTTTGCACATTTTCATATTCTTTTCATTTTTTTTGTTCATCTTGAGCAGAGATGGATTTGGAGGGGAGCCCGGTCCAGTCCCAGCCCAAGTCCAAATTCCAGGCAAATTTTTTTTTCTATGAAATAGCCCGGTTAAAAAATTCATATAGCCCGGTTGCTTTAGTCCCAGTCCCAGCCCAAGTCCAAATTATTTGTAAATTTTAATATTTTCTTTGTACAAGCCCATTAGCCCAATTTACCCAACGTCCCCCAACCTAAATATCAAATCCCAAATTCCCAATCTCAATCCCAATCGTCTCAAATCCTCTCAAGACTCAAAACCCTTCGGAGTTCGACCTTCGCCGGTTCACCCTTCCCCTTCGTGTTCGTGCGTGGACTGGGCTACTGCCTACTGGAGTTGTGGACTACTGGACTAAGTTCGTCTCTGCTCGTTGCTCCACGAACAGTCGACCAAGGTCTGTCTCTATTTTTTCAATATTTCTTGCTGGATTTTGGGCGATTTTGGTGAAAAGTGTGAAAAAGTGTGGATTGAGTATTAATTTTCTTTCTTGGCTGTGAAATGTGTGGACTTTGGGTATTAATTTTCTTTCTTGGCTGTTAGTGATTTGGTGAGAAAGAGAGAATTGTTTCCTGTTGAGCAACACTATCTCAAAATAGAAATGCTTATAGCCTAATACTAAATTCAAACGAATTGGGTATTAATTTTATTTCTTTGGTGGTTTATGATTTGCAATATTTGTCTAATTGTCTTCGTTGTTCTTCTATGAAGATTCAATATTTCACTTCATTAGAATTTGACTTGTCTAACAAATGACTGCAAAGGCTTGTCCTGGAACATAGGCACTTAGGCAGCAAAGGCTTGTCTAACAAATGGCAGCAAAGGCTTGTCTTGGAACATAGGTAGTCCCAGTAGTTAGGAAGTTAAGCAGCAAAGTCGAACAAACTCTTTGGAATGTATTTGGTTCTCTTTATCTGAGTACTACATATGGTTGGAAATGAATATGATGAAGTTGAATACAAAATCTGATTTTATGCATATATAATTTAGAGAGATAAAATTGGAGCTTCTGAGACCAGTTGTGAAAGAACTTACCAATTTTGAGGAGAGAGGGCTTGCTGCAGAAGCTAGAACCTCTCAAGAATTGAAAGAATTACAATTTCCACATCCAATTCTCAAACTTTGCATTTACGAAGTTCTTAGAATTGAAAGTTTGAGAATGGAAAAAATTACAATTTCCTCATCCAATTCTCAAACTCTGCATTTAAGTCACAAAGAACCAGATCAATCATATTTTTCTCCGTACATTTCTTATGATGAACAATTACTATCCACCTTATCAACTACAATTTTGTAGAACATACAACTTAAAAATGCTTAAAAGCATTACAAACATCCTCAAATCCATGATATTACGGAAATTTCGAGATGAGTTGGTCAACCCCCATTGTTTATTAGTTTTCTGTTCTTTTAGAAATTTAATGAGACCAAATTAAGTCACAATTGAAAAATTGAATATTGTATGGGAGATGGAGATTGCGTGAAATATTGAAGATAAATAAATATTTATTAATCGATGCTTTAAAAATAAAAATTATATAAGAGTTTAGACGAAGAGTTGTTGGGATCGAAATTGAAAGAGAAAGAGATGTCAACAACTCTTTTAGTTTTTCTAATAATCAAACCAGTATGGCCAACCTTCATGGGTCATTGGACTGAATAATCAAGTGGAAAAATTACCTAGATCCCTTCTTTTTAAGATTATATTTCAAAAACAATTGGGGGTTGATTTTAATTTAAAAAATCAGGTGGTAATTAGATTTCAATAATTATAATTAATAAAAATTTAATTAAACATGATCTACATACTACCCACCTACTCCATCCCATTTCATTCCCAAATTGTAACCCTAACCATTTCTCTCTATCCCGTCTCTCTCTATCACTTTCTCTAGTATCACCCACCCAACCATCTCCTTTTCTAGCGTCACAAAGTTCACCGGCCACCGTGGCGAAAGAAGCAACACACAGGCCACGACTTCTCTTGCGACGCCGGTGCTTCTGCTCGAAGCGGTGAGCGCTGCTCACAACGGAGAGCACTCGTCGCTACTTGCAGAAGCAATGGCGAAGACTGGTGATAACTCGGGCCTTCTCACTGGAGATTTCTGCACTGATCTATCCAGTTTTACTTCGTCGGAAAACGATTTGAGGGCTCTCGTTGTCGGAGTAGTAGTGGTTTGTGGTGATTTTTGAGGTCATTTTTTAGATGGTTTTTGAGTTGATTTTGCGATTTTTTTGTGGTGGTGCTGGCGGTGTTTTTTAATGGCGCTCAGAGCGTTGCTCGGTGGTGACCTTAGTGATAAGTGCGTTTTACGCACTTATTTAGGTCACAAAACATAGACAATTGATTGCAATTATGTTGAAATATGGCTTAATTCTATGTAAATTGTGTTTACAGGACTATATCGATGGAAACAACGATAAGTGAGTGAAAACGAGCAAGAAAAGACTAAAATGGAAGAAAGCCAAAGTTCAGGGACTAAGATGCAATTATTCGAAAGTTGACTCGAAATCCAAATCAAGAACAAAAATGAACTAAGTACGAGATTGACGAAATCAACGAGTGTTAGAGGAAAGAGAATGAAGAAAAGAAGTCAAAATGAGGAAGAACGGAGTTCGGGGGCCAAAACGACAAAAGATGGAAGTTGGGTGTACCATGCGGTCGCATGACTTCCCCAGAACATGGCTCGAGCTGCAACCTTAGAACCATGCGGCCGCATGGTTATTTTCGAAGCAAAAATTTCTGGTTCCGTTTTTAAGTAAAACTCTTATGGAAACTAATTGGGGACAGCTTTAAAACCCTAGACTCGACAGAAAACGGGGGCTACGCACTTTTAGAGATTAATTTTGACATTGGAGAGCAAGAACACAGGGAATAACGCGAAGATTCATCAAGCACTTCAAGGAATTAATCGAATATCTATTCGGGTGATGACGTTTCTTCACTTTTTCTTTTGTTTTTCTTTCTTTAGCATGTTATGCTAGTTTTTCTTGTACTAGGAGATAGATGAACCTTGTAACATGATATTTTAATCTTTAGTTTTACGTTTTTGACATTAAAACACGTTTTTGGATATTTGAACGATTTATACGTATTTATTCCATATGGTTATTGTGCGCACGTTAATTGTATGAATGTGGTGATCTATTTTATGCATTCGAAAGAAGGGAAATAGATTCAACGTAGTATAAATTGTCATAGGATCCGATAGGGGGATAAAAATATACTGCTATGCTCTATGTGAATCTTTAAGTGTTCATAAAAGTTAATGCGTTCTTTTATATTTGTATTCGTCATAGAAATATAGTCGGATCGCATGATAGAATATGTTTAATATTACTCGAAAGAGATTGTTAAATTTAATATGAACATTGATTCTTCAATATTTAATCATGTTGTCAAAGTGTAAAATTAGGATTTAAATGGATTGTTGCATGGGGATTCGTGATCCTAGTACGTTTTTCTCATCTTAAGTAAATCAATTTGCATTCAATTTCATAGTTCATTCTAGTAAAATTTGCATTTAGCTTAGCCAATTCATCCATATTAGTTTTCATAGTTAGTTTGGTTAGCAATTAATACAAAACTCATCAAAAATTCATCTAGTTTCGGTTAAGGTCGAAATAATTAATATTGAACTACTCAATCTCTGTGGGATCGACAATCCGGACTCTAAAAGTCCACTTTATTACTTGTAACGAACCGTACACTTGCGGTGGTTTTAAATCGAACGTATTTTTGTGAACAAAGCATTCGGCGATTTGAGTGTTGTAGTGACGATCTGAGTGGTAGTTTTTGTGGTGAGGTGGTGGTTTGACTGTGGAGGTGGAGGCAACGATGGACGCTGCTGTGTTACCTCATTCTCTCTTCCCATTCTACTCCCGCGAACACCGCACGCAGGCCATAGCATTAGAAGCAGTTAAGCACGAGATTTTTTCAAGTTGTGATAATGGTGTAGTGGGGTGGTTTTGAGGCATTGGTTTTGTTGGATCTGGTAGTGACTAATTTTTGTTGGTGGCAGTCGTGGTGGATCTGGCAGTTGGGACGATTTTTGTTGAATCTGGTAGTGGTGGTCTTGGTCATGGTGCTGGCATTGGTGGTAGTTCTGGTAGTTGGTTCTGGTAGCTAGTGGCAGTTGTGGTGGTCGTCATTTTTTGTTGTTGTTGGTCGTGGTTTTGGTGGTGTTGGGATGTGATGGGATGGGATGGGATGGGGTGGGGTCGGGTGGGGTTGTCACCAACAATTTGTTTGATTTGTGACTAAGTATTGGTGGTGGATTGGGATTGGGGTTTGAGTTGTCGTGGATTGTGGTGTTGGTATTTGGTGTATGCAGATTTGTTTGTAGTGACCTTATGTGACCAAGTATGTATTTATTGTGTCTGTGTGACCAACTCTATATTCATTGTGACCATCTGTGTCCAGATTAACATTGAGTCACAAATTAGACTGATTTGATCACAAATGGTTACACTGAAGACAAATTTGGTCACAATTAGTCACATATAATACAGATTAGTGATGGTAGTATTTATGGTCTGGATTTGAGTTGAAGGTGGAAGTGGTGGTGCATTGAAGGTTATGCTGGTGAATGCAGGACGAGTCCAGCCCGCACTGGGGGCATTTTGGTCATTTATCGTGATGACGTCAGAATGGGCTGAAATTTGGTAGTCTGATTGGAAACGACCCGAAAAATTGGACTCGGGGCAAAGACCTGAGATCCCGAGTTCTCGATCTTGGGATTTTAGCCAAATTCCTTCATTTAAGCCTTTAAATTGTTATTTTTAGTATAATTCGTTTTGATTTTTCGCTATTTTTGCCGCGTTTTAATATTTTCTGATTTTAGAGTTTCTTATAACACCTATATAAAGGCCTTTTAGCAATTTTCGTCTTGCTCAAATACGTTTTAGTTGTGACTGGTTGTGACAAATTCTGTGTTAATTATGACCGACTGTGACTTGATCACATACGGTCACAGTTAAAATTGAATTGGTCACAGACAATCACATTAAACGCAAATTTGGTCACAGTTAGTCACACTGAATATAAATATGTGATTATGAATACAAATATGTGATTATAAATAAATTTGTAATTGTGACATAAAATTTGTGTCTTGTGGCTAATAAATAAACTGTGAAAAATTAACTTGATGATTTATTACCATACAATGACTTGTAATCAATTAATTTAATAAGTTGTCTCATATCATTAATTTTTCTTGGCACAAATCAATTAATCGATCACGATCACAGGTAAAAAATAATATGTCACAATGTGCACAACTTACAAATCCAATAGAACTAATCACGGGTCATTGGTAAAAAAAAAAGGGTTCGCCGAAGCCGATGAAGAGATGGAGGGAAGGTGGTGTACTGGGGTGATAGAATGTGGTGGGTGAAGTGGTATGGGGTGGAAATAATTAATATATATTATATTATAATTTAATATTTAATAAATTTATTTAGCACCTGATTTTTTTAAATAATTTAACAAGTTTGTTAGTTTTGAAAAATAATTCTTATATGTAGGTGCTATGTGGCGTTCCCTAATCAAGTTCAACTTGCTCTCTATGGCGGATCAATCCATGATCTGCATCGAACTAGGACGGGTTGGTTTTCGATCTAACCTTTTAATGGAAATGGGTCATCCAGCGGCCCTACCCAATTCAACACCACTATAAAAGTACAGTTTTACCCTTTGTACAGAAAGAGAGATGACAGAAATGCTACAAATAGGGGTGGGCGTGGGTTGGGTTGGGTCGATTTTTGCCCCAACCCAAACCCAAACCCAACCCAACCCAACCAAATGTTGTTGGTTAGGTTGGGTTGGGTTGGTCGGTTCGGGACAAACTATCAACAAATATTAAAGTCGCTAAAATAATGAATTTAAAGCAACATTAATATAGTCTTCCAACATTAATAAATTTCAAATATACAAATATAATAAATAACAATAGTTTAGCCCACCAAATATCCATCAAAAATTCAAAATAATTACATATTTAATTACAAATTTACAATATTGAGGCAAAAAATATATTTGGTAGACGTCAAATTGTGCAAAAACCAACATTAAAACCTGTTGAACCTGCAAATTACATCATCAAAAAATCAGTATTTGAAGTTACAGTAAAGAACAATAGCTACAGTAAAGAACAAATATGTTTCCTTCACCTTATAAAATGATCAATCTTCACCAATATGTTTCCTTGGATTGGCAGCTTCATTGTCAAGAAACCTCCCAAGATTGTATCCTATGAGCACAGTTTCAATAGTAATTTACATTGATATATACAAGAGAGTTTCAACATATAATTGGAATGCTAAATTTTTAGGAATAATTATATTTACGGAAACTTCAAACATGCCACTTTACTTATAAAACAATCGATTCTAAAAGTTGGAAGTATACCTTTGGGGCCGTTGTCAATTGTCATCTTCAGTTGATTTTGAATTCATTGATTCTAAAAGTTCATCCATTTGGTTGTAATGCTCAACATCTTCCATGCAAAAACCATCCAAGTTCGGAGAAGCATTCAACCAATTTTGAGTGCATACTAAGACCTCGACCATCTTAGGACTTAAAGAACTACGAAAAGGATCAAGTATCCTTCCTCCAGTACTAAATGCACTTTCTGAAGCAACAGTTGACACTTGAATTGCCAACACATCTTTGGCCAAATTGGACAAGACACCATACTTACTTCTGTTAACTTTCCACCAATCTAGAACTTCAAAATCCATTTTCTCTATACTTTCACGAGCATCCAATAGATATCGTTCCACATCATTTTTTATCTCAACTGAATCTTTCATTGCTTGTTTTTCTATAAATCTACCAAGACGAGCGTCACGCATAGAAGAAGAACTTCCTTTATATGTATTGATAGAACTTACAGACTCCTCGGTTAACACTTTACTACTTCCGTCAATACTTTCAGGACGCACATACCACTCATAAATATCCATCAGATTGGCTTTCAAAGACTTCATCATGTTACTAACAACTTCCCCATCCATATATAGATCATTCAAACAATATTCAACGTAATCCATTTTATATCTCGGATCGAGGAAAGTAGCAAAAAGCAACAATTGATTCACATTGTCCATTTGACCCCAATACTTATCAAACTTCTTTTTCATGTTAGTCGCTATTTCACGCAAAAAAAAAAGTTTTCACTCTTCCTCCATTCATCCAATTCAATTACAAGATTAAAAATTTCATGAAGATAAGCACAAGCACTAACTTGCAATGAAGCACTAAAAGTCAAAGTCACATTATAGAAATTTTGAAGAAATTTAACAAACACAGATGCACTTTCCCAATCTAAACATGATGGAGGTCCACCCCTCCTTCTACTACCTTCATCTTCTCGAAAGTAAAGCAAATACTGAGCATCCTCCTCTTCTAACCTATCGAAAGCTTTTTCAAATTTCAATGCCGTTTCCAACATCAAGTAGGTAGAGTTCCACCTAGTTGGAACATCCAAAAACAAAATAGACTTGCAGTCAATCTTCTCTTTCTTAGCACACTCCTTCAATTTTTCATACCTAGCTGGAGAAGATTTCACATATTTGATTGCACTGCGAATATTTACAATGGAGTCATGTGCTTCCCTCAACCCATCACCAACGATCAAATTGATAATGTGTGCACAACATCTCAAATGCAAATACCTTCCTTCTAGAACACATCCATCACTACCCCAAGCTACTACCTTTCGCCTAAGATAAGAAATGGCTGTGTCATTAGATCTTGCATTGTCAACAGTGACTGCAAAAAAAATTTCAATCCCCCAATCATGCAAACAAGTCTCAATCATTTTTCCAATAGTTTCTCCCTTATGATTTGAAACAACACAAAAATTCAAAATACGCTTATTAAGCGTCCAATCGGAATCAACATAGTGTGCTGTAAGAGTCATGTAATTAACATTCTGAATAGAAGTCCAAGTATCAGTTGTAAGGGAAACCCTTTGACGGTGAAAATGAAATGCATCTCTCAATTTTAGTTTTTCATCCAAATACAACTGATAAATATCTCTAACGAGTGTCCTACGAGAAAGAGGGTGAAAGTGAGGACATGCTACACTACAAAAGAGCCTAAAACCACGAGCTTCGACAAACCTAAAAGGTAATTCATCCAAAACTATCATTTTAGCACATGCAAGTCTACACTCTTCCTTGCTTTGACCAACAACAGTAAGATTGCTCCCTCCACCCTCTTTGTTGGTGTCAAATGATAAGATTTTTTGCTTCTTATCCACCAATCTACCTGGATACTTCTTACAGTTATTTGTCAGATGATTACTCAATGTACTAGTACCACACTTTTTAGTGCCACAAGCATAATCTACTCCACAATAATTACACTTACACCTAACATCTGGATCATCCTTTGGGCCTAATAGAGTGAAGTGATCCCAAACAAAAGAAGCTAACCTATTAGCTTTTCGTTTACCCAATGTTGACGGTGCACGTGGAGGAAGACCAGATTGCAAATCTGTGGCATTTGAATCTGATTGAGCATGTGGACCAGTGCCACTTTCTTCCCGTACATCCATATCTACCAACATATTCCAAAAAATTTATTAATACACCAGAATATCAATTGAATACTAAACATACTCCAAAATTCACAAAGTAAAATTTATAGTCCTTAAAAATTGACTCGTACATATAAAAAAAAAATACTTGTGTTCTTTTATAGTCCTTAAGAACATGAAATTAGTTTAATGAAGTTCAGTCACTATAAACAATTAAACATATTGAAATTTCTCATTTTGTTAAGGTGAAATAAAATTAATACATAATTATGCGAGATTTGTGATGAATACAGAAAACTAGTGGCTTTCGTAGAATGCACTTCATTATATTATAAAGCAACAGTACAATTCCAATTAACAAGGAAAATCTATCGAAACAAATGCCAATTACATTTATATAAAGCAGGATAAGAAGAAAGTTTATCGCTTGATTGTGGCTTTCGCAGAATGCACTTCCTTATATTATAACTAACCTTCTATTACTAAGAACAAGTCCCATTTTCTTTCAGAAGTAAAAACCATGAAGTAAGTTTATTTATTAGCACTAATTCCATGTAAACACAAAACCTCATGTCCAGACCTGCAACACGCAGCAACAAAAATCTCCAATATCTTTCATCCTCGATAAGTTGACTGTTCACCTGATCTATTTAATACATAATTTCTCTCTGATCACTGTCACTCGTTTTTCTTCCACACATGTGAAAAAAGCTCTCAAGTCTCAACTATCTCTTCCAAGCTACTGAAGCTAGAAGGATGTCTCTCGCAGTCTCGCCTACTCAATGCACTATATTGTTTGTCTCATCCCACAACACCTAAAGCACACACCCACTTCACAACACTTGCTCACCATCTACTCTACCCAAACTTACCAAAACATCATGAATACACGTAGTAAAAGGATGAAATTGCAGCCTTGCAGGTATGACGAAGATGAAAGAACAATAAATTAAAGCAAAATTAAGAAAATAATAACTAAATAAAAAAGAAGAATTTGATGATAATTGAAGACTTTACCTTCGAAGAGTTACTGAGCGATTGCGGCCTTGCGGGAGTGGAAAGATTCTGAAGTTCTCCGTCGGCGACTTAAGAGAAATCGACTGGTGAGTGGCGACTAGCGACTGTGAAGAGTAGATTGGACTTTGGAGATGGAGAGTGGAGAGAAATTAGAGAAGAGTGGAGAGAAATCAGAGAAGAGTGGAGGCAGAGCCTTGGAGGTGAGATTCTTCTGGGAGACGGGCGCCTTTGGCTTTTGATTAGGTTAGGTTTTTTTTTTTTTTTTTTTTTTTTCATTTTACCGTTTTGCCCCTGTTTATTCAATTGGGTTGGTTCGGGTCGGGTTATATCGGGTTTGGACTGTTAACCCATAACCCGACCCAACCCGACCCGATTGACCCCCCTGGAACCCGAAAATCGCCCAAAAAACCAAAAAAATCAACCCAAACCGGTCGGGTCGGTTCGGGTCGATCGGTTGGTCGGGTTCGATCGATTTTTTGCCCACGCCTAGCTACAAATACTCATAAAGTGGTTGAGAATTGAACACTTCTTAACATGTAGAAACAAGTACTATTACTCAACCACATAGACACTTGTTCTGCGTAAGAGAATGAGAGCATCTCCAAGAAGCTCACTATTTTTAGGGAGTATATTCTACAATTTAAAGAGCAAAAATTTTCAAATGCTCCAATAGCCTCTTTATTTTTAACATTTAATTTTATCATTCCTAATATGTATTTTTTTTTTCATTCTTTTATTTTTACCATCTTCCCTCCAATAATTATATCACTTTATTTAATTAAGTCAATAAATTGTGCATTGAAAGTTGGAATCTTTGAAGCATTAAATTATAGAGAGGTGGGTTTGGCTCTACAAATTTGGAGAGTCAAACTCACTCTCTATTTTAAGAGCATCTCCAAGAGATTCTTTAAAAGTGGAATGCTCTCTATTTTAAAGAACAAATCTTTAAAATTTCACTCCAATAGACTTTTCAATTTAACTTTTTAAAATAGAGAATGGGTTTGACTCTCTAAATTTGAAGAGTCAAACTCACCTCTCTTTAATTTAATGCTTCAAAGATTCTAACTTTCAATGTACATTTTATTGACTTAATTAAATAAAGTGATATAATTATTGGAGGGAAGATAGTAAAAATAAAAGAATGAAAAAAAACAATAAATATATATTGGGAATGGTAAAATTAAATATTGAAAATAAAGAGACTATTGAAGCATTTTAAAATTTTTGCTCTTTAAATTTATAGATGCTCTTTAAATTGTAGAATATGTTCTTTAAAAATATAAAGAGTCTCTTGGAGATACTCTAAAATGTTAAATTGAAGAGTCTTTTGGAGTAAAATTTTAAACATTGACTCTTTAAAATAGAGAGCATTATACTTTTAAAGAGTCTCTTGAAGATATTCTGAGTTGAAATTTTTAGGTATAACCAAGTGTTCGTATCGTGAAAGAGTACTAAGATTTGTTTTATAAAATCATTATGTAGTTTATAATTTATTTTCTTATTTGTTAGTTCTTTCACTTTTAATTTTTTTTTTTTTTTTTTTTTTTGTGGTCAATAAGGATCATTGGCTGAAAGAGATGAAACGCAGTGGAAACCGCTGACATGATATAACGAAGACATTTAAAAAAATAAAGAGTAAAACGTGGGACGATGGCTGAAATTTTCTCAAAATTAACAGCTCAAGAAGTAAATATGAAAGAGTTGAGGACCAAATTACTATCAACCTTAAAATTAGGGACTGCGGTGCGAGTTATCTATAATCAGAACCCAATCTATCCTCCCGAAACCCTTCCTCTGTTCCCTCTATATATTCTCTCGCACAGTGCGTTTCAATTCATCTCCTCTTTTTCTCCGCGGCTCTCTATCTGTCTCTCTCACTCAGATCCATTCTAGCCATTTCATTGTTTAGAATCTTCATATCTCTTAAAGCTTTCGATTAATCAATGGCTTCGATCAACATCTCCGGGAAAACTAACCAGAACCCCAGCAATTTGAATGACTCATCTGCCTCAACCGGAGATCCGGGGCAAGGAAACCCTCCATCGAATAATTTATGGATCGGAAACGTTTCGTCAGAAGTGTCGGAGTCAGAATTGAAGGCGCTGTTTGAGAAGCATGGAAAAGTGGATAGCGTGACTCTGTACCCCGGACGGAACTACGCCTTTATGTACTTCAAGGACATTGAGGCCGCCAAAGCTGCAAAACAGCGCCTACAAGGATACGTACTCCGTGGAATCCCGTTGAAAATCGAGTTCGCAAAATCGGTTTGTGTTTCATTTTGTTATTGTATTTTAGATCTTTTGTATTTTCATAGATTTTTTACTGGTTTTATTTGATTGATTTTTGGTTTTGCTTTGTATAAATCTTGTTTCTCTAGTGTTCAATGTGAATGTATTGATTTTTTTTTTTCCTTTTAAATTTTGGAGGCAACGATAGCGGAACAAAGAAGGCTGTAGAAATAAGGAATTTTCACGAACCTGGTGATTTTTCAAACGTAACTTTGCGAAATTAGAAAGTTGTTGACTTGTCCATGAGAGTTTCAATAAAAGTTGGGTAATTATTTTGCTTAAAATCAGAAAAAATGTCAAAATTTTGAAAACTTTTCACAACAAAAAGAATTTTAGGAGGTCACTGAATCAGAAATGCAGATGATGCTTTTAAAGAATGTAATGAGGTCACTGAATCAGAAATTTTTTGTATAATCGTTTTTCCAGAGTAAATATTTTTCCCTTTTCAAATCACCATTTGGAGGTAAGATTACTTGATCTAAACATTTTATATCTTGGACAAGTAGAATTATTGTTATATCTTTGTTTCGTGGTAACGCACGCATGTCAGACACAGATATCCAAGCAGAACACTGTAGTATTTTCTTTTCGTGATTTCTTAGCAAAAATTGTATAATCATGGACCGTATGGAGGTTTTCTCCGCTACTGAAAAAAGGACTACCTACGTGCGTTCGTCACTACATCGGTCTTCACCTAAAGCAAACCTCCACCATCACCCCCTTCTTACCTCTAATCCCTCCTCAAGTCGCAGTCTTCCTCACCATTGCTTCTCGTCTTCGTCATCATTATCATTATCTAATAATGGTAGCTTTCTTTTCTGGCTGGTTTCTGGATCCTACGGTCGGATGGCAGTGTGTGGAAGGGGCAAGCTAATTATTTTCAACCAGACTTAAATTCATAAACACGAGACACAAGTTCAAATCATAACATTTTAGCTGCACAAAATTTGAAATTTATCTATATTATATCGCATCCAAACTTGTGATCTGGTAAGGAAAAGGCCAAATGGCTAGGGCACATGTTGCCCTGGCCACCAAGCAAAACCTTCGTGGATTGGACAGAAACTAACCTTCACATGTTTCCTCCTCGGAGTAGGTGTTATAGGTTCTAAGCATGCTCGTCTTTGTACGATGGGCGATGGTATAAGATGTCTTGAATGATAGTATATCAAATCAACACTTTAGCCTAGGACTTGTTTAAAGGGTTGAATGTCAAATTTCCGATTGAAAGCAAAAACTGGACAACAATTAATAATTTCTTCTAAACTTCGTCTCTATGTGAGAAAATACCGTACATGAAATTTTATGGGTTTTGAAATGTTGAATTTCGAATTAATTTTCACACTATGAATGGTTGAAATTACCCTTTTGGCAAAAAACAAAAAATAAAAAAAAAATGCAGAAAATAGTAGTAAATGACTGAAAAAATGTCAGAAACATGTAGGCAGTCATGCATTAACAATTAAGCTTTTTAAGTTGAAAATTGGAGCCATTATATTTTCTACAAACAAAGCATCCAGCACATCATAAGAATTGCCAGCTTAAGTTATTGAAGATTATGTTAGGAGACTGAGTAATAGCTTGAGTGCTACGTTGGGTAATCTATATTAATAAATGAAAAAGGTTTTGGAAATAATGCATGGTTTTCACAGACCTTATAAATTGATTTACAATTTGAGGTCACTGTGGTTGGACAGGCACTGAAAACCAAATAGGGTGTTTTTTGATTGAAATTCTTTAAACTTTGCTGGGACTCATTATTTACTGCTTAATGAAGAGATGACAACAGAACCTGGCGTTGATAATATGGAAAACTTGAGATGGCATTAGTAAATGACAAGTTGGAATACTCTAATCTGAAAGAAAACTTTTCACCGTGTAGACCTGGAAAGAATATGATCCTTTCGAAATTCAATTAGTTATAAATTGTGTCTCCACAACTCAGATGAAGCTGAGGATTTGTATTCCTTGAACTGCAATCAATAGGTAAAAAAATATGTAAAGACACAAATAATTGAACGACAAAACAGAAAATTGCAATGTGATTTGCTATCCTCTTGTAGAAGATATTGCCACCGCTATGAAGCCAGAACTGCCCTTTTGGAAATGCAAATGACATTTAAAAAACGCGAAAACAAATGGCCTTGACTAGCAAGGGAACTTTAACCCTTCCTTGGTGTCTCAAAACTCTTGCTATCCTTCATCCTCCTTTTCTTGAAGTCAATTCCTGCTTTGATAATTTAGATTTCTCCTGCATTAGAATTATACTTAAACTTTTGCAAGGAGCACACATACAGTTTCTGGGAAGTTATCTTGCCTATCTTTTCCAATTCTCAACTTCTATCTGCTTTATGCCATTCATTTTTAGTAACTAGATAATTTAGTTACACCGTACACACAGTGGATGGTTTAACACAAGTGCTTGACATAGTCTATATGTATGCCAGCACTTCATTATGAACTGCATAAACAAGTTCCTGACAGTAATGCAAAGCAGATGGTTAATAATATTAATGATACATGAAAGTTGATTGCTTATATTTCATGACATCTTTACTCCATAACAAGTTGAGGGGCACTTTGGCGTCCCTTTCAAATATACTTCCAAAATGATTAATGTTTATGTTTGATACTATTCAAATGATTTTTGAGAAATGAAACTGAGGAACTCATTGAGCTAGCCCCTCAAATGGACTTTTAGAGGCAGCAGCCGAGTGTATATTAATGAAATGGTTGCTAGACTTCTTCGGTCTATACCACTCTCATGCCAAATGCTACATAAACCTGTTTAGCAACTTCCATTTGCAAGTTTAGATGCATGTTATATCGTTGCTACAGATATTTTTGCTTTGATTTTCCACAGTTCTCAATCTTGTTAGACTTAACTACATTGATGGTAACATGATAATTACATTGTAATTAACAAGAGAGAATCTTATTCCAACTTTTAAAGCAAGCCTCATTCTGTTTGAACAGATATTTCTAATTCTTTCGATGTTTTCCTGTTGCTCGAACCGTTGGCCTTGTTTAGCCCCCGTTTTTTAAAACTCAATATTCCCTGAGACTTATTGTCAACCACACATTTCACGGCACCCTTTAATTTTATCAACTTTTCAACAATTGACTTTTATCAAAATCTATTAAAATTCTGATTTTCAGCAAAACCAAACCGGGGCTTAATGTATTCTTTTTGGGTTAGGGAACTGAAAGAAATTGTCAAACTGTACATATAAAAAGCACCTTTGCTAGAAATTTCATCTTCTATGTTTCTTTCTTTTTTACGAAGATTGCATAAACTGTTTCAAAGATCTGTTACTTATAAATTTCATTAACCTTGATATTTTCTGTTTATCATTGGTATAATCTCCATTTTTCTTCGGAATCCTTATGCATGTTGTTTGCAGGCTAAACCGTGCAAGAGTTTGTGGGTAGCTGGTATCAGCCAATCTGTTTCTAAAGAAGAACTGGAGGAGGAGTTCTCCAGATTTGGTAAAATCCAGGAGTTTAGGTTCCTCAGGGACCGAAGCACAGCATATGTTAATTATATCCGATTGGAAGATGCTTTTCAAGCTATAAAAAGCATGAATGGGAAACAAATTGGTGGTGATCACATTCGTGTTGATTTTCTTAGGTCACATTCTTCTAGAAGAGTAAGTTGATACGTTTGCAGATAGGTTCTGTGAATCTCTAGAATTATCTGTAATGTCGTTAACCTAAATTTCGTGATTGCTTGCACGAGGAATGTGTAGGATTCCTACTAGCACTCATTTCCTCCACACTGGATTGATTTAAAACTTTGATCTTTTTGTGAGTTTTTCTTTAATTTCTCACTGCTTTCTTTATGCTTGCAGGAGTTTCTGTTACCTAGTTCTTTTGCTTTTCTCTTCTGATTTATTATTGTTAATTTTCTGAATTTACAGGAGCCGGGCTTGGATTCAAGAGAAGGCCCATTCCCTAGCAGGAATTTGTGGCCTACTGATTTGCGGTGGATGGGACAAGATTCCATGCAAAACTACAATGAGCACAACCTTATTGGGTCCCAGAGAGAACATGTAATCTACTAACTTATGTGATATTTATTTTATTTTTAGAATTTTGATATCTCTGGCGTCGCACTTGAGATCTAATTATAATTAGTCAGAAGATGAGCAATGCAATCCTCTCCTGCTACTATTTGCTCATTGCTGCAAATATATGTCTGGGTGATCAATATAGATCTTATGATTATCAAATGGAAATGCCCAAAGTGCAGCTGTTTCTTATTTTAATCGGAAATACATATATAGATCTCATGTTAACACCTCCTGATATCCTTATTATCATCTTAACACTGCCTTTTTCATTATTCCTTTCGAAGTCCTTTTTATTGTCTTTAACACCTTGTTCATGTATTTGTTACAGCAATTCATTTCTCCAGGAGCTCGACAAGGAGACTTACAACTTACTAAAGTGTTATGGATATGTCACCCTCCTTCTGTTATTCTTGAAGAAGAAATGCTTCACAATGCCATGATACTATTTGGTGAGATCGAGTGGATAAAGATACTCCCTGACAGGCATTGTGCCTTTGTTGCATTTAGAAGCGTTGAAGAAGCTAGACGTGCAAAAGAGGGATTGGAAGGCAAGCTCTTTAATGATCCCAGAATTTCAATCGAGTATTCGAGAAGTGAACCATTACCTGGAAAAAACTACATGAGTCATTATCCTGGAATGAAAGAGCATGTTCATGACCTTCCATTTCCGCCTGTTCAGATGGACGTTCTTGGTCACAACCTCCCAATCTTAGCCCATAACAATCCTGGACATCTAGCATCTCTCGGAATTCGTGGACCTGATATATATACAAGACCCTTGGGTCCTCGCACTACCTTTGAGCCTACACGTACTCATCCAGAGTTTGTTGACATGGCGGATTTCCATAAATTGCAGAACCCTACTCCCCATTCTCTGGTTGGGGGACCAAATTTGAGAAGATTGTCTCCAACACCTGGGTTTGTTCCTTCGCCTTCAGCCGTTTTAAAACCATCAAATAGATCTACTTCTGATTCATGGAACGTGTTTGATGCTAGTCAGCTTCAAAGAGAATCGAAAAGATCAAGGGTTGATGTCCCTTTCCCTGCTAATGATACTTCTTTTCCTCTTAGAAGAACAGAACGAGGTGGGTCAGATGATTCATATGTGATGGGTAAACTAGGAACTAGTGGAGCATCTGGTTCTTTAGGAAGGGTCCCAACTAGTGGACTTGGACAGCGCCATACTGAGAGTGATTACATATGGCGTGGAATTATTGCGAAGGGTGGATCACCTGTTTGTCATGCTCGATGTGTTCCTATGGGAGAATGGGTTGGTTCTAAGATGTAAGTATGGCTTTGCTTGACTTCATATATTCTTTGATATAGTTACTCAGTTTAATATAGTTCCTTTTTTTACCTTGGTTTTGCAGTCCTGAAGTGATTAATTGCTCAGCAAGAACTGGATTGGATATGCTAGGCAAACACTATGATGATGCCATTGGATTTAACATAGTGTTCTTCTTGCCCGACAGCGAAGAAGATTTTGCGTCGTATACAGAGTTTCTGAGATACCTGGGCTCCAAAGACAGGGCAGGTGTCGCAAAATTTGATGATGGCACCACGATGTTTTTACTGCCTCCATCTGATTTCCTTACCAAAGTTCTTAAAGTTGCTGGCCCCAAACGTCTTTATGGATTAGTTCTAAAGTTTCCTGAAGTTAAATCCGGTATATCATCCATGAACTCCCAGGCACTTCAGCCTACATATGTGGATTCAGAACAAGCAACGTCCTTGCACACTGGATATGCTATGACACCCCAGGAGAAAAGGGTTGTGGAGAAGGATTATCCCAGGGGTTTGCACAAAGATTCGGATGTTCCTCCAAATACATCTGTTCCGTTGACAAGTAATACTTTTCCTGCAAGATCTGTTCCAACAATTAATACTGCAGCAGCATCCACAGCTGGAGTAGCTTTGACTCCTGAACTGATTGCTACCCTTGCATCTTTCCTACCTGCCAACAGTAGTTCTTATACAGAAATTGGATCATTACCTGTAACATCCTCTAAGCAAGGGGGGTCTACATCAAAAGATGCTGCTGTTCGTGATGCTGGGATGGCACATTGGACACATGAACATCAGTCCTTAGAGCAAACTGGCCATCATGTGCAACAGCTGGGTAGCCAAGTCACCAGCCATTCACAACACATGCCTCAAGCACAATCTCTTTCTACACTATCAAATATGCAAAACCCTTTTCATCAAGGGGCCACAGATTATAGCCAAATGCATGGTGGCAATATGAAATTTCCGCCTCAAGGGACTGTTTCATCTAGACAAATGGCCTCTGTACTTCCTTCTCAAAGTGGAACAGTTGTGGGGGATCCGGAGGTTGATCTACAGTATCAACCTGGTAGTTCTCACAATGCTTTGATGGGCCACAGGGTAGATCATGGAACCGATGCTCTAAGGTTGTATAATACTTCGGCAGTTCAGCAACCCTTGTATCCCATTCCATTATCCAATCAGGTTCAGGACACCAGTATTTCCCAGCCCCATGTGATGCCACAGGCTTCTCAAGTCGAGCACACAAATCAAGGACAGCAGCTTCAGTCTGCTCCATATGGGGTGACTCAGGAAGGTGCTGAATCTGAGGCTGATAAAAATGAGCGCTACAAGACAACATTGCTCTTTGCAGCCAATCTCCTTGCTCGGATACACCAGCAACCAGGTAATCAAGCTGGGCCAGGTGCAGGGAGTCAATGAAAATATATTCATCATCAGGTAACTGCACTTTCTTAGATTAGTTTGCTATTCTGCTAAATTATGGCAATGTTTCTGATAAATTACTTGCTTAAATTGAACACATGCAATGATCTTTATATGTTGTTTTTCTTCTTGTCCCATGCTCATTATTTGGGTATTTGATAGATTTTAATAGAATATAGGGTCTAGAATGGTGAGTTAAGAATACTTTTGACATCTTCTATAATGTCATGAAAGTTTTCTTAAATTTTTAACATTCTGTTACGGTCGTCTAAAACAGGGTATGAGGAGTGTGTTGGGTTGATTCATAGCAAAAGAGCAATATCTTAATTTCTGAATTAGTGGATGTTATGTTTATGTATCAAATGATAGTTTACTTCATTAGGTGTTTTGAAGTGAGTTGGAAAGTTCTTTTGGAATTCAAAGAGTCCCAAGTTCTGGGGGTTGTAATGCCTGCATTTGTGTTGTGGGGATGGCCACTAGTGATTGAATGTTGAGGTATTGTTCTTTGGAGTTTTGAATAGTGAAAAGGATTAATTGAATACGCTACACCTTTTATATGTCTTACAAATTTACCAGTTCAATCTAAGTGAAGATAGGACATGCTTAAGCTGGATGGAGGGATCAAACGGCTAGAAATTATGTCCTTGGTTTCCATAATTCATTAGGCAAAAATGTTACAATTCAGGTCCTCCCAGCATTCCTGCTTTTGTGGGTCTAACACTTTTAACTGGCCATTGATTACATTGATCAAAACTACTAGTCATACTTAAACGATCAGGTGTCAATTCTATGGGTCTGGAAAAGTGTCTTAAATTATCCATGAGTGGAACTTGCACAATTTGCTGTATGCTAACCGTGGCATCACGAGAATATTCATGAGAATTTATGCAATCATTCTGTCTATTCTCTAGTGTACTTACTGCTCTATATCTCCATTGTTTGGAGAGCGCCAGTGATTAACTTTCATGGAGGCACTGGCTATCATAAATGGATAATGTGTTGCACGCATATGATATTCTATTTGCGGATCACATGCATCATTCAACAACATTTATATGATATAGATCAAGTTTATTTCATCAGCCTGCTCAGATATTCTGTATGAATGTTCATGTGCTAAGGCTAAGTTTGGTTAAGAATTCATTGAGCATGTACAATCTATATCGTTTCCCTTAATTTTCCATAGCCTTGGGGATTGTGGTAACACACACACACACACATGATGCTACTTTAGTCGTCAGGTAACTATCTATCTGTTGATAAACTTATCTGCATGCTCAGATTTTATCTGTAACTTGATAAACAGAAAGCAATGAAGATAGCATCGTTATGGAAAGTATGCTTTCCAAAATTGAATTACATAGAAACTACCGTATACTATTTTTGTTATTGGAGTTGTACATCGTTTGCTTTCTTTTTTTAAATGAGTCATCTAAGGGTTGTATCACATGTTGATAACTTTCAACGAGCACCACCAAGTCAAAAATCCATACGGTAATTTCCTGTTAAGAGTACTCTCTGTATCAGGTGATATCTTGAAGTCTCTCTACCCTTATAAAAAATTTATACACCATCGGTGGACATGCCTGGTGCATGTTGTCTTTGGGAATAAATATTTTGACCCATATGACAATGGCCATCTCATTTGTCACATTAATATGCTGGGAAGACCGTTGGGAATCATATACTAGTATTAGTTTATAAGACGTAGAATGGAAATTTCCACTGTTTAGTAGCTTCTGTTAGCAAGATCACGATTACTGAATTAGGCGTAACTTGATGGATCTAGTTATTTTACGCTGCCACAGCGTTTTGAGGACTGAAAGTAGGTGATAAGCGCTGGGGTGGCTATTCCATAGGACTGCTCTTTTAAGGGTGAATTATGGGGTATGGGCATTTGTAGTATGAGGATATGTTCATTTGCTGACGTTCCTATTTGTTTATTTGACCATATAGCTCATCTTTTTATTTGAGATAATTTATCCGAACTGCACACTTATCCACGTTTCTTAAATTATTTTCATGAACTTACTAGTGCTATTAATCCCTTCTAACTTTGTTACTTCCCTTCTGCTAAAATGAAAGTGTGACCACTGCATATTCGGTAAGCTCCTTCATTTCTGTGGGTATTATCTTGCAGCTTGTTTAAGGTTATTAGTTAATTCCTAGGTGAACTTTATGAGCCTTGTTCAGTTTGTAACTTAATTTTGTAAATGTGATTTACATACATTTTCCCCACCTAAAGGTCGAAAATTTGCTCAAATAGTTTTAAATTCTCTCCGTTATCAGTCCAAATGTGGTCAAGGTATAACCAAGAAAATTAGTAGTAATATAATGAATTGGTACCACAAAACAAAAGATTCTATAGAAAACTTACAAATCGAGATACCTAATAATAGGGGGACTCAGGCATATTCAAATCGACGGTCTGGGAAGTTAATGTCGAGCTAATCCTACATGATTTATAGTTAACTAGGCTAATAAGAGTGGAGTTTGGGTTGATAGTAGTCAACAAAGCAGACTTTAATGCTCGGTTTTAAACTAGGTACAATTCTCTGACCGTTATTCCTTTGTCAACAAATAAGAGGGAAAATTCGTCGTATCTTATTACCATCTCAAACTAATCAACCAAATCTTTTATCTCGGCTACTTTCATCAGTGACCGTTAAGAATGGATAATCAATCAATCATAACTTTTCTGGATGAAGTCAGATATCGAAATTTACCTTCCAAATGTTGGAACTTGATGGCCCATAATCTGGTTAAAAAAAAAATAAAAATCACATTCTATTAGTTTTCGGATACAAGATCAAATCTTTTGACAAACGCCTATTCTGACAATACGAGTTTTAAAAATTTTCCGACAATAATTACCCAGATGGTGTGATTGATGAATCTCATTACCCGTTCATATGAAATCAAAGTAATTATTACATGGGATTTTACACAGGTTGATTATATTGTGTTAGACATCTGGTGGCATAGAGGGATGAAAGTCTAGGATTATATTATTAATACCTTACAGAAACTAACACGAACGTTCACAACAGAAAAGAGGGAAAAAAAGAACAATGTAAGAAACTGGGAACAAAACATGTCTGAAAAGTGAAAGCATCATGTTGTTTTTCTTTAAAATTATACTATCTGAAAACACTTTACACGCCCCGACAATAAGGGGTCCACGCTTTTTTTTATTAGCCGTGGTCCCCCCTGTTGTGAGGAGCATGTACATTGACGTGTCAATACCGGTATACAAATAGCATAATTCAATGGAAATACTTCAAAATAGCTGAATCAAGTTGAGTTTAAACAAATATTAAAGCTCAAAAGTGATCTAGTTACAGTTAGGGACGGAGCTAAAAGTTTGATATTGTGGGGTCAAAATTGAAATACAATTTTTTTTTAAGCAACATATCACTAATGAAGATAAGTCGGAATACTACCACAACTGCAGCCTACGCGTTTTCATACTCTGAAAACATCGTATAATTATATCATTATTAATATTTTCGAATACATCGCTCTCGATATATCCAAGCTATCACGTAACCATTGATCTTTTATCTGATTAAACTATGCAGCAGAGGAAAACAATAGAAAATCTAGACTGTCTGAGAACTTGAGGTCATAATTTTGAATAACTATGAACATTAGGTTGAATTATTGGTCTGTGTCAAGCACTCAAACTTTCAGTTTTAGACATAGTTATCAGACCTGACCCGGTCAAGGTACTGGGTCATCGGATTACTGGTCGGACCGGTAAATCGCTGGTCGGACCGGTGGGTCATTACTTAAAAATAATTTAATAGTTTTTAAAGTATAATTTTTTATTTTTTTGCTTGAGATAAAATTAAACTTCCAAGTTTTTTGTCACTAATTTTTTTTATGCATTTAATGATTTTTTGAACTCATTTATTAGTGATAAATTATCTATGATGATGGTTAAATTTTGATTTTATAATTTTGTATATTATATTAAAAAAAATTCCTTTTTTGTGATGTATAAATTATTTATTAGTTATTAGTGATCAAAAAAATATGTGTATTATCTATTCAATTTATCTTAATTAAAATTAATTTTTTTTAAAACAAAATAATTATTTGAAATTACAAAATGAATGAAAATGTTGGACTAATTCAAATTATTTATATATTAGATGTAGTTCATTACACAAAAAGACAATGCAGTGTTACTTGCACTAGTGGTAAGGTCATGTTCTAGTTAGTTAGAGATCAAGTGTTCAAATCCTTGGTACCTAAAATATCAATGTAGAAGGGTTTTGAAATTTGGTTTAAAAATTAATGGGCCGACCCGGCCTGACAATAGTTATTAAAATCGGCTCGGCTCGATCAAAACTGAATTTTGATCGAGCCACTTGCATTTATATTTATATAAAATGAGATGGCCCGGCCTAGAAAAGGGCCCGGGTCACCGGATTACCGGGCCCACTGTCCGGGTCAGGCCGATTTTAATAAGGGAAAATTTCTTAAATCCTACTTTAAGAATAGTGTATTTCCAAAATCAGAAATTAACTTTCAAATTTCCAAAATCAGATATTTATTTAAAAAATATTCATAATTTATTCAATTAATTATATATTTTATTCATTAAACAAATTAAGGTCACATATTTACACAATTTGGTCACAGATTCACAGTTTGGTCACAAATCAAAATTTATTAGGTCACAAATTTTTTTCGAGATTACGGATTGAAATTTATTAGGTCACAGATTTTTTTTAAGGTCACAAATCGAAATTTATTAGGTCACAGATTTTTTTCGAGGTCACAGATCGAAATTTTAATAAGTCACAATTTATTTTCAAGGTCACATGTCAAAATTTATTAGGTCACATATATTTTTCGAGGTCACAGATGTGAATTTTAATAAGTCACAATTGGTCACAAATTTGTTACTGGTTACAGATTAGTCAATTTAGTGGTCACAGTTAACCAAATAATCTGTGACCACCGCCTGACAACCATCGCCGCCCCGCCACCGCCACCGCCACCACCACCACCACCACCACCACCTCACAAGCTCATCTGAAAATCACTACCACCACCACCATCCTCGCAGAAATCAACATAAAAAGTCTCAAACCATCACAAAAAGCAAACCTCCACCGCACCCAAACCACTTACACCAAAAACTGCCCCCATCCACCAACGCCGCAGCCACCCAAAAACTGCTCCCGTCCACCAACGTCGCTGCCTCCACCACGACCTCCATCACCAAAAATTATCACAATGACCACTCCACCGCAACACAATCCCCAGATGCACGACCATCACCACCACGCAACCATTGCAGTAGCCCAAGGCCGTTCCCACCTTCACGAACACATTACCACCACCAACATCGCCACCGTAGCCGTTCCTACCTTCACCACTCCACAAACCAGATTCCAAAAAGCGGCGTAAACAAAAAATACAGATCGGGGCAGCACCACTGCCAACCAACATAAAAAATGCAGATCGGGGCAGCACCACTGTCGCCCACCATAAAAAACGTAGATTGGGGTAGCAACAGCGCTGTGGTCGCTGAGCCTCGCGCGGCGCCGCCTCGCCGCCTTTGGTTGGGCCGTCTGCAGCGAGGAACGGAGGAGAATGAGAGAGACAAAGGTTGAAGAAATGGAGGAGGAGGAGGAGGAGGAGGCGTTGGTCTGTGGAGAGAGACGGGGGTAGAAATGGAGAGAGAGAGAGAGAGAGTCGAGGAGGAGGTTTGGTGGATAGGATTTTGTGGAGAGAGACGGAGATTAGGTTATAAATTAATTTAATTTAATAATATATTTATTTAATAATCATATTTTAATTAACAAAACATCTGATTTCGGAAATTACAAACCTGATTTAGGAAATTACAAGCCTTAAACCTGAATTAGGAAATGAGATCTCTAAAAGTAGGGTGGGGTGTAATTTCCACTTTTAATAACTATGGTTTCAGACCAGATAACAAGCAATGGGGATTGTGGTCGGCAATATTTCTCAAATCCCAAATTTAAATGAATTTTAGAATAAAAACATGTAAAATCAAACAAGTAGGCTGTCAATTTATTATCTAGACGGAAGAAAATCACAAAATTAGCACAAGAAAAGAAAATCTGAAAATATGAATTGCGGTCTCGAACTCTCTGTAGACCATTGTATTAATTTTTTCCTCTGTAGGGTTTAGGGTAAAGTCGAAATGCATATGAAAAGTCAAGTGAATGAGTTGAGAGAAAATGGACTTGGTCACTTGGAGTTGGACAAGTGAAAGAATAATAAATGGGCTTGGCAAAATGATAATGGACAAGATTTTAGTTAATTTACAGATTAAATAACAATAAAAATAAAAAATCTTGGCAATGGACATTTTTAAGATAATTTACAGATTTACAAAAAAAAAAAAAAAGTGTCCGTCCATGGTTACAGTTTAGGAAATCAATATCGTGTGTTGCACTGGGGAGAATCATCTGCTAGAAATTTCAGTTCAGTGTTTTTTTATCATATAGAAATCAAGAAATTTCGAGTTCGTTTACCAATATTATTCGCTTTATATCTCTTTTTCCTAATTTACTTCAGACCAATAAATTTTCTCATAATGGTTATATAATACGAATAGTGGAAAGGAAGGATTATTGAACTAATAATTATAAATCTACTAAAAATAGGAAATTTTTTTATGTGAAAATATTTGAAGGTCAATGTCTCTATTAAGAATTGGTGCAATGAATAATCAATTAGCACAACTACATATCGTTTTCTCAAATCTAGAAAATGACAAAAAGGAAAAGTTAAACGGATAATTGATTTCTCAGAAGGTAAACGTGCTCGAGATTAGAAATTTGACCATTTTTTCTTCTCTCGTTCTTATACCATTTCGAAACCAGTACCTTTGAAGCTTTATTCAACGGGTAATTATTGTTAAATTTAAATAAAATAAAAAAGTGATAATTCAACGGTTTTTATTTCTCTAAAAATTAATTTCCTAATGTGTAGGTATGAACCGGTCTATTTGGGCGGCATCAACGTGGTGCATAAAGGTTTTCTTGAATGAGAATCCATGGTTGGGAGCAGTTGGCAAGTAAATTAACGGACAAGACAATTACCCTTTTTTCTTAAATCTTTTCTCTCCATCGTAAGCATTTACAATTGACTATTTTTAAGACAACATGAACTGCGAATATTAACGTTTCCTAATCCCTTCCCCTTCTCGTGTTTCAGTTGTATTTTACGAGAGGGTTTTGTACTTCTGTTTATGACATAAAATACTTTAGTGATTATTTGTTAAATTGTACTAAAATCGGGGGATAAAGAAATCATACGCTGAGTGGAGAGATTTCCAGAAGAATACAAGAATTTAAATCGCTCGAAGAATGTTGATTGGCTCGGGTATACCTCTTTTCCCCGACCCTCCAATGCCCTTGTGCATGCAACATTAGAGATGCATTATTTTCTCACACATCAAATGTTGTAGATTAATACTTGTTTGTCAACAGATGACGTGAGATTTGATTGAGTCAAAGTCGATTATTTGTTAAATTGTACCAAAATGGGGGATAAAGAAATCATAAGCTGAGTGGAGTGAAATCTAGAAGAATACAAGAATTTAAATCCCTTGTAGAATGTTGATTGGCTTGGGTATACCTCATTTCCTTGACCCTCCATTGTCCTTGTACATGCAACATTAGAGATGCATTATTTTCTCACATCTCAAATGTTGTAGATTGGCACTTGTTTGCCAACAGATGACACACGTAGTGAGATTTGATTGAGTCAAAGTCTCACCAATCAAATATTAAAAAAAAAAATCAATATTTTTTTGTCATTAATTCACATTACATAAGAATAATCAATCAAGCGGTAAAGAGATTGACTGTTTTAATTCAATTTATTACCATCTCATCTCGTTTTGTAGAAGAGTCTATAAAGAGTACAACAAATATTTTCCATTTAAATTTACCGTTTGTAAATTGAGCGAGCAGAATTCCACTTTTGTTATAAAGAGAGGCATATTTAATTATTTTTTTGAGTTATATTGTACATAAGAATTAATTGTTAATACATGAATTTAAACACCCATTAAAATTCATATAGAAATAAATTCATCTATAATAAGTCTAGATTCATGTAGATCAAGATTCATCAAGTTAAAATTTATTGAATCTAGATTAATGTGATGGTTAATTAATTGAGAATTAATAACATGAAAATCATAGGATTTTGTAATATTTATTACATATTGAAAAACGAAAAGTATGGTATTATTGAAATAATTGAATTATAGTAGGGTTAAAATCGTTCAAAAAATTGATTCTCACTTGATATGATATTTTATAGATTATAGATCTATACAAACAAAATTGTCTCTAATCGAGTAGTCTTATATGATATCAAATTGGGTTGTAAAAAATAAACTCAGTTTTACTTCAACTCTAACTTGTCAAGTGGTCTTGATGGAATCGAGTTTGGAAGATGAACATAAATAAATTAGGGTTTTGCTATATCGACAGGTACTTGTCCAAGAAGAATAATCCAATAAATTAATATATAGTGTCAAAAAATGAAGTCAATCTTAATTGATTGATTTGATTAGGGTGGAGTGGAGTGGAGTGTTCAATCAAATGAGTCCACTCAGATAGTAATTTAAGTGCTTAAAGAATTAATTTACCTGTACAAAATTTGTTTACAAATTAAGTGTTGGCAAAAGCTAGATCATTGATTTCAAATTTTTTTTCTTTTTTTTGAAATGATTGGCCTAGATATTGCCGACACATGGTTTGTCAACCAATCTTTTCAACCTGTTTTGTACAAATAGCATGATTCGTGCTTAAAAGGTGAAATTAGAAAGTAAGGTCAAACGTCAAATTTACGAGCCTAGACGTGATAAAGTAATTTTTTTTAATAAAAAATATTGTCAAAGACACCCTTTGAACTTTATAAAATATCAAAGACACACTTTCAAATTTAAAAAGACGCACTAGCCTTTCATATTTCTAATTTTAAGTATAATATTCACCTCCTCACTAATTTTTGAGCCATCTCTCATTTAAAATGATGTTTATATGCCTAAAATGTCCTTGTGAACTAAAAATAAAATTTATGATAACAATTAGTTATAGTTAATATGCTCAAAGTAAAATTATATGAATATAAATTGGCACGTGCTCTTTCTACATAATTTATTTTTTATATTATGAATTTACTTAATTTGGTCAAGAATATTTTTATCCACATTTTAATAGGATCCACAACTTACTATCAATTTAAATATTATCTACACATTTTACGGGATTCATAACTTAATTGCACGTAAAAGCATTATAAAATAAAGCACATTTTTTTATTTATAAGTAAACATGTGTGTGTAGTAGTAGTTAATTTAACAAAATAGTTATTTAATTGGTGGAACAGATCGTGCAAGAATCGAATTACTTGTCAATGGAACATATGTAATTGGAAGAATTTCATAATCTTCGTGAAATCCCTAGGATTATCCTTCTCGACAATGCTTTTCCCTAGGGAGGTGAAAGTATATCTGATATGCAAAGATGTCGTTTCTTGTGATTCAATGTATGGAGAGGTCAAAGTACATCCAAAAATCCTTTTCTTCTTTGGAGATGAAAGTATATCCCGTGTGCAGAGAAGTCGTTTGTTCTGAATAAGTATGAAGGCTGAAGCAACTAGGAATTCATGGATGTGCTATCAGTTCAACTTAAGAACTTTAAAAGTACTCCATAAAGAGGTTTGGGGCATATAACTTTAAGAAATTTTTAAGGAAATTAGATGCAGGCTTTAAAAAAGGTGGTATCATCATCAAAAAATTTGCAACACGTGCCCTGTCTTTGGTATCCATATATCTCAAAAACTCTGTTTAAGATGCAAAGAAGAAAACTCTGACTTCATCGCCCGGTCAGTCCTCGAACCTTGATTCATCTAGTTTTCTCAGTCACAAGTTGGAAATCGGCTTTAAGCAAAAATCCCAGCTTAAAAAGAATAGCTCTTCTTCTTCTTTTGCCCTTCCCTTGAGCATTGATCAACGCATGGGATCCTTACAAGCTCATGAAGACTAGTTAGTGACTTCGCTTCCCCCTGCAAATCTTGCTAATCAATAGCCAGACTTACCTAATTAGGAGAAGAAGGCTTAGGGGTGCGGTCGATTCGTCTTGCCTTAATCCTTAACACCAACATCTAAAAAGTGTATAAATGAACCATATAAGAAATTGAGGAACAAAATGGATCGAGAAAAACATCTATTCTTTATGAACCAATCTTTAGCTCCAACTTTAATTTTGGGCCCTGTTTGTGTTTTGTAACTTTACATGAACATTAAACGATCAGACTCAAACAATAATTTACTGTAAAGTAGATTGAGATGGATAGGTCAAGGAAGCTTCTCTAGTCGCCAGCTTATAAAAAAGCAAATCAATAGAAAATTGTTTTGAAATAAGTTGTGTAAGGATTGTGCTTAGTCTAATGGAATGAATCAAGTCAACGTATAACAAACATTCAATAGGTGATTGAGTTGCGGTTAAGGAAATCTATAAAATTATAAAATATAATATTTACTTAATAATTCTTACAATTAGTCAATTATACAAATTTTCAAGTTTTCGAAATGCAAAAATTATACTATTTTTAATACTTTCAACTTTCAACTATACAAATCCTAGCTACTTAACAATTTTATGGAAGGAAAAATCTAGTTGTACAGAATTTTTTTACAGAAAATTTGACAGCCCCCTCACAAATAAAGGGGGCTGTCAAATTTTCTGTAAAAAAAATGGTTGTACATTAAGCACCTCCCTTTATAGAACTTCATACATACTTTCATATTTTCAACAAGAAGATAAGACTTAAAATCATAATGATATAATATAGATAGCACCGTAGCTTTAATTTTATTTAAATTTTTTTATCGGATAAAGTCATTTTGACTTTTGCAAAGATAAATTCATTTAAAAACGTGAAACTAAAGTTAAATAAAAGTCTTTTAAAAAAAGGAAAAAATAAAAATTTAATAACCTAAAGTCAAATAAAATGTTTTTAAAAAGGAAAAATAATAATAAAAAAGGTAACAGTTGACCGCTTAATTCACGTTTATTGCTAAGACAAATTTTGTCTACTCCTCGCGCTTAGGAGACACCTAAACTTTGCCTATGAGCACTTTTTAGAGCACTGCCAATAACCCACCTAAAAATTTGACACTGCTACAAGTTCACTGGGAGTTTGTTACCCTTCGTGAAGATGATAACTTTGTGATTGATCTTGTATTGTTGGAGAATTTGATGGACCATCATTGTCCAATGATCCAAGAAAAAATACAAGAAATTACAAATAAAAAATGTCCTTAGTAAATTAAATTATTGTCATAAGCTTTTAGATTTTCAATTACTTATAGAGTCTTTTAATATGGTGTAACACCAATTACAATACTAAAATATTCATTCTAATCAAACCTTAATTTATTCTCTCATAATCCTATCTTCATATTCATATACGATGTATCATATGTGCCCTAAGTCTACAATGCCACATCGATCGAAAGTATTTCAACTTCCATACCACCTACATTACAATCTATAGAATGTATATATATATATATATATATATATATATATATATATATATATATATATATATATATATATATATATACGAGACCATTATTCCTACTCAGGAATTTGACACACTTATTTGATAAATAATCGTGACATTTAATTTAAGTCAATCCAAAACTTGTTAACAGCACAGGGTCAGTCACCCCAGACACCCTCAAGTCGAAACAAAGAACAACCCTATAATTAGTACTAATGGGCTTGAAAACTCTTCGTTTCAACTTATAGTTGAGAAGCTGAATGGAAAAGAAATATTGTGAATGAGCCCAGTCAATAAAATTGGTGATTGATGAAAATGAGAAACTCGATTATCTTACTGGCGAAACGAAGAGGCCGACTGAAGCTAACCTCCTGTAGAAGTGGAAATCAGAAAACTCTATGGTCACCGCTTGGCTTGTGAACTCCATGAAACTCGCTTAAGGGAAGACCTACATGTTCTTGACTTCCTTCCAACTGCAAAGGATGTTTGGGAGCAGGGGCGGAGCCAGGATTGGCCAAGAGTGCGGGCACATTGTTGTCCAAGCCAAACGTCAAGTTTTTAGTCAGGGATGTAATGATGATGAAAATGTAAAACAATATTACGACAATACTAAAAATATCATAGTTTATATATTACACTTGTTCCTTGCGAGTTTTCATACTTTGATATCGGTTTACAATAATTTCATTATCGAGCTTCAGAAATATATCTTTCTCTACATAAACAATTGTGCTATCATTCATCCACTCATCACCCATCCGATTACGCAATCTATCCTTTACAATGCTCATGGCAGAAAAGACTCTCTCCACAGTAGCGGTTGCAACCGGTAGAGTCAATGCCAAAGTCAAAAGTTTGTAAACCAATGGATATACCTTATTTTTCTTTGTCAGAACTAACTTCTCCGCAAGAGGACCAAGGCCATTCAACCTTTTAAACTCTTTGTTAGAGCGCATGTCAAAAATATAACTCTCAAGTTGATCATTGTTCACGAAAATACTGTTCGATTTAAAATCACCGCAAGTGTACGGTTCGTTACAAGTAATAAAGTGGACTTTAAGAGTCCGGATTGTCGATCCCACAGAGATTGAGTAGTTCAATATTAATTATTCCGACCTTAACCGAAACTAGATGAATTTTTGATGAGTTTTGTATTAAATGTTAACCGAACTAAATTATGAAAACTAATATGGATGGATTGACTAAGTTAAATGCAAATTTTACTAGAATGCAATATGAAAGATGAATGCAAATTGATTTACTTAAGATGAGAAAAACGTACTAGGATCACGAATCCCCATGCAACAATCCCTTTAAATCCTAATTTTACACTTTGACAACACGATTAAATATTGAAGAATCAATGTTCCTATCAAATTTAATAATCTCTTTCGAGTAATATTAAACATATTCTATCATGCGATTCGACTATATTTCTATAACGAATACAAACATAAAAGAACGCATTAACTTTTATGAACACTTAAAGATTCACATAGAGCATAGCGGTATATTTCTATCCCCTATCGAACCCTATGACAATTTATACTACGTCGAATCTATTTCCCTTCTTTCGAATGCATAAAATAGACCACCACATTCATACAATTAATGTGCGCACAAAAATCATATGGAATAAATACGTATAAATCGTTCAAACATCCAAAAACGTGTTTTAATGTCAAAAGTATAAAACTAAAGATTCAAATATCATGTTACAAGGTTCATCGATCTCCTAGTACAAGAAAAACTAGTCTAGCATGCTAAAGAAAGAAAAACAAAATAATAAGTGAAGAAACGCCATCACCCGAATAGATATTCAATTAATTTCGTGAAGTGCTTGATGAATCTTCGTGTTATTCCTCGTATTCTTGCTCTCCAATGTCAAAATTATCTCCTAGAAGTGCGTAGCCCCCGAATTATGTCGAGTCTAGGGTTTTAAAGTCGTCCCCAATTAGTTTCCATAAGAGTTTTACTTAAAAACGGAAACCAGAATTTTCCGCGTCGAAAATAACCATGCGACCGCATGGTTATAAACCATGCGGCCGCATGGTTCAACGGTTGCAACTTGAACAAGTTCTGGGGAAGCCATGTGACCGCATGGCTCATTGCACCATGCGGCCGCATGGTACAATATGCTTTCAATTTTGTCGGTTTGGTCCCCGAACTCCGTTCTTCTTCATTTTGACTTCTTTTCTTCATTCTTTTTCCTCTAACACTCATTGACTTCGTCAATCTCGTATTTAGTTCTTTTTCGTTCTTGATTTGGATTTCGAGTCAACTTTCGACTAATTGCATCTTAGTCCCTGAACTTTGATTTTCTTCCATTTTAGTCCTTTCTTGCTCGTTTTCACTCACTTATCGTTGTTTCCATCGATATGTCCTGCAAACACAATTTACATAGAATTAAGCCATATTTCAACATAATAGCAATCAATTGTCCATGTTTTGTGACCTAAATAAGTGCGTAAAACGCACTTATCAAACCTCCCAAACTTGAACTATTGTTTGTCCTCAAACAAGGTGGTGACTTAACTCTAAACAAAACATGGTTTAACAACCTGCCGTGTCTCAGAATTAGAAGTTAGTAATAACATAATGAACAGTATCAACAGTGTACAATCAAATCAACCTCCACTTATAATATGCAACCTGACGTGTGTGTGTGTATACTCATGCAAACATGCTCAGTTTCTGATGGACTCAACTCCCGACCTACAGTAGTCAAATTTTTCCTTTCTTCGCTCGAGAGATACACACCCCCCAAACTTATTCTTTTACTCACTTTTCCCGGGGTGTGTTCTATACTTGAGATCTGGTTAACTTAAATTCTCACCCTCTCTTAGTTTGGATAGGTTTCGCAATCACAAGTTTACACTTCAACAAGCAGAGATTCTCCTATTTCTTTGATTGTTTCAACCTCTAAAACTCAACTAAGTTACTTACCTTACATCAAAGGTACAATTCTATCAACTTAATGTCATGGGGCACTTTTCTCACTCTATTTTTTTTCTTTGCAAACACATTCTCATTTGCTTTCTATATAACCCATGTATCAAGCTTTAGGCCGATGACTCCCAAATCAGTTGATTTCAGGGCACCAGGTTTGTAATCACCCTTACAGGCTTACTTGCTCAAGTTATAAAGGCTCGAGAAATGTATTTTCTCTCTTTTCTTTTGACTCTTTCCCTCTTGCTTTCTATATGACCCCTGTATCGAGCTTTAGGCCGATGACTCCCAAATCAGTTGATTTTAGGGCACCAAATTTTTATTCATCCTTTCAGGCTTAATTGCTCGAGTCATAAAGGCTTGAAAATAGTGTTTTCCTCACAAAAATTTATGTAAACCCCTATTTTTTTAGACACTTAGTTTCAAGAACCGACCCCTAATTTCAGGCTTTCGCCTAATTTTTGTCTCATCAGCTTACACAATCTACACAACTCAGTTTTCATGCATGGAATCTCTACTCATCTCAATGTTCCCTTGCAATAACTAGTCCTCCAAACCACTAAAACAATGTAATATTTTTAAGCATAGAGGAGGTAATTCAGGTGTAACCTATCATGTTCTGATCTCCTATAAAAATTGAACACAATCATCAACTTAACATGCCAAACATGAGTCTCGTGCGCAAGATATGTCAAGTATAACATAAATAAGCATTGACTAATCTAGATATGCACCATTTTCACTATCCATAGTTCATACCTATTCCAATATTCACATCATTGCCAGCAAGGCTATTAAACCCACACAAGCACACAAATTGAACTAACTAAACAAATACTGAAACAAAAATGTCAAAAAAGATTTTTTTTTTTTTTATAACAAACACACAAAAGCAGTAAACACACAAACGAACCAGACAAATATCGATGAACAACGAATAAGCAATGCATAATTCAATACAAGTACTGAATCCTTAAGTTTGTTCTACAAATTCGACCCCCCCCCCAAACTTATACAAAACATTGCTCTCAATGTGTAAAGTGTAAGATTGAATACAGAATTTGAAGGACAAATCTTATACAAAACAAAATATGGGAGGTTAATGAAGACTCCCCTGATCAGTACGGCGGTGGTAGTGACAATGGTGGAAGAGAACTGGGTCTAGTTGTGCTATCGCTCGATGGTGAATGTCACTCCCTTTCTACTTGATGAAATCCTGTGAGTGCAAATGACGAATATTAGCTAGCATACTAGAAATTGATATAATAGATAAAACGATGACCTATAACTACTGAAAATGCAAGAAAAATATGAAAAAAAAAATCCTAAATTAATGCAAAAAGCATAATAAATAAAAGGGAAGAAATATTGGGTTGCCTCCCAACAAGCGCTAGTTTATAGTCGATAGCTCGACTTTACCATGTGGTTCTCATTCCGATGGCTTGAAGTGGACGGTGGATTTGTCCTTGGAGAAATCACCACTCCAGTAATGCTTCAATCTCTGTCCATTTACCTTGAAAGTCCCCTTGCTTTCATGAGTTATTTCCACAGCCCCGTGTGGAAAAACCAGTGTAATTGTATATGGACCAGACCATCTAGACCTCAACTTCCCTGGGAACAACTTGAGTCTAGAATTGTAAAGTAGAACCTGTTGTCCAATTTCGAACTTCCTTCGTTGAATATGCAAATCATGCCATTTTTTGGTTCGTTCCTTATACAGTTTGGCATTCTCATAAGCTTCCAAACGAAACTCATCCATTTCATTCAGTTGAAATAGCCTCTTTTCACCGGCTGCCTCCAAATCAAAATTCAGACTTTTGACTGCCCAATAGGCTCGATGCTCCAATTCAACTGGTAAATGACATGCTTTCCCGAAAACTAAGCGATAGGACGACATTCCTATCGGTGTTTTGAAGGCAGTTCTGTAGGCCCACAAGGCGTCGTCAAGCTTTTTAGACCAATCCTTTCGAGAGGAATTCACTGTGACTTCAAGTATTCTCTTCAGTTCTCGATTGGATACTTCAACCTGTCCACTGGTCTGAGGATGGTAAGGTGTGGCTATGCGGTGGCGAACGCCATACTTCGCTAGTAATGCCTCAAAGTGACGATTGCAGAAATGTTTGCCACCATCACTTATGATAGCCCGAGGTGTGCCATACCGTGTGAAAATACACTTCTTCAAGAATCCAATCACCACCTTAGCATCGTTGGTTGGTAATGCTACTGCTTCTACCCATTTGGACACATAATCCACTGCAACCAAAATGTACTGATTGGAGAAAGAAGGTGGGAATGGTCCCATGAAGTCAATCCCCCACACATCAAACAATTCAACCTCCAGAATACTGTTAAGAGGCATCTCATTCCTTCTTGAGATATTTCCGGTTCTTTGACACCTATCACACCTTTTCGCAAACTCGAAGGCATCTCGAAACAATGACGGCCAGTAGAACCCTGATTGCAAGACCTTAGCTGCTGTTTTCGATGTTCCAAAATGCCCCGCATAGGCTGATGAGTGACACTGCTCTAAAATTCTGGATACTTCTTCCTCAGGAACACACCGCCTAATGATTTGATCAGCTCCTCTCCTGTAGAGAATGGGATCCTCCCAAAAGTAGTACTTTAATTCAGCGAAAATTTCTTCCTTTGGTGATGTGAATAATCTGGTGGAGTGATGGATCTTGCTAGATAGTTGACTATGTCTGCATACCACGGTGCCTCTACCACACTCAAAATTTGATCATCTGGAAAAACCTCGTTGATATCCACAGATTCTGTTGGCTCGCTGGGTTCAAGTCTGGATAAGTGGTCAGCTACCACATTTTCACTCCCCTTCTTATCTCTGATTTCCACATCAAACTCTTGCAGCAGTAGGACCCAACGAATGAGTCTTGGCTTGGCGTCCTGCTTTGTCATTAGATACTTGATGGCAGCGTGATCTGTGTAGACTATAACCTTCGATCCCACAATATATGATCGAAATTTATCGAAAGCATAGACTACAGCCAAAAGCTCCTTCTCCGTAGTGGCATAATTAAGCTGAGCATCATTCAACATCTTGCTGGCATAATAAATCATATGAAATATTTTATTTCGGCGTTGTCCCAGTACAGCCCCGACTGAATGATCACTGGCGTCACACATCAGCTCAAACGGTAAGTCCCAATCTGGAGAGATTATCACAGGTGCTGAAATCAGTTTCTCCTTCAAAGCATTGAACGCAGTCAAACATTCATCTGTGAATTCGAATGAGGCATCTTTCAACAACAAGTTACACAGTGGCTTTGTGATTTTTGAGAAATCTTTTATGAATCTCCTATAGAATCCGGCATGCCCAAGGAAACTACAAACACCCTTTACTGAAGTTGGTGGTGGTAGCTTCTCAATTACCTGAATCTTTGCTCTATCCACCTCAATCCCATTTGCTGAAATTCTGTGTCCCAACACGATGCCTTCCTGTACCATGAAGTGACATTTTTCCCAATTCAACACCAATCTTGTTTCTACACATCGTTGAAGGACTAAACCCAAATGCTCCAGACAATCATCAAATGAGGAGCCAAACACCGAGAAGTCATCCATGAATACCTCGATGAACTTTTCAACCATATCAGAGAAGATAGCCATCATGCAACGCTGAAATGTGGCAGGTGCGTTACATAGACCAAAAGGCATCCTACGGTATGCAAATGTACCATAGGGGCATGTGAAAGTAGTCTTCTCTTGATCTTCCGGTGCCACTGGAATCTGATTATACCCCGAGTATCCATCCAGAAAACAGTAGTGAGAGTGTCCTGCAAGTCTTTCCAACATCTGATCAATGAATGGAAGTGGGAAGTGATCCTTTCGAGTAGCATCATTGAGTTTGCGATAATCGATGCAGACTCTCCATCCAGTTACCGTTCTAGTGGGAATTAGCTCGTTCTTTTCATTCTTCACCACCGTGATACCTCCCTTTTTGGGTACAACCTGTACCGGACTGATCCATGCGCTGTCTGAGATAGGATAAATGATACCTGCGTCAAGTAACTTCAATACCTCAGCTCTTACCACTTCTTTCATGTTTGGATTCAATCGCCGCTGACCATCAACCTTTGGTTTAAAATTCTCCTCCATGAGTATTTTATGCATGCAGTATGAAGGACTAATACCCTTTATGTCTGCTATAGACCACCCAATGGCTGTTTTATTGTCCCTTAGCACCCGAAGTAGTCTTTCCTCTTCTACCTTGCTGATAGAATTTGACACAATCACTGGGAGTGTCGAAGACTCCCCCAAATAGGCATATCGAAGGTGAGATGGCAACTGCTTGAGTTCTAACTTAGGAGGTTGCTGAATAGATGGTTGTGCTGTTGTTGTTCCAGATCCCAGTTCCTCGAAGTAGCGTTTGCGCACATATGGTGGATTAGCTTCCAAAATTCTTGCAGATTCCTCGATCTCCAATGAGTCAGCATGGATAGATTGAGAATGTGCTATGCAAGCCTCATATGCATCGGTTGGATGTCGTAGGTGGAAGTTATTTTCGATTACACTGTCAATCACATCAATCTGAAAGCAGCTATCTGACTCTGTCGGAAATCTCATTGCCTTGAACACATTAAATGAGATCTGTTCTTCCCCAAGTCTCAAAATAAGCTGACCTTTCTGAACATCAATGATCGCCCCTCCAGTAGCCAAGAAAGGTCGCCCCAATATAAGTGGGACATCTTTATCTTCTTCCATGTCGAGAATGAGAAAATCAACAGGAAAAATAAACTTATCCACCTTTATCAACACATCTTCAATGATTCCTCGTGGATAAGTAAGGGATCGGTCTGCTAGCTGGAGAGTCACCGTAGTAGCCTTTGCTTCTCCCAAACCAAGGTTCCTGAAAACAGAAAGTGGCATTAAATTAATACTTGCACCTAAATCACATAATGCCTTATCGAAATGAATATTGCCAATGGAACAAGGAACAGTAAAACTCCCTGGATCTTTCAATTTGGGCGGTAGCTTTTTCTGAATCATTGCGCTGCTTTCCTCAGTAAGCATCACCGTTTCATGTTCTTCCAGCTTGCGTTTGTTAGAGAGAATGTCTTTGAGAAACTTTGCATAGCTGGGCATCTGAACAAGTGCATCAGCAAATGGAATATTGATGTGAAGTTTCTTGAAGATCTCAAGAAATTTGCTGTATTGCTTATCCAACTTGTGTTTCTTCAACCTTTGAGGGAACGGAATAGGAGGCTCATAAGGATTGACAGGAGCGGTTGTCTTAACCTGTGTTGTATCTGAACTCTTCTTTGCATTTTCTTCTGGTGTGAGTTCAGTCTGTTCCACTAGCTCCTCATCTGAAGTAGGTACTGTTTCCTCATTGGTAACCGGCCTTTTAAATTGAATCTCCGTAATTGTACTCCACTTCTGGTTGTTATTGTCTTCGCATGTTCCCTTGGATTGACTTCTGTATTGCTAGGTAGAGTTCCTGGTGCCCTGTTTGTCATAGCAAGTGCCATCTGCCCCATTTGAATCTCCAGATTTTTAATTGCAGAATTTTGTTCTTGGAGAGTGGCTTCTGTCTTTTTCATGAATTGATTGTTGGATTCCATGTACTGCTGAGTTGTTTCTACAAATTTTCCAAACATTTCTTCCAACTGTGGTTTCTTCTCCTGCTGCTGATATTGACCCTGTGGTCTGTGCTGGTTCTGGTTCTGATTTTGATTTTGATTTTGATTACTCCACGAGAAATTTTGGTGCTTTCTCCACCCCGGATTATATGTCTCAGAATTCGGGTTGTTCTGCTGGCGTTGACCCCATTGCACATAATCCACATGCTCTACCTCTTGTGTAAGAATTGGGCAGTTTGAAGTAGTGTGATCAGCTCCACACTCCCCACAACTTGATTTCTTTACAGCTGCTGCATTGGCGGTCTGCGACATGCTATCAACCTTATGGAACAGTGAATCAATTTTCGCCGACAAAGCTGAAATAGTATCCACCTCGAATACACCCGGTGCCTTTTTCTGAACTGCTCGTTCTGAGGACCACATGGCTGAAGTAGTAGCCACAGTCTCAAATAGTTTCAGTGCATCATCAACTGTCCTAGTAGACACTGACCCATTAGATGAAGAATCTATATTGCTTTTGAAAGATGGAAGCAGCCCCGCGTAAAAGTATTGGACCTGGAGTCCCTTGCTGATACCGTGATGTGGACACTTCCGAAGCATGTTCTTGAACCTATTCCAAGCCTCATCAAATGATTCATACTCCCCTTGACGGAAAACAGAGATATCATGCTTTAGTTTTGCAATCTTGGCTGGTGGAAAGAACTTGGTACAAAACTTTTGAGCAAGATCATTCCAAGTTGTGATACTAGCAATCGGTTGAGAATCCAACCATTCAAGTGCTTTGTCACGCAATGTGTGTGGAAATAGCCTCAAACGGATGGCGTCATCTGAGATACCCTGATATTTGAAGTGTTGGCACATCTCCAAGAATCTAGAGACGTGTGTATGCGGGTTTTCCTCAGCTCTCCCATAAAACTGATGCCCATTCTGAAATAGGTGTATGACGTTGGTCTTCAGTTGGAAGTTTTGTTGCCCAAATGGTGGGTATACAATGCTAGACTGGCTCTGAATGATCTGGGGAATCATGAAATCCCCTACAAGCATATTTCCTTCGTCCATAGCTTCCTCCTCGTTAGCCGGAATTACTGGATTATGTCGTTCGTTAGCCATTTGCTGTTGTTGCGCTATTCTAACTTCTCTTTGCAATTGGTGAAAAGTACGCTCGATTTCTGGATCAGCTGGAATCAATTCCCTTCCAGTCGATCTTAGCATGCAAATCTGAAATAGCCAAAATTGCCCAAAAATTAGCAAAAGTCAAAATAACGAAGTTTAACAAGTTATCTAACTAAACTAGAATAAAAAAATAAAAAGAAAAAATAAAAAGAAAAGTTCGAATTAGTGTCTAAATAACTAAAATTAAACTAAAACTCAATCCCCGGCAGCGGCGCCAAAAACTTGTTCACGAAAATACTGTTCGATTTAAAATCACCGCAAGTGTACGGTTCGTTACAAGTAATAAAGTGGACTTTAAGAGTCCGGATTGTCGATCCCACAGAGATTGAGTAGTTCAATATTAATTATTCCGACCTTAACCGAAACTAGATGAATTTTTGATGAGTTTTGTATTAAATGCTAACCGAACTAAATTATGAAAACTAATATGGATGGATTGACTAAGTTAAATGCAAATTTTACTAGAATGCAATATGAAAGATGAATGCAAATTGATTTACTTAAGATGAGAAAAACGTACTAGGATCACGAATCCCCATGCAACAATCCCTTTAAATCCTAATTTTACACTTTGACAACACGATTAAATATTGAAGAATCAATGTTCATATCAAATTTAATAATCTCTTTCGAGTAATATTAAACATATTCTATCATGCGATTCGACTATATTTCTATGACGAATACAAACATAAAAGAACGCATTAACTTTTATGAACACTTAAAGATTCACATAGAGCATAGCGGTATATTTCTATCCCCTATCGAACCCTATGACAATTTATACTACGTCGAATCTATTTCCCTTCTTTCGAATGCATAAAATAGACCACCACATTCATACAATTAATGTGCGCACAAAAATCATATGGAATAAATACGTATAAATCGTTCAAACATCCAAAAACGTGTTTTAATGTCAAAAGTATAAAACTAAATATTCAAATATCATGTTACAAGGTTCATCGATCTCCTAGTACAAGAAAAACTAGTCTAGCATGCTAAAGAAAGAAAAACAAAATAATAAGTGAAGAAACGCCATCACCCGAATAGATATTCAATTAATTTCGTGAAGTGCTTGATGAATCTTCGCGTTATTCCTCGTATTCTTGCTCTCCAATGTCAAAATTATCTCCTAGAAGTGCGTAGCCCCCGAATTATGTAGAGTCTAGGGTTTTAAAGTCGTCCCCAATTAGTTTCCATAAGAGTTTTACTTAAAAACGGAAACCAGAATTTTCCGCGTCGAAAATAACCATGCGACCGCATGGTTATAAACCATGCGGCCGCATGGTTCAACGGTTGCAACTTGAACAAGTTCTGGGGAAGCCATGCGACCGCATGGTACAATATGCTTTCAATTTTGTCGGTTTGGTCCCCGAACTCCGTTCTTCTTCATTTTGACTTCTTTTCTTCATTCTTTTTCCTCTAACACTCATTGACTTCGTCAATCTCGTATTTAGTTCTTTTTCGTTCTTGATTTGGATTTCGAGTCAACTTTCGACTAATTGCATCTTAGTCCCTGAACTTTGATTTTCTTCCATTTTAGTCCTTTCTTGCTCGTTTTCACTCACTTATCGTTGTTTCCATCGATATGTCCTGCAAACACAATTTACATAGAATTAAGCCATATTTCAACATAATAGCAATCAATTGTCCATGTTTTGTGACCTAAATAAGTGCGTAAAACGCACTTATCAATCATCAAGTAAAATGAGATCTACTACAGAGTAATCTAATGGATATAACTCTGCAAGCCGAATCAAGTTTTTCTTGTCAAAAGAAGAAAATAAATCTTGTGGACATAAACAAGCTACACAAAGGAGTAACTTCGTATTTGCTTCCGAGAAACGATCATTCAATTCTTGAAGTTGTAAATCAATGACAGAGTAGAACAAATCTACCCGATAATGATGTAAATTTGTAATTTCTGGAGGATTACGCTGTGGGCGACCACGAAGTGCACATCGTACAAACATATCATCCATATCAGGTACAAAAATAAAATGTCGTTGACAGAAAGAACATACTTCTTTCAAAAAAGAGTCCCATCCTTCGTCTCTCATTATTTGGAGTCGTCGTTTGCACAATTTCACCAATTGCATTGCATTCACAATATATTGATCTTTCCTTTGCAATGCCTTTGACAGTTCATTTGAAATCCCCAAGACAGTTCTCATAAACTGGAGATTAAATGCAAAATCAAATTTCTGTATCCACTCCAATAAATTTGTTGCATCACACTTTTGATCAGTGGAAGAAGATTCATCTTCAACAATCATTTCAAGTACTTCAATAACCGAAGAGAACATGGCAAGAATGCTGACCAAAGAATTATAATGTGAACCCCATCGTGTATCACTAGAACGTTGAAGGGTTGTTTCTTGATTAAGTCCTCGTCCACTTAAAATCTCACCTGTTTCCAATGCCTCAACAATAAAGTCTGATTGTTTTTCTCGAAGAAAATCACAACGTTTAGAAGAAGCTCCAACAGTATTTACTACATTACCAACCACACGAAAGAAATTTGTAATGGGAACATTCTTCTTTGCCACAGCTACAAGAGCGAGTTGGAGTTGATGAGCAAAACATTAAACGTAAAAGGCACATGGATTCTCCTTTAAAATGAGTGTTTTCAGGCCATTAAACTTACCTTGCATATTACTTGCCCCATCATAACCTTGTCCTCTCAATCTAGACATGCTCAAGTTATATCTAGAAAAGACCTTATCAATTGTAGCCTTAAGTGATAGAGCTGTGGTACTTGTAACATGTTCAATCCCAATGAAGCGTTCATTTACATGTCCACTGTTGTCTACATAACGCAATACAATAGACATTTGCTCCTTCATTGACACATCACAAGATTCATCAACTAGAATAGAAAATACTGAATCGCCAACTTCTTTGATAATAACATTGATCGTCTCAACAGCACAAGCACTTACTATATCCTTTTGCACATCAGGTGATGTCAATTTGCAATTTTTCGGAGCATTTCCCAATGTGACGGCATTAATATCTTTGTTATGAGTAGACAAAAATTGCAATTGGACTAAGAAATTACCAGGATTGAGAGAATCTGCAGATTCACCATGACCCCGAAATGATTGTCCTTGTCGCAATAGAACTCGAACACAATCAATAGATGCATTAAGACGGGTAACATATGCATTTCTCAATTGTTCTGACTGCTTGTGGAAAATTGATTGAATGTGTTGCTCTTGACACATCAAATTTTCACACTTAATGCGAGCATGATTATGTGCACTATCATGAACTCCCACATGAGTGTGAAGTCTTTTTTTATCTTTCCAATACGTAAAACCTTCACCAACAAAACAATCACCTCCTCCTTGCTTTCCAGAACTTGATTTGAAAAGATAACAATACAAACAATAAGCAACATCTTTTTCTACACTGTACTCCAACCATGTATTGAACTCTTGGAACCAAGAAGGATTGAATCGTCTAGCTTTCACTCCAAATTGACGTTTAGGAAAGTCATGATCTTGGGGCTGACAAGGACCCTTTAACATATATGATCTTCGAACTTGATCTCGAATATTAGCATTATAATTCAAAATGGGTATCCTTAGTCCCGGATCAGTGGGAAGTTGTGTAACATCAAACTCCACCATATTTGATATCTCCCCATCAATATCATCAATATTTTCTACATTCAATGTTCTTTGAAAGAATCTCTTCATTTCATATCTGTATTTAAACATTATTGTCATTAAGCATTAATATTTTTAATTAAGTATGTTTTCATTTCAAAGTGCAATCCAAATAGCAAATTAGCAATAGTTGAAAATATAGAATACTTTCACCGTTTCACATAATCACAGGCAGTCACAAGATATATTGGAAAAAAGAGATAAACTCAAGTACTCAACGAGAAATTTGCTCACAGATTCAAAGAGTAAGCAAACTCAAAGAGTATTCGTCACAGTCACAGAGATAGAGTTGAGACTTGAGCAGGCTTCACTGCTTACAATTGAATCGCAAATCAGGCTCGATGGATGCCTAAAGCATAAAGCAAAACAAGTATCAATGTTATGCTATTAACTTGGAAGGGCAAACATTACAAATTTATAATTTACAGATTCACAGAGGGCAACATAACATTCATCAATCATCAATCATCAGTTCATCACAGATTTACAGTCCACAGAGGCAGAGGCAGAGGGAAAACTTTCACGATGCATCACAGAACACAGTTGACAGATTTACAGAGGGCTAAGCAGTAAGCCGCCTAAGGCTAACATTTTCTACATTCATCATTCACAATCACAAAGGCAATCAATCCATCACAGAGGCAAACATGAAACATTAAAAACTGAAAATACAAAAATCGTGAGATTAATGGCCAATATAAAAAAACTTAAAATACAGGTATCCAACAGCCAACATGTGAGAATATACTGAGATTAATTGCAAAGATAAAAACAGAGTTACAGAGGGACGATTAATTGAAAAGGGGAAAATAGAGGGGCGAGGGCAATACTTCTTCTGCTATGTTGGAATCGAAGGCGCCGCATCTCAGACTCTCACCGTGACTCTGCAGAATGCCTTCCGTCACTCCGTCTAGGGCTCGAAAATGAGAAGGAATGGCAAGACTAGAGATTGAGAAGTGAGAAATCGAATGGCCAATAAACGGAGATTGAGAGTTCGTGAGACTAGCACTGAGAGGTTGAGATTTGAGAGTTGAAAAGAGGTTGAGATTTTGAGAAGTCGAGTTATGGATTGGCGGAGAATCGGAGTCGGAGATGAGGCGGAGGAGTTCGACAGTTCGTGGTTCGCCTTCAATTCGGGATTGAGAGATGGAAGAGATTGAATCCCCAAAAATTGATTTGGGCGTTTCTTTCTTGGCTGGGTCAGTGGGTTTGGGTTGGGCCTGGGCGTTGAGTTGGGCTGGGAAACAAATTTAAAAAAAAGAGTGCAGGCTATTTCATATTTGGGCCGGGACCTGGGCCCAAAATCTCAGTGCAAGCCTGTGCCTGCACTGGTCCTTAATGGGCTCCGCCCCTGTTACCCTACCCTCGATTGAGAAGAGAAAATGCCTCTATCCATGATTTATTTTCCAAATCCGTCTCAAATCAAGTCAAACCTTTTTCCTTTTATTTTGTCCCACCATTGGTGACATGACATCCAAATATGTATCATGGGGTGGCCTTGATCAAGACCAAACCAACCCTGTAAAAAAAAAGTCAAACTCTAACAATATGTTTTATTGACTTTATTTTCCATTGAAAATGTCATTTTTTTCACCTAAATTCCTAATATTGGGGTGTTTGATTGACAATTTTTTTTCAACTTGTGGTCATATAACTATATTTTCCTCAAAAACAAAAAAAATATTTTCTTTAAGGAGTGACCGTTTTTATTTTCCAGGTAATTCACTCTCTCTTTCTCTCTGTGGTCTATTCACTCTCTCTCATCTACCCATCAATAAAAAATGGACAAGTATAATATTTTTTAAGTTGAAAACTAAATCAATCAAACACATTTAATTACTAATTTCAATACAAATAAGTTTTAGGCAACTAAATTGCCTAGAATTTATTTTATTTCCATGCAAATTTCATGCTTGTAATAATAGTTTTCGGATACAAGATCATGTCTTTCAAGTTCTGAGTATTTACAAATATCCCTTATGAGAATACAAGTCAAACTTTTTCGACAATAATTACCCAGATGGCATGGTTAAATGGATTTCATTACTTGTATTTATGAATTCAAAGAAATTATTACAAGGAATTTTAATACAGGACGATTATATTATAGTGTGCGGTTGCCTTTCAAATGTCAATGTTCAATAACCTCTGCGATTTTCAATCTAGATCTTGTGCGATGCAAATGATTTGAATCTAGATTTTCCAATTTTATGGGACTGTGGTGTTCCTTTATTAGAGAATTTCCTTTTGAGTTGGCAATTTAAAGGAATCTGCCTTCACAATACTGGAACAATCGAAGAAGGTGTTTTGTTTGCAAACTGTCTCTGAGAGCAACTTGTAGATTGAAGAAGGGGTTCCTCTTGAATTCTTAAACTCGAAAACCAAAATTAGAGGATTGTCGTTAGTGTATCTTGAATAGTATTGTCCCAAACTGTTTAGAAGTATAACTTACGAAAACGAATGGATGAGTGGGTTTGCAAACTATAATGAGATTAGGTTTTCTCTTGAGAAATATTTGGGATTTAACTGAACGAGAAGCGTGGGACATTTGGTGGCATAGAGGGAGGATGCTAAGTTTGTAACACCTAATGGCGTACCATAACAATATCATGTACATCACCAGTTATATATTGGTGTACATACACGTGATGTAATGAAATATGATTGGATCAATCAAATAAATAAAACTTCTCTACTCTCTTTTTGACACATCATTTGTTGGAAAATCATTATATAAAATGGTTATGAATTATTTTGTAGGTACAAATTTTTTTATTAAAATTTTATACAGGGAGACAGCTGTCGCCCTCTAATTTGCTATTGCCAAAAACTGTTTTTGACAGCAACCAATCCCTGTATGATGGCTATGTTTTCTATATAAAATTTGTTTAAAAAATCTGTACTTGTAACATTTCTCAATGGTTATATACAAGAAGCATTATTTTCATAACAATATTCTATCCTTTTTCTTTCTTTACTTGCATAAATCCCGAAAACTAACGACAGAAAATGGAAATAGTGAACAACGTAAGAAAGTGAGGAATAAAACGCGTCTGGAAACATCAATGATGCTATGCTTTGTGTTATATTTCCAGTGTAATAATCTCAGAAACTAATAGATGAATTTCAATTGAATAATTCTTAATTAAACTTTTTATGGTTTGGTGAACTTTGGGTCCCATTTATGCTTCGTAACTGTGCATGAACTTTGGTCGATCGAAAATTTATATGTTATTAGAAACTCAAAAGATTCAGAACTCAGCTGGAAAACTAATTTACTGTGAAGTAAATTTGAGATGGACGTAAATCTATAGAAAATGATTTTAAATTGGAGTCACTCACATTGGGGGGTGGGTGGGGTATAATTTTTGACAATATTTTAATCACATGGACTCCACCCATGTGAGTTTTCTGTAAAACAACTGTAAAAAAAAAAAAAAAAAATTTGTACATGTGACATTTTCCTTTAAATTGATTTGTCTTTGAACCTTGCTACATGTACAGGGATTTAAATCCCTGTACCTACCGAACACACACATCCAAGGGCGGAAATTTTATTTTTTTTGGAATATTTTATACACGGGACCCACCTCCATGTGAGTAAGAATTCAAAAATCAATTCATTTTTTGTCAAAAATTGTCTGTACGTGAAGAATTTTTCTTTGTCTTTGAATTGCGTTTAGTCATATGTGACGCATTAAGTTGACTTAGAACAAATATTAAAGCTCGAAAAGTGATTGAGTTCAATTTTAGGAAATCGAAGCTCGTGCATTGTACTTCGAGAAAAAACTACAAAATAACTTCTTGAAATTAGACATAAAATTAATCTCTCAAAAGATAAAACAAATTTGATGTTTTATTATATTATTTCATATGTACATGTATATATATTATACTATTTATTATTTAAATACGTGAGCTTCACTTAAAATCAACATTACTTATATAATTATATTATAATTACAATATATATATATATATATATATATATATATAATGTGGAGATAAATGATAAACATTCAATTTACCATTTTGTTCTTATATAACATTGTCAATATTTTTATTCAAAGATTATAAATTGTATGTTTAATTAATATAATAGATGATATAACTATTTAAATACAAACCAAAATAAATTGAAAAGAAAAAAATTGCTTAAATGTGATCAATAGTTAGGAAAGAGTTGAAGATGGGAGAAATTATTCATCAATCTTAAAAACCTTACTAATTACTCATAATAAGCAGGAGTTACTTATCATTGCCATGTTTGTATCTTCCCCACTAAATACAAGTTTCGCATCTCAATTACACATTTTTCACTAAAACTAAATTTTTAAGTATTAATAAAAATTAATATTATGTGCTCTAAAAAATAATTAATATAGTATTGCGTATTTTATTATTATTGCATGTTCATTTTTGTAAGCATAAAAATTGATGGTAGTTCAGTTACTTATTAATAGCCTGTTTGAGCCCCATTTTGGCTAAAAATACATTTTGGAATAATTTATTGATGGAGAATGTGTAGTTAAAAAATAAGAAAAATTTTTGAGTTTGCATGTAATATTATTTTAATGAAGAATATGTGATTGAAAAGAAGATAGAGAAAAATGTATTTTGAAAATAATGGGGATCAAACAAATATATATATATATATATATATATATATATAAAGAATTTTATCTTGATACATTTAAAGGGAGAATTTATATTCCTCCATTTGTATTTAATCTCATTCAAAGAAAAACTTTGTTTTAAGATTTTTCACTTCTATATCTGTTTTGAATATAACTTTGATTTTTAATTTAAATTAGATGCAATAAATTAATATGACGAGCATGATAAGTACGTAATTTTTTGTTTCTAAAAGTATTTAGATGAGATGCTTTTTTGTTTTTACTTTTTAAGGTAAAAAAATTATTTTGCAGATAAAATGAGTAATCTTTTTATTTTGAAAATCATTTATGTACCTTTAGTTTACTTATAAGTAAATATTTTAAATTTAGTCAAATGTATATCTCTTAATTTGATTCTTCTATGTATCCGTCCATACCAAAAAGGTAGTCGATGCCGCTGTAATGATTGAAAATTGGGGTCCAACAAATGTTTAGCATAAACAAATAAGTAAACAAAATATTACATTTTAGTTTAATCAGCATTTTCATATTATGTATGTAATTTCATAAAACTTTTAACAATTTTAATTTTTTCTTTAACATTATCAATTATCTTACTTTAAAAATATTACGCATATCATTTATTCCGTACATAAGACGTGCAACATACGTTCTTATTGCTAGTATATCTAAAATGAGTAATGCTACTTGTACAACTTTTTCTTACAATCTCTCACATGGGGAGGCGTCCCACAGTGAATAAAAAAATCCACTGTGAGAGATTGTAAGAGAAAATTGTACGAGTAGTAGTACTCATCTAAAATTGAATTTCCAAATTTGTAGTTATGGGTACCTGTCTATTTGCGATCCATCAAGGTAGTGCATAAAGGTTTGCTCAAATTCGAATCAATTGTATGCGTTTGGCCACTAAATAAATGGGCAAGACAATTTTTTTTTTTTTTGTTTATTTTATGTCTTCTCTACCAAACACATCGGACTAGTTTTAGGGGTACTTTTAAAATAACCTAGTCAAGAGGTACAATTTTCACTTTGAATTGTCAAAATCTTAATATTTCCATAATGAACTTTTTGATGGTAAAAAACAAAAACGTCCTTAAGTACATAAAACAATGACTAAAATGTTATTTTGTTTAAAGACAATATTACCCTTTAGTTAAAAAATAAAAACCAAAAAGTCTCTACGTAAAATTTCAAAATTAGTTGACTTTTCTTATCTATTTATTCCAACACAGATAATAATTCTTACAACTTTCATCTATCTGAACCTTAAAATCTGGAAAATCGATCGAACACTAAAGGCTTAAATTTTTTTTATATCAATCATTTCGAAATCAGTAAATACATTTTACGCACGTTTAATTTTGTTTTCGTCAAATTAATATACGTTTTAATCGATAAATTTTTTTTCGACATACATAAATTTTTTTAATAGATATATAATTTTTTGTCAAGATATCAATATCCAAATTTACCCTCTTACATTCAGCATAATCGATAGCGAGAATGATCTGTCGATACGTTGGTTCTTCACAAAGCTGAGGGAAGTAATCGGGGAAGTCGAGGACCTTACATTTGTAGCTGATCGGGGATAGTCTATAATAAATGGTTTCGCTAAATTTTTTTCCCGAGGAACATCGTGGTTATTTCATGTACCATATACAAGGCAACCTGAAGACTAGGTATCGGGGCAAGGGCATCGTTTCATTGTTTAGAAGGGCGACCGAAGTTTACAGTCTTGAAGAGTGTAATAGGAATATGATAGAAATATAAAGTAAATCATTCCAAGCATGGGAGCATCTAACAAAAATGGGGATTGAACATTAGACTCGCTCACATTTTCCAATCCATCGATACAACATGATGACGTTAAACAACGTGGAGCCTCTCAATGCATTATTCAAGAAGGACTGAGAGTTACCCATTCTCGCAATGATTGAAAATATTCGTAACAAGCTACAGTAGTGGTTTCATGATCGACGTGCGGAATCCCATAATTGTTCGAGCGTGCTAGCACCAGCTCAAGAGGAGAAACTCTTCAACATCGCAAATGTTGCGAGAAAGTTGAATGTAGAACCACTGGACGAGTTACGGTTCTCTGTGAAATGTGCACATAATACGACATACATGGTTGACTTGACTCATAACACATGCACCTGTAGTCAATTTCAGTTAGAGAGTTTTTCATGTGAGCACGTAGTCACGGTGGCTATGCATCGAGGTTTGCAGCGAGAACATTATGCTCTCCTTATTACACGGTTGACGTTTGGAAAGCAGTGTATGCAGAGACTATATTTCCTCGACCGAATGAACCGAGTGGGAAGTTCCCGACAACATTCTCCACTTTAATATTTGTGCCACCAGAAACTGAACCGCGTGGTTCTGGTCATCCATGTACGTCTAGAATACCATCTACCAGAGAGTTTCCTCAACCGCCTAGGTGCGGCAGGTGTAGAGCCATTGGGCATAGTCGCCAATCTTGTACCAGTCAGATTCTCCAAAATGATAATTAAACCGATGTATTACATGAATAATATTTGTTTAACTTTTCAATAATAATTTCATTTTGTTAGAATTTATTTTTGTTTATAATTGTGTTATTATTTTTTATTTTAATTTTTTTGTTAATTTTGAAATTCTTTTTAAATTACAAATTACACTAGGTACATAAATAAAAAAATGTTGTTTACAATAGTTACAATCATTTCACAAATAAAAAAAATGACAATTTACACTGTGTACATAAATAAAAATACTACTGTTTACAATAGTTACAATTATTTCATAAATAAATAAAAAATTACAATTTACACTGCGTACTGAAATAAAAAAAATTACAATTTACAAATATTTTATAAATAAAAAAATAATGTACTTGTACAATATTTAAGAATCACAATTAAATTCATATAAATCAACCGCTAACTTATTCCTCCAGTTTTGTATCCATGATTTGTTGAAAGAATCAATCTTATGTGTTATACTAAAACATTCAATATACTTGATTATGTATATGCCTCAATCACTATTGCAATTGCACAATAATGTGTTAGTTCAGTACCATGTATATAAAAACTATGTTTTAAAGTTAAAAAAAATAACAAACACTTACGATACGGTCTGTCTTGCCGTCATCGTGTCCTGCACGATGGCTAGTATGTCTTACACAGTAATCCCTGCTACTCTAGCCATCAGGGGAACGATCACAGCCAACGACTCCAGTCGCTGCTCAAGCTGACCCTGTGTCAGACACGAATGATCGGGGTCATACACATTCACGGTCGAGTCAACGAAGACAATGTCCACTGCGATGTAGTGATGATTCGCACAGACTCGAATGGACAGATGTGTACAACCAACCCATGGCTTTTCCCTGACCCTCGACAGCCCAAAGATCCAATCGGCCAAATAATCCGACAATATGTACTCGTTACCCATTTCTCAGAGTGATGCGTACTCAATGTCAACGGTCTGGACGAACTTCATATGCAAAATGAGTCAGCCAGGGATGTGAAAGGACTTTAGATGTCTTTAAGCTCGATCGCGCAATAGATCCATGGCGAGGTTGATATGCTGCATCATGAAAAAATGAGTTACTTCATCTAATAATTGAAAAAATTATGTACACATAATAAATAACAATATTACTACTTCACTTACATCGTCGACGAGCCAAGATCTCGAAGTGGTGATGTCGTGAAATCAACTGTAGGCGTTCTGGATCGTCCTACCAGCGATCGTGCGACTGGCTCAGAACAAAGAAACAGATAAAATGTTAAAAAAATAAATAATGAACATATTTGGCAAAATAATGCTAAAATCATACAATACTTACCCGGACAAAATTCTTCTCCAGTCCGTCTTGAACGCCTTCCATTTGGCATGGTCCACCTCCCTGAACATATTTGGGATCGCTCCATCAACGAAGCTCCTCCTCTTGGCTTCAACCATGTAGGGAGAAACGACGTACTTAGGACTGGACATGGTTTGGTTCGGTTCGGTTCTGAAGAGAAGAGAACCGAACCGAACCGAACCAAAAATTTTCGGGTATTTAGTAAATGGAACTGTTGAGTCCAAATATAATTATGGACCCGTTCGGGTTCAGTTCGGTCCAGTTTGGTTCGATTACATTCGGTTTCGTACCATTATTAAATTTTTTAACATTTATAATAAAAATAACTAATTACACGTTCAATCTTAATTTTACAAATTAACGTAATTCAATTTAATAACATATAAATAACAAGTTGTATAATAAGATTAATTTACAAATGTATACAAATACCAAAAAACAGATACTAATACTAAAACATCGGTGATCCATTCCATATCAATAATTCATTTGTTTCAAATATTTAAATCTACATAAAATAAAATATAAATATAGATTAGAAGTCATAGAGATAAAAATATTTTAAAGTATTGTTAATACTTACCAACTATTTGTTAATTTGTTAATTGAAAATAATTTGTCAATTTGCTAATTTATTTAGAAAAAAATTAAATAATTTGATATATATAATATAAAAAAATTTAAAAAGATTCGGTTCTTCGGTTCTTAGTCTAGAATCGAGAACCAAACCTAAACTTTCGGTTCTAGATTTGGGTACTCGTTCGGGTATTTAATTTCAGAAAAATCGCTCGGTTCGGTTCGAGACTTTTGTCCAGCCCTAGATGTACTGACGGCATCCTCGGTCTCTTGTCGACCACCTGATCTGGCACATCAACAGCACGCTTCTTACCCTCAGTCACGCCTGACGTCCTCTCCCCCTCAGCCCCGATGATCGCCACCTCATCCGGCCTCCCCTCCTCCGACCTCGGGGCTGCCACCTCCTCGAGGCTCGCCACCACCTCCTCCTCCTCCAACCTTAGAGCTGCCATCTCCTCTTCCTCCGGCCTCCCCTGCTCCGACCTCGAGGCTGCACCCTCCATCCTCATCTTCTCCACCACCATCTCCGTCCTCCCTTCCTCCGCTATATGGGCTGCTCCCGTCGGAGAATACAACCAGCTAGCTAATTCCTCATCTGCCCAGAATTGTGGATGACCTCCTTCTCTGGCTCTTCCTCCGTCGCCCTCTCCACTACGCTCTCCCCCTCTACCAGCTATATCACCTCGAAGCGCTACAACCTCATTCTGAAAATATGTGACATGGCCACGTAGTACAAAGACATTGTGGGATAGATCGTCAACTCTATTGGTCAATTCTCGTCTCAGATCAGCACTCTGTCCCGTCAACTCTCACCCCAAATCATTAATATGTCCCGTCAAGACTTGTCTGAGATCATCAATCTGTCCCGTCAACTCCAGTGGCAGCGCGCCGACCTCTCCTACCATAAATCCAGTCAGTCGGGCATACAAATCATCGAACTGACTGTGATCGTATGCAGGAGATCTACGAGGGAGGTGTCTGGATGGGGGAGATTGAGGCGCCATCGACGGAGGTTATGCCCTCCGCGGAGGTGATCGTCGATCAACTGGATCGCTCTCCTACACAATAACAACATTAAAAATTATTAATCTCATTAATAATTGCTAACTCCTACAAAATGCAGATCAATAAATTATCGTCAATTCACATGCCCAATCTCGGTCCAGGATTGAATCGGACATCTGGTCGTTTTGGGTGTGCGTTCTGGCTATTTCACGCACAAAACCCTGACCCCCTCCTCCATCGATGACGTCAACTCAGTTATTACTTTAAGCTGACATATTGACGTTTGAATTAGTTAAACAAAACGTAGTGAGGTTTTAAACTACATACTATATAAATTACAAATTTACAATACTCACATGGGGGTCGTCGAGGAGAGCCGATAGCTGTTTCCTAGATGGACGGTCGTCCGCTCGAGATGATCGCCAGTGATGCATTCTAGGGCAACGTGTATCCCGTCGCTTCGCATAGCGGGTACCCATTAGGGGATGGTCTCATACGCCCAAATCTGCAACACATACAATTATTATATACAAATTCAGTACAAATTTTAAAAATACATTAATTATGTTAAACATTTACCTGCACCGTTAAGGGCAATTAATAGACATCGTACTTACGCACGAACCCCTTGCGCCTCGAGTGCGATCTTTCTGAAGACATGTACATTGTCCTCGAAACTTCTCCGGCCCCACAGATAGTTGTTGAAGCCATCAATGTCATCGACGATCTCCAAGTAGAAGAGGTCGATCGCAGTCTTCTTATGGTGACACCGCAACATGCTCTCCGTAAGAAATTTGAAAAAGACGAAAATAATAATTAAATTTTAAAAATTTAAAGATTTGATTACAACAAATACGTAATTAAATAATTTAATTACGTAATTTAAATTATTTAATTAAATAGTTTAGTTAAATAATTTAATTTTAATATTTTCAATTATTTACTTTAAATTATTTAATTTAAAAGAATAAAAGGGAAAAAATTAGATAAAAAGAATATTTAATTTAAAGTATTTAATTAAATTATTTAATTAAATAATTTTAATTTAAAAGAACAAAAGGAAAAAAATTTGATAAAAAAAACTATTTAATTTAAATTATTTAATTAAATAATTACATTTAAAATTATTTAATTTAAATAATTTTAAATTTGATTATTTAATTTAATTTATTTCATTTAAAAGAATAAAAGGAAAACAAAATTGATAAAATGACTATTTAATTTTGGTAATTATCAATTTCAAATTCATTATTTAATTATATATGTCAAAAATTTAAAAAAATACTAAAATATTAAAATTAAATAAAGAATATTGTTATTATTTAATTAAATTTTAAAAAATTAAAGATTTGATTACAAAAAATAGGTAATTAAATAATTTAAATTAATATTATTACAATTAATTAATTAAAATTAATTAATTAAATTACATAATTAAATAATTTTAATTTTAATTATTTAATTTAAAAGAATAAAAAGAAAAAAACTTTAGATAAAAAGACTATTTAATTTAAATTATTTAATTAAATAATCTTAATAAATTTAATTATAAAAATATTATTTAAAATTGAAAATATTAAATTATTAATCAAATGTTCAAAAAATATTTTTTTTTTAAAAATGGCCGTCTGTTAAAAAAGGTTCGGCCCAACTAACAGTCAGGGCCCAGCAGTTGGGCTTACTGACAGTCGGCCCAACTTTTAACAGTTGGGTCCCCAACTGTTTCGCCTTCTTCTCCCCTTCCGTTTTCTCACTGGAATCGTCATTTCCGACGAGAAAAACTTCATTCCATGCTCAAAAACATGCACATCTACCCCTATACTCAACAATCTATGCTAAATAACCAACAAATGAATCGATTTAAAGATGCCAAACGAAATTTTCCCTAAAACTAAATCATAATCAAAACCATAATCATTAACCTCTAAAACCCAAAACTAACATGTGGAAGTAGAAGATGATTCCAGTGATTGTTGGTGGCGCTTTTATCTAACCGTTCACCAGCGATGGGTTTGACATGTATGTTTTTTTTTCCCTCACTCTTTTGGTCACAAGTTTGAATGAACGAGAAGGGATATTTTTGGCCTTTTGTCTTTACATTCAATTTTTTTTTTATAATTTTTTTTTTAATAAATTCGGTCAAAGATCATTGTGGAAATACCGGATTTTCAACAGTCATTCACGCTAATTTCCTCCTAGTTTTAGGACATCAATGACTATGAATGTTAATGTATCCTAATTCCCCCTCTTCATGTTTTCATCTTGTTTAGTCGAGACTAATTGTTTAGAATAATACTATTCGTACAAATTTTGGATGATCCTCATGTGAGGTGGCATTAACTGATAAGTATTATTAAAGTGAGTTTTAAATTCACATTTGATTGATCTTATCATTTTATCAAACATTTTATGCCAAGTCACATGGGGCTGTAGTACGTTTCAAGGGTTAAGTTGTTCGTCTATTCAAGCTATAATTTTTTTATGGACTTCTGAAAATCTATTACTTGGGATTTGAAATCCCAGGTGAAATCAATTCAGAATCATGGGATCCTTTTCTATCAAATGGGAAGGATTGTAGCACATGTACTTCCACTTTGTGCATATAGCACATTTTCGATTGATCACATGTAATTCTCCATAACACACACACACTAATGTGGACTACGCTACATTGACTCTGCTTGGGATTGTGATCTATATACCCTTGTGATTATTTGTTAAATTGTACTATAATGAGGGACAAAGAAATTTTTCCTCAAGTGGAATGATTTCTGGACGAATTTAAGATTTTCACATCGATTGAGGAAGGTCAACTAGCTTGGCGTTTATTTAATTGACCCTCCCATGTCCTTTCACACAATAATGGAGATACAATGTTGTCTCATATTGCTATAGATGTGAAATGTGACTGAACTAGGGATTTTTGAATAAATAAAGTTTAAATTCAGTATTTTGAAATTGAGCAAGAAAAATCACACTCCTGTTGAGAAGAAAGATGCATATTAAATTAGAACTTAAGTTCCTATATATAGCATAAAACGAACTCAATTCTAAACGATTGAGACCTACATTTGTTTGCATTGAGGTCCACATGATTTATTACGACATTATTGTATATATTACAACGTTGTTTGTGGGTCTATGCAATTTATTATTGCATTGCGGCATATATTACAATATACTTGTTTGAATTTTGGTTCACATAATTTACTACCGCATTACTACATATATTACAATACAATTGTTTGCGTTTTGGTCCACACAATTTGTGGATCCCAAGGTTATAAGAAATTGCGGGAACCACGATTATTTGCATTTTGGTCCATACAATTTGTGAGTTGAGTACCAAGGTTATAAGTTGTGGAACCAATAATTGTTTGCATTTTGATCCGCACAATATGCAGTCTCAACATTATAAGAAAATCATGTATTTGCCAAAAGTATATGCTGTAATTAATTACTAGTATAAATATATCTTATTATTTGCACATATAATTAAATCATACGTAGTCTTAACATTATAAAAAAAAAACTCACGTATTTGCCAATAATACATTTGGTAATTAATTACTATTATAAAAATGTCTTATTATTTGCACGCATAATTAAATCTTCTATATTTTTATTCTTAGTTCACCGTATACCAGTGCAAAAAATAACGGATTATCATTTATAAATGAATACACATAAAACAAATCTTTGGTAATCAACGAGAAATTTGTCAACATCCAAATCTTGCAAACTCGATTGTCAATATATTGCGAGAGTAATGAGTTGTTTTCAAACTAGAACATTGTCCAAAAGCAAAAGGCCATCATAGATGGAATGTTTCCTTTTACATTCCCAAGCTCAAGTCAAATATTGAAATTGGGCATGACAAAAGAAAAATGAATAGAGTTTTGGCTAGGTTTCGAAATTTACATACATATTTTCTGTGTAAGACCTGAATATTAATAGAGTTTAAGATACGTTATTTTTGACATTTTATTTGTTGTACAAGTCGATTTGATCCTTGTAAACAGTAATTGACCCTATCATAGTCCAACTTTAATTTGATGTCTTTTCGCTCTCGGGTATAGTTCAGTGGTGCAAAGGATAGGAGTGAAATAGTCTCAGTTGAGCTGACAGCCGCAGTGTGAGGGTTCGATTCCTGCCTCTTACAAGGTTTGGAATTGGACTATTTGTGGGCAACAGTATGACAACTCTTGTACCCTAGCCTGTTGAGGCACATCCCGTTATTTACCTCCTCCACAATGCTCTAGGAATGGGACGGTGAGGGACCCTCAACGTTAGGGTTCAACCTTTTTTTAATTTGATGTCTTTTCAAATAGTTACTTTATATGAGAATCCTCTTATTTTTGCCCAATATGGTATCTACAGGTGGTCCTTCACCTCGCTATCCTGCCTCCGGTCTTTACTTTTGGAACTGCCTATGAGAAAGTAAGATGGTGTCACTATATCTTTGCCTCGCGTAGAAAGATCTTGCGGGTATCATTCTTTTGCTGTATTTTGGTGTCACGGAAAATATTTCCCACTACTTTACATTGCTAGGAGGTTAGACTTGTCAAATGACTTATGGTCCTTGGGTCAGCACGTAGGGTCAGTTAGTGTAGTTATTGCTCCCCCATCGTGTGTAGCCTCATCTTACAGTTAGTGGACAAACACAGCTCTGTTACCTCGGATATTGCCCTAGGATGATGATCAAAGATTGGCTAGTTGCTTCATAAAAAGGTATATTGAGGCTTTTTGAGGTTGTGAACAAATTAAGTGACTCAAACAGTTTTAAGATACTCGACCATCTTCATACATTGGCGGACCCAATGGGGTCCCGCAAGGTCCTGGGACCCTCCATTTTTTACAGATATATATATATATATATATATATTTTTTTTTTTTGGTTAAAAACCCCCCAACCCATTTTAAAAACATCTTTCTCAATATATGTGAGCTCTTAATTACAAATTTTAAAATCTCGTAATTATTATTATTATTATTATTATTATTATTATTATTATATTTGGTAAAGTTTTTTGTAGATCATAATCTTATCTAATGTGTGGATAAAAATTGTGAGTAGATTGTGTGGATAAAAATGATATCGACTAGTTCATAAGCTTGAAAATACACTCCAAAACATGTTATAAGTCTTAGAATTTCTACTTTAAAGGTTACTAAATTTTGGAATTTCATCCTAAAATGTCAATCGGGTTAAAATGATCGAAAATGGTTGAATGATAGTTTGATTGCATATATTGAGAAAAATATTTTTGCCAAGATCGAAAATGATGTAATTCTGAAACGTTATCAAAGTATGAGAACGATTGTAATAAAATATCTCTTACTTTATTTTTTTTGATAAATCTAAAACATTCATATATTGAGTTCTCTTACTATTTTCATTCTTATCTTTGAGTTGCACTAAATTTATTTTAATTGTACAGGTTCTTTAATCATTATGAATGTTTGTGCTATACCCTCAACTCCAAAAAAAAAATTCGGGGGCAGCCTTCATCTCAATATCTTTCATTTTAGGAACCTCCCAACTCTAACATCCTGGTTCCGTCACTGTCTTCATATATGATGAGGTGAACAAAGCATGGTGAGGATGAATAATCCTAAGTGACATCCATGTTAGCTCTATGTAGGGATCATGCATGATACAATGTAACGTGATTCACAATTATGAGAATATTTGATCACGAAAAATCGTTTTAAATACTCATTTTTTAAGATAATAGAGTATTTCTTTTTTTTTTTTTTTTTAAAAAAAATCCACGTCAAAGGTACTTTTTCCGAATCAAGAGTTCATTTTGATATTTTTTGGTAATTTGGTAATTTTTATGTTAGGGTTCTCATTGGTTGTATAAGTAACTTGTCTATTATCATTTGGGCGATCATCGAATTGGTGAATAAAATAAATGCACGTGTTCCTAACTTGTAATTAATATATGGCAAATGCTTAAAATACACCTTGCATTTAGGGTGCACATACAATTTGCATATCTTACTGTAAAGTCCCGAATCTTATACTCTAAATTTGATATTAGTGTGGCCCATTTAAGATACGAGAACTAGAAGCTCGGCTCAATTAAGGTAATGAAAGCCAAAGATATAAGTTATTTAAAAGTACAAAGATTTAAAATATTAAGTTCAAATAAATGAGTGCAAAGATTTAATAAATAACTATAATGTTACCATAGTCATCTGCACGGTATTTCGCATAAACAATTCGAGTTCAAATCACCATGCAGATGTTTTTATAAAATTAATTGGAGTGAATAAGTCTCTTGATAGTGGACATTCATGGAAATAGGTTACAAGTCATATAAATAATTTATTTTTCTCCATTTTTCATCATTTAAATATTTTATAAAAAAATTTCTAAGAACTTTTTTTGGGCTTAAAACTCTTCAAATTTCCACTTAAAGGCTCAATTTAACAAGATTTATTATTACATAACTTTTCCATTTAGATTTTCACTAAAAAGAGAGGTTACAAGAAGATGGATATCACTTTATGACCGCACCTACCCCCAGATCCAAATTTCACTTTTCTTCTTCTCACCTCTGTGTTAGTTTTAAATTATTTACAAGAAGTATTACAAGTTTGATAATGCAAGGCAAATGATTTCTCATTTCACATAAAAAATCAATGTAGGTGGCACAAGTTGGTTTTTCTCTTATAAATGTCTATGCATATTTTATGTGTATAAATGTAATTGCAAATTTTGAATAATAAATGTTCAAATTTTATGGTCATAACCAATTTCTACGATCTCAAAGGATTTTTTGAAATCAAAGATTTCACTTGTAATTCAACTATGTGAAATGTAGGGGTGGCAATAAAGCTCGAAAGCTCGGACGGCTCGGGCTCGGGCCGGCCAGTGTTTAATTTTTTTTACAAAAAATAATAATAATAATAATTTTTTAAAAAAATAAGCAGGCGCATGCAGCTATAACTATTGGCAATCAAACATAGCTGCCTGCGCAATAGTGGCAATCAAACTAGCTGCCTGCTAGTTGACAGAATGAATGAATATAATTTACAAAAGAGTAAGACAAAATTATTGCCTTACAAACATCATATAACAAATAATATGAATATATGATTAAATCCTAAAGTAGCATCATGGAATTTGCACTGTAGCTATTTACCACTCTTCGTAAAGTTTCTTTTCCCAAGCATATAGCCTTCCTAGTGTCAGTGAATGGATTCAAGAAGCAATTCCTCCATAATAATCAAATAGATCATTGTTAAATTATTTCCATGACGAAGAGTTCTTGGAACTAAACGCAACGAGACTATTGAATGACGAAGAACGAGAAGCAGACCTCCATGGAATAGCTTGGATTAGTTTAATTGAGTTCTCTGCATCCACATGAGATGTGAACGAATTCAATTGGAAGAGGCTACTTGGAGTAGGAAGTTTCTGGTAAAAAATGGGGAATTTACTCAAGCACATATTATGAATCGAAAGGGGAAAAAAAAAATTACCCGAGCCGAGCCACTTTTTTTTGGCCGGGCTTAGCCCTGCTCGGCTTGGGCCCAAAAAAGCCCGGCCAAAAAAACCCGAGTCGAGCCCGAACTTTTTTTCCCCGGCCCGGCCTAGCTCGTTGCCATAGCTAGTGAAATGTCTATGGTATGAAATTTTTATTTTTTACGTGTAAATATGCATATTTGTTGTACACTCCTACTTTATAAAAGTTTTAAAATTTAAAAGGGATCGTGGATGGATGGAAATTTTATGGATTGTGATTTGTGAAGAAGGCAATGGGAGAGAAATCAAATCAAAGACCAAGGTTCTCATGTGTAGAATTTACTTTCATTATTTTTTATGTTAAGACTAAGATAATGAATTAAAAAGATTATTTTTGTTTTTATTCGTACTTTATTTGGGGCATGAAATTGGATTTTCTCATAATTCCATAAGAAGAAATTACAGACAGGGAGGTATTTGAAAATCCAATTTCAAAAATAGAATGAAATGTTTAGTTATGCAAAAATTAGGTATTAATTATAATATTATAAAATATTTTAATATTAAATAATATTATTATAAAATGTAATTAATCATATATTTATTAAAACCCTAATTCAAAATCATTCCCTTCGGGCGGGCCTAGACGGCCCGGCCCGGCCCGCTCATCTTGACACCTCTAGCCCTTTTCAACGTTGCCGCCCCACACTCTCTATATCGACGACGTCGTTTCCAGCAGTGGCGACATGCAGCGGTGGAGATTTGCGATGGAGATGGAGATGGAGATTTGCGATGTGTGTGGAAGTCGATGGCCGTCGCACACAGCGATGCAGATTTTACCCATTCACTTCGGTGACTCTTCACAGTCGCTTGATGCCGCTACAACCACCAACTTCTCTGTGTGTGTTTTGTGGGTGTGGTTTGAGGGTGGTTGATTGGAGATGGGAAGGGGGTATGGGGTTTTTCTTTTTCTGGTTCCGATATGAGGGCGGTGGTGGTGAGTGTGTGTGCTGTGGGATGCGATGGTGTTGGCGGCGTGGTGGTGTGCAGTGGTATTTAGACGGTGGTGGTGAGCAGTGCGTTGCCGTTTGTCTTTGTTGGTGGTGGTGGAGGTGGGCAGTGGTGGGGGCTCTGCCGGTTGTGTTTGACAGTGGTGGTGGGTTATTTTGTAGAGTTGTTGGTTTTTGGAGTGGTGGTGTTGACGGCGGTTGTGGTGGTGGTGTTGTGGCGAGTGGTGTTGTGGCGGGTGGGGTAGTGCTTCTGACCAAGTATTGGATCGGGATCAGGGTCGGGGTGGCGTTGTTGGCGGCGACGACAGTGGTGTTGTAGCGGGTAGGGTAGGTGCGGCGAACCTATGGCGGTTTTTGTTTGTTGGTAGTGGTGCTGATTACTGTAGCGCCGGTTACTTCGGTGGTGAAGTTTGTCGGTGGTTGTGGTGGCGTGGTGCAGGCGGCGGTTGCGGGGCGATGATTTGTGACCAAATATTGGTGGTGGTTCTTGATCGGGATCGGTTTGTGACCATAAAATTTGATAAATTGTGACTAAAATATTAGTCTGTGACATATTAAATTCTAATTTGTGACTTGGGATTGAAATTGTGACCTATTAAAATTCATATTCGTGACCTCGGAATTAATTATGACCTAAGAAATTAATCTGTGACCTATTAAATTTTGATTTGTTACATCAAAAATAAATTGTGATCTATTAAAATTCAGATTTGTGACCTCGGAATTAATTTTGTGACCTAAATTTTTTTTTATTTGTGACCTCGAAATAATTGTGACAAATTAATTTGATATTATGTGACCAAGAAATGAATTTGTGACCAATTGTATAGATTTGTGACTTTTATATATTTAATTAATTAAATAATAAATAAAATTTAATAAAAACCTGATTTTTGAAATCTCGAACCTATTCTCTTAGTATTGAAATGAACCATGCTTAAAACCTTAATTATGAATTATTCCCATTCCATAATGTGAAGTTCATTAAATTATGTTAGCATAATTCTGATACGAAAATGTGATTAGGTGTTTGGATTTGGACATGTGAAATTTTAAGATAGAAATTTCAGCTTTCTGTATGATTTTCAAATCATTACCTCAAATTGAACTCAGCATATTTTTTAAAGAAACTTGTAGAGTTTGAAATTCCTAACAGTCCTCTATCCATTGAATTTGGAATCAAATCATTTGAAGGTCGGTGGATAATTTATGCCCTTTTTCACGTATTGTGTTCAGTATACACAGAAACAGCTTTTGGCGTGTGTTTGAGTGTTCATTTGAGTCCCTAAATGATATTAGAAAATTTTGAAATTTTACTATTGTATTTAAATGAGTTTAGAAAATACTATAAAAATTTCATAAAGTTTGAAACCTTAAAATGGTCCAACTAATCTTGATCGTTAGATAGCGCATTGCAGGGTTGAACTCTGTTAACGTACGCTAACTTCCATTTCTATCCTTTGTTTTAGTTTCGTTTATTCAACGAACAAAAGTTAACTAACTTAAATCATTTGTTTCCATTAGTTATTGGAACTTGTAATAGAATGTAAGGATAATCTATGAAATAAAGAGGAAATAAAGAAAATTTTAATTTAAACCAATTTCGAATACCTAAGAATCACATTTTTTGTAATAAAACCAAATTCAAAGATTTGGAGCGTTACACATATTTTGCAAATTTTACTTTTTACTAAGGGTAACAAGAAACATATTTGACTAGAAGAATATACAACTTTGCCCTTTTAACTAATTAAACAGACAAATCCCTATTTTAAAAATAACAAATAACTCCTCATTCTTTCAAATTTTAGTAGGGCGAATTTCTTAATTTCCATTAATGTGTGGCAATTTGTAATGGGTATATAATAATTAGGGCAATTATATTCCAAAAACAATTTTTGTTAACTGAACCATATATTAATTGAAGTGAAAGTCTCCATTTTTTCTCTTTTCACATTTATGTCCCCAACTTTTTCGGCACAATCTTATCTTTAACCTTCAACAAATTAGCACATATCGTCTCTAATGATGGTTTGTCCAAATATTATGTTAGCGTGGGGAAAACGCATTTTTTTTTCGTGGGAAAGCTTGTGTATTTGTTGTTTAATTTGATTATTATAGGCAAATAGTCTCTCTACTCCATTCTAACGATTTTTTTTGACCATTATGAAGGACAAAATGGGCTAATTAACAGAAATTGTAGTTTAACATAATTACCATAATAAGTAATTAAAACTATTATTGGAGACAAACATATTATATATTCTTTACTGTTAACACATTAGGGAGAAAATGGAACAAGAGACTTATAAATACAAGTAAAAATAAGGAAAGATATGGAATACAAGGTATTAGAAAATAAAAATAAAAATAAAAAATGTTTAATATTTGATATTTGAATATAGGCTGATTAGCACAAAACGTTCTTACATTTTAACGTTATTGTACAAAACGTCATTACATTTCAATTTTTTTACGTTTTCATCCCTATTTTCACTTTTCATTATGAAAAATGTTATTTTCATTCAATTTCTCAATAGAAAAATGTAAAATGATAAATATACTCTCATATTTAAATAAAACAAAAACAGAAAGAAAAATTAAAGAATAAATTGTAATTATACTCCCAAACTTTTAAAAAACTACAGATGAGACCAAAAAAATTACTAAAAGGTAATTAGCATAAAACGTCACTACCTTCCAATATTATTATGCAAAACATCCATATCTTTTATTTTTTTTGGTATTTTTACACTTATTTTCATATTACATTGCAAAAATTATCATTTTCATCTATTTTTTTCAATTAAAAGCTGTAAAATGATGAATAAACACTCATATTTTAATAAAACAAAAATAAAGAACAAATTGCAACTATACTCCCAATTTTTTTTAAAAAAAATTACAAATAAATTTCAAATAAATGATTGAAAAAAGAAAGTGATTCTTTTTTAATTTTTTATTTTCAATTATCTATTTGAAATTTTTTCGTATTTTTTTTTGAAATTTTGGGAGTCTAGTTACAATTTGTTCCTTATTTTTCTTTTCTTTCTTTTTATTTTCTTTAAATAAGATAGTATATTTGTAATTTTAGTGTTTTTAATTGAAAAATGGATGAAAATGATGATTTTTGTAACAAAATGTGAAAATGTCAAAAAATGAAAGGTATGGACGTTTTGAACAATAATATTAAAAATGTAGGAACGTTTTGTGCTAATTATCATTTTAATAATTTATTTGGACTCATTTACAGTTTTTAAAAAAGATTAGGAGTATAATTGCAATTTGTTCTTTAATTTAAAAAAAAGATTAAATATGTGGATATATTTGTCATTTTACATTTTTGTTGAGAAATTGGATAAAAATGACTTTTTCCGCAATGAAAATTAAAATAGAAGTGAAAATGTCAAAAAAAAAAAAAAAAGGTAAAAACGTTTTGCTCAAAAACATTTAAATTAAGGTTGAAAAGCAAAATTTTCATTTAGATAGTAAATAATTTAATCAAATTTAGTTTTTTGCCTCCTCGGAATACGTATAGAATTTAGTAATTCACAACGAACAAATTTCTTACTTTGTTACTCGAATTGAGGATAATTAAAAATAGAAAATAATCAATAGATTAAATAAATTAAGAAAAATGTTATGTGTACATAGCAATTAACATAGAAGTTGACATAATATGAGTGAGGTGGGGTCCATGCTATAGGATCGCGGACCCCACCCCACTCACATTATATCAACCCCTATATTAATTGTTATGTACACATAGCAAAACCCATAAATTAATGCCAAGAGTAATAGCCTTAGTGAGCCATGTCTAAACGGTTAGATATTGGCAAATAAATGACTTTCTTATCATCTTGAAATTCATAAATTGCGTTGACCAAAATGTAAATAACTATGTGTCCCATCATTTATGATAACTTTGTGACCCATTAATCACGTTTTTCAAAATGCAAACAATTGTGGATTCTTGCATTTGGGACTAACAAATTGTGTGAATCAAAATGCAAACAATTATGAATTTCTTATAACATTTGGACATAAGAAACTACGTTGACCAAAATGCTAACAACACAGTTTGTTAGTCACACAATTTATTACCATATTACTACAGCAATATTTGTGGGTCCATGCAATTTATTATTGCGTTACTGCATGTATTACAACACGATTGTTTTCAATTCAGGTCCACACAATTTATTACTGCATTATTGGATATTATTGCAACACAACTATTTGTATTTTGATTCGCACAATTTGTGAATTTTAAAACTATAAGAAGTTTCAGGACTTACAATTATTTGCATTTTGATCCATACAATTTGTGGATAGAAGATCTAAAAAAAAAACGCGCCACTCATTTGCCAATAATACATGGGGTTATAAAGTACTATGATGAAAATGTCTTATTCATTTGCCACACATTTATTAAATCTTTTATGTTTAAAATATTTGTTTAGCATATACCAATGCAACACAAGGGACTATCATGGCTTATAAACAAACATAGAAAAAACAAATATTTGGTAATCAACGAGAAAAGCGTCAACTTCCTAATCTTGCAAACTACATTGTTAACATGTCCCGAGTGTTAATGAGTTATGCGCACAATAACTGTTGAAATGCAAGGCCATCATACTAGGATGGCCCAACGATTGTGTTACACTCTGAAGCTCAATCCAAATATTGACATTGGAATTGAGAATAAAATAAATAGAGTTTTGGATAGGTTTCATATATTACATATGTTTTATCCATGTAAGTCCGAGATTTTTATAGAGTTTAAATCAGTAGTACTTTCGACCTTTTAAATTTATGTACTTGTCAATCTGACCTATTCAGATAGTTATTGACACAGTCATAGTGACAACTTTAATTTGATGCCTTTTGAAATCATTACTTTATCTGGGAATACTCATATATTTTGCCCGATATGGCATCTACTAGCGTCCCTTTAACCTAGCTGTCTTAGGTATGTTAGATTGTCCTGATCTTTCTCTTTTACAACTGCTTACGATAAAGTAAGATTGTGTCAATAGATCTTTTGCCTCTCATAAAAAGATCTTGTGGGTCTATTATGTTGTCCTTTTTTGTGTTAGAAAAATCTATCCCACTATCTCATATCTCTACGAGGTCGAACTTGTCAAATGACGTATGGTCACTGGGCCAAGCACGTAGGGTCAATTAGCATAGCTATTGCTTCTCTGTTGGATGTTGCCCTGTCTTACGGTGATGGACAAGGACAATGTTACCTCAGACATTACCCTAGGACGGTTATGGGAGGATCGGATGCTAGTTGGTTGATTCATAAATAACTACATCGAGGCACTCTTAGGTTGTGAATAGATTAAGTGACCATCGTTGTCTACAGAGGCACTGACCATCTTCATATACTAATGCGGTGACACAAGACATAACGAGGATGCAAGATCCTATGTGGCATCCATGTTAGCTCCACTCAAGGAGTAGACATGACAAAATGTGCCGTGATTTGTAAAGAGATAGTTTATGATCTCCAAGACTTTTTAAAATACACAATTTTAAGGAAAATAAAGTATTTCTTTTAAGAAAATATGACTTTATGAGCAAAACTTGTGAAGCCTCTAGATCTTCGTGGTTTAGGACAAATTTCTCATCAAATAGTTAAAATGCACATTTTTACTTGTTGTAAACCTAGAGTTGATTTTTGGTAATTTTAATGAAAGGTATTATGAATTGCTAATTTCATAATTTTTATAGTCTTTATATGAACTTATATTTATTTAGAGTGTATATCTTGTTCGGTTTCCATTATTTTCAAAATAGATTTTTTTCTTATTTTCAATCACATATTCTGCAATAAAATAATATTACACCTAAATTCGAAATTTTTCCTTATCTTTTAACAATATATTTTCTATCAAATCACTATTTCAAAATGTTTTTTTGGCATAAAAAAATAGGACTCAAACATGTATATTCGATATCTCTACAAGATATCATGTTACAAGTTTTGATTTTGTTAGATTATTCTCTCCAAAAAATAAAAAGTTAATGGAACTATTATTACAAATGCATCTAATTAATTAATTCCACCGCATTCATTAATATCCACACCTAAATAATCTGGATTAACATTGTAACAAAAAAAGAAAAAACCGCCCTTTTCTCCAATGGGACATTCATGGAAATTATAAATTCCCCAGTGGTAAAAATTTAAAATTTGTTGCTCGATGAAATCTAAATAAAAATTGAAAATAATTAATAAACATAAATAAATGACCAAAAAAAAACCAATACGGCGGGGCCCAATGCAGTCCAGCTCAAATGAACACGTCACCATCTTCCTTTCTCTTATTACACACTGAAATCTCACACGAGTGTGTCTCTGTATGTATATATATGCATCTACATGTACACCCACTCTCCCTATATATAAATATATCGTCTCTTTGAAGCTTGGTCTCTCTCTCTCCATGTGAGATATGACTTACATGGCTACTCTTCGCATGTGAAAACCTGTTGAATTCTCTTTATCCTGCTCATAGAGATCCAACCTTATATCAGAATTCAGAAAGGAAATGCACATTTTTTAGGTTTGTCTACTTCGATGTCATTATATATATATATATATATATATATATATATATATATGAATGTATTTGCTTTACTCTGTTTTTAGTTTAAAAAAAATGAGATATTTGTTTGGATTATTCTTTTTATGTTGTTCATTTTTCATTTTGTTCTGCTGAGTGTAATTTTTCGTCTTTAGGGTTTGAATCGAGTACCCATTTTCAAATTTATAAGAGCAAGAGTAACTTTTGAAATTTTAAGGCTGTCTGATTTTAGGGTTTTTCTTTAATGTTGTGTTTGTATAAATTCAGGAATTGAAACTGCTGGTAATTAATCTCAAGTTTTTCCGCGTGTTAGGTTTCAAATATCATTACAACTTGTTAATGAGCCTTCTCGAATTAAAACACATTGTTCTTGATGGATAAAGGTAAGTCTTCTAACCATGGCACTGGAAGTTTATTGACTCCAGCAGGGAGGTTCTCTGTTTTTTCTCCTCCTGGTAGTGGTTATAATGCAGAGTCTGGGCCAATGGGATCATCAAATTTGCCTCCACTAGGCCCTGGGAGTTCATCGGAGCAGGGTCATTTTGGTCGAGGGATCCAGTTAGATGATATGAGCCAAATGCCTGATAACCCATCTAAGAATCTGGGACACCGACGTGCTCACTCAGAGATTCTTACCCTTCCTGATGATATTAGCTTTGACAGCGATCTTGGTGTTGTTGGAGAATTTGAACCATCATTGTCCGATGAGACACAAGAAGACCTGTTGTCAATGTATCTTGACATAGATAAGTTCAATTCAACATCTGGCATTTCTGCAGTCCAAGTGGGTGAATCATCTAATCCGACAGCGGCAAAGTCTGGTCCTTTAGCCATCCCTTCAACTGATAATGTGGTTCTAAATTTAAGCGAAAACCCAAGAGGTAGGCATCAGCATAGCCAATCCATGGATGGGTCTATGAATCCAGATATGCTCATGTCAGGTTTGGAAGAGCCATCTCCACCTGAGTCAAAGAAAGCCGTATCTGCAGCTAAGCTTGCTGAGCTTGCTCTTGTTGATCCAAAACGTGCAAAGAGGTAAGGTTTTTGCTTGAAGCTATTAATATATTCTCGTAATTCCTATTAGTTCTTCTGGTTCTTGTTTCTACTCTGACCTATTAGTTTGCTGAAGCAATAAATTTGTCGTCTACATTTTTGTCGTCTTCTGTTTATCGCCTGGTATAGGAACTGATCAACCTAATAATAATGCTTGACCCGAATCTTTTCCTATTCTTCTATATATTCCACGTGGCTGGTAATTTGTACTTATGATATACATGAGGGTGAAATTTATCATAAATCATTTGCCTTCGAATCTTGGATGTATTCTTTCACCAGCCTGTAAAGAACGTGGCAGCTGGAGTGTCGTGGCTTGGTAGTGTTACTTTCTCATTTCTGCCTGCATTGACCTCATGGATTGGATTATCCTGAAGGCTGTTTGCTGTTTGGAGCTCGTATGTCCATCCCGATGGTTGTGATGGTATTGATAGAGGTAGTAGTGTTCTTTATCCATTGATGAATTAGCTTCGGTCTATAGAAATGGAGGGGAGAGAACATCAATAGATTTACTCCAACTTTTTATTTGATGGACGAAGTTGGAATCATAGAGGTCAAAGTCCTATAAATCATGCCAATTCAAAACAGGTCAATTAGCCCTTTGACTTTTCTCTTAAAAAAGACAATGTGCTGGCTAGTCAATCAAAGTCCAAGCAGCAAGGAGTTCTCCCTTTCCCTTTCTCTGTCCTCTTTTTGCTGCTTTTCTTGTCTTTTCAACATATTGGAATTATATTTATTTATGTTTATGTCTCTGAATAATTCTTGCTGCCTGTCATATTAATATTGAAGCCAGCAATAACTACTTACCATTTCGTCATACCACTACTTTCCATCAGCTCTATAAACAAAAATGACAATATCTTCTTGCAATGCTACATTCTTATTCATTGGATAAGTTATAGCGAAAATTTCCAAAAAGTATCAACTGTTTTTCTTATGCCAGTAAACCACGTTTGCAAGCATTTCTGCCAGTTCCCAAGGCAGAGGAGGTATAGTTATTATTTTGCATTAGAAATGATCATATTGATGAATGCAAGTGGCAGGTCCTTCATTTACTCAGTTCCGTAGGATAATTTCTCTATTCTCTATCTCTGGTTTTCATCTTGAATTTCATTCAATTCAATTGGTGCTAAACTTTTGTTCTTTCCATTAGCAAGCTAACCAAAACCTCCAGTGGCTTTTCCTATCTTCACATTGCTAGCATATGCATGTTTCCTGCTTGGAGTTTCTTTGAGAGGGTGAGAGCATTTTTATTATGTAACCCACTCATATCCATATATTATATCCAACATGTAACAGGATTTGGGCAAATAGGCAATCAGCTGCTCGGTCAAAAGAACGGAAGATGAGATATATTGCTGATCTTGAAAGGAAACTCCAATCTCTGCAGACAGAAGCTACTACCTTGACCGCACAGTTAACCATGTTGCAGGTGATTTTCGACTCCGCATCAGGCACCCCCCAATAGGGGGCTGCCACTTGTTTATTATGGCACCCATTCGGTAACCCATTTGGTACAAGTAGAATTATTCTAAATTTTTTGATGGATAGTTCCCCTTCCTACCCGGACTACTCTTATGTAAAAAGGAGAAAGTAAACAGTTGAATATAAGCCCTTGTTTGAGCCCCCCCCCCCTTTTTTTTTTTTTCAAAAATGGTATTTGGAATAGTATTTTCTTGTAGAATGTGTGGTTGAAAAAGAAAGAAAAGTTTTCGATTTACGTTTAGTATTATATTATGGAAGATTGTGTGGTTGAAAGTAGGAGAGAGAAAAAAATATATGATAGGATTAGGGGCCAAACAAAGGCTAAGTATATGGTAAGAAAACAAAGAAAGAAAATAGTAGATTGTTTGCTTTTTCTCCATTGCTGGTATTGGAATTAATGGCTTTTTTCATTGCTCACTAGCATAGTAGTGGCTTCCAGGAGAGAACCACTGCTCCCTTTATTTAGCTGTTGGTAATTCCTCTCCCATGAGATAGATGGGTTCTTGAAAAAACAAATTCGTACGGCTTTGCAAGAAAATGAGGAAACATAGTTTATAGGTTGGAGTGTTTAATTTCCCTTGTAAAACACTGGTGCTGTAATTATATCAACTATTTTGTACCTAGATTTTCCTATGTAAGAATGAAATTTTCTGTTTAATTTTTCTGTCTTTTCATTTTACCAACAGAGAGATTCAAACAGTCTTACAAATGAAAACAGTGAACTCAAAGTGCGAGTGCAAACAATGGAACAACAAGTTCACTTGCAAGATGGTAAGACTCAGTATCTTTTACTACCACTGCAGGAATTTTCACCCCATCTTATCTTTCTGTTTTCCCACAACTTGGTCTTCGAAATAACCTGAAAATAAATGATGCAGACTTAGGCATAGATGGAAATTAGGACATTTAGTATTGACCTTGATATATAAACTGAGAAAGAAAAAAAAAAAAAAAAAAAAACATTTATTGTTTCGTGCCTTCCAAAGAATAAGAGCCGACCATCATTTGATGATTGATCGTGTAAAAAATTCAGTTCTTAACCTAGAGATTAAAGTTCCCTGTTTTTTCCAGTAAATCTTAGTAAGATGCTAACTGATGTTTTTATACTCTTGTTTTATCCTGAACCCAGCATTAAATGACGCGCTGAAAGACGAGGTCCAGCATCTGAAAGTGTTGACTGGTCAAGCAATGCCAAACAGTGGAACTATGTTGACTTTCCCTGGCTCTGCATCCTTTGGATCCAACCAGCGGTATTATCCCAACAGTCGTGCTATGCACACAATGTTAACTGGTCAACAATTACAGCAGCTCCAGTTTCGTTCTCAGAAACAGCAGCATCAACTACTTCAGCAGCAACAAGCTAGGGACTCGCAACTGAGAAGTTCGATGCTCGCCCATATTCGAAAGGACCTCCCTCCAGATGCATCCTCAAGGGATTAGAAGTGGAGATGGACATGTACTTGATACTGGGAGGTTAGTGTAGTTCAGGAATCTCGGTGGTTGTCATATATCTTAGGTTTGCTCTTTTGGTTAGTTTGTTTAGGTCAGAACTACAGGATATTAATTTCTCTATTCAGTCTATCAGATTTTAGTTGGTTAACTTTTGAAGGTTTTTGGATTAAATTATCGTCATCTAGACTTCAGTTTCTTAGTTTATTCAAAATTTCCTTTTTAGTTGATTCGTTTTTGGTTTTTTGGCTAATCTCTCTCTCTCTCTCTCTCTCTCACACACACACACGCGCACACACACACGCTAGCTGGCAGACACGAATGCACGTATAAAAATGTAGAAAAGCCCTTTTATGCATGTTTAGATACTTGATGCTTATCAGCTGTTGTCTTTTGTATATGGAATCTGATGAGTTGGTCAGCCATTTGAAACTGCTAGGATATTTCTAGGCAACGTCTTGAACTGAAGTTGCTACCTCGCTTTCCTTAGAATTCTGTTCCTTCCCCTTCTCGGAATTCTATTTTGTTGACACTAAAACTGATCTTATACGTACACAATTCTGTTGAAGGAAAATGATTAGGCACATGAATTCGAGTCAACTGGGGAATCGACCAATTGCCCCTGGTCTCGTTGTTGGGATGGGTTCAAGCTGGCCCGAGGAACTATTTTCAGCTCCTGTGGTCACCAACCATTAGAAGTCCAAGGCTGAAGACTCTAATACTTTCGCATAGTTATTAATCAGCTGTACCTATTTAAGCAACTTGATTAGGCAGATAGAGATTAAGGCCAAGGTTTCTGAAAAAATTGATGAACTTGAAGATGGTAAGGGAGTGTAGCAATGTGATTATGAGCCACAGTTCCAATTCACAACTTCTCATTTGCCTCTTTTACTTCACTCTCTAGCTTCATCACTACACCCTTTTTATCTTCAAGAACATCCAATATATTTCCCTTATCACTGAGAAGTGGTACCTTAGAATATACATCCTGACTCCTTCCAACCTGGCTAATTACCTCATTTGAAAGGGCAATTGGAAGTATATGCTCCTCAACCATAGATTGTAATAAGAAATTCCTGTGCTTGAGTCGGACAACAATCAATTGCTACCTAAAACTGGCCTTTTCAGTTGAGCCTTGTGTTGTCTGGGAATCCAGGAAAGTCTGCAAAGGCTTCTGGTACCCTTTTCAGAGCCCTTTAAGAAGTAATTGATGATCATGTGGCAATTTAACGAGTGCCTGCTCATAAATATACCATTTCTAGAAAATTAATGAAAAACTAATCATCTGGTGAACAAGAGAGTGTAAACTTGAAATTAGTCGCGTCAAAGTTTTAGTATATAGAGGAAAGGATTAGTCTTTAGATAACTGGACTCCATTTGGAAATGCCAAACTCTCCAACACTACATGTCTTGTTCTGGTAGGTGGATCATATCTAAAGAGTCTGCCAGTGGCTTCCCCTTCCAATAATATGAAAAAATGGTCCCTGCAATAACCAAAGAAAACACATGTAGCTACCCGTTTGAGTAAAATATTCACTCATTTGAACCCACACTTCGACAAACTTACACCCTGTTGATATTTGTTGCTAGTATCAGTGAGAAAGATGAATCCGTTGTTATGAATAGGCTTCCTGTCCACATGTCTACGTGTGTTGCCAAAGGAGAGGCAAGGCCTCCTTCAGGTCCAACAACCAGAAGGCCATAGTAAGAATCTGCAATGTTCAAATCTCCACTCTCTGTCAAAACCAAGGCCGAGGGGACCGCTACACCTCGACTTGAACCTCCATTGCTTATGTGTAATTGAATCAACACCTTTTGCACATAGCTTTTCAGTCCTTCGGAAATAGGAACAAACAAAAGCCCTTGTTAGAACTGTACAATACGTCCATTGCTAGTCCAGCATAAAGTCCACGGCCCCAGATATCAAACTCCAACGACTCGGGTCCAAAAATTTCATCCTTGAACTCCCAAGTTCCCCAATCCCAACAGGCTCCGGTTTCTCCTGGCCAACTCTCCATGACTTTCTGGTACATGCAATGTCATTCTTTGCAGGTTCAAAGTCATGGTCCCCTACTGGACTTAACTGAAAGGGGTCCATAATGATGAAGCTTAACATTAGTGCAAGGAACTTCATCTTTGAGTTGCGGTATTCTCTTCTCCATGTCAGTTCTTTAGGAGAAACAGAACATGTGTGAAATCTGATATGTAGGATTTCGGTATGAATTCACGCTGTAATTATGATGGCATTGTGGTTAGAAGTAGGTTTTGTTTTGTTTTGTCACTCTTAAGGGGTATAATCCCACATTGATTAAATATGTAAACATAGGCAATTTATAAGGCTTCGGGCTACTCCTCTTAATAGGGTTGACCTTTTAAGATGGAACCTCAAGTCTTTTCATGGTATTAGAACCCATTAAGTTCCAACAAGCGATTCGATCCTTGTAAGACTAAAAAATATGAGCATATGGATTTTAAGATTGGTCTGCTCAAATGAGCCACTATCTTGCGGGGACATGTTAAAGGATATAATACCACATCGATTAAAGATGTAAACATATATCAATTTTTACATTTTGGCAAAATTTAATAAATAACTTGATATAATAATAATATAGTAAATACAAGTTTGTAAAATATTGGAAGATGTTTTTTAGTATTTCGATTGTCTTTTTTAATAAGAGGTTAGATAAAAAAAAAAAAAAAAAAAAAAAAAAAAAACCATTTACATTTTGGCAAACACACCTACCAGCCACCCTATAAAATATGACTCCAAAACCAATTATGATGATCAGAAATCAAAGCTACGAAAGGTTGAAGATCACATGCTGTTATATAGTTGAATGTTAAGCAAGAAAAAAAATTAGCGTGGGGGTGCGGGGGTAAATGTGAGTCGCAGAGAAATGTCAATTAAAAAAACTAATTCATCTTATTGGATTAGTAACTTCAATTTAATTTCAAATTCTATCACTAAATTTTAATATTAATTTTAAAATTTCTACAACTGTCACTTGTCATATCCAGAATAAATGAATTTATGGCATCTATGCTTCAGTGGATCCTCTATATAATCGTTATATGAATTTACCTCTATATCATAAAAAATGTTTTTTTTTTTAAAATTAACTTTTAAATTTAAAGATAACGTAATTCTTATTTTACCAATTTTCATTCTCGGATACACATGTAACGATTACGTAGGCAACTAAGTATATTTGTCCATTTGGAGAATATAATAGTATCGTCAAATTTAAAATTCAATGAATTCAATGATCGAATTCGGACAAATTAAAATTTTGTGACTCAATTCATATTTACTTGTAAGTACAACTAAATATATTTCACAAGAAACTTAGAATCGAAATTCAAGATGAGAAGGAGAGGTATTTTATGTCACGACTCAATGTAATAACTGTGCTGCAGTATAAATCAAATTATACACCACTTCTTTGTAGATATACTTATTTATTCGTTAGATGTCTTAGGAGTTATATTTCTCTTTTTACTTTGTTTTTGGGTGCAAAAATTGTTGATTTGAATTGCTTGGCATTGGAAATAATTTGGCTGAATTATTCTGGACCTTACTTGTGGATCAAGCACAACAATGTACATTGGCATCAACAAATTCACTATTTCATTATTCATTATTATTTTTGAGTAAGAACAAAGCCAATGGTTCATAATTCTAATGTGGCCGAGTGTTTCTTCGTTTCACAAGAAATAGTTTTCATTGATTGATGGCAGCATTACTACGGATTAGATGTTCACAAATTTTACGAACAGAAGTTCTTATTTTCATATTGTGCATTCTTTATTTTAATTCTGAATCTACGTGGAAGAAAATAAGTTTCTGAAGTTAAGAGTACAACACTTTGGAGTGTGCTATGAATTCTTTGCTTAAAGAAGCTAATCACCGTGTTTCTATGCATTATGCACGTGCAGGAGGGAAATGAAGATTTATAGGTGTGTACAGTGTGTAAATAAACTTGAAGCAAAATCGAAACCATGTTATTCCTAGACCTATGAAATAATTAAGAATCAGCAATCTCTTGACCTAAGAAATAATTCAAGCAGGACAGTATTTTAATAAACACTAAAAAATAATTAAAAGAAAATTAGTCTGGAAATAGACTAATTTGATTTAAGAACCAACAATTCATAGACTCCCAGCAATTTGGATTTCAAACACAATACTTGCAATCATTCTTGAACTACTGTTGAAAGAGAGCTAGCAAAATAGTTTGGAAATATAAAGTATTAAGAACCAACAATTAATAGACTCTCCGCACTTTGGATTTCAAACAAAATACGTGCAATCATTCTTGAACTACAGTTGAAAGAGAGCTACCTAGCTCCCTTGAGAATCTATGCTGAAGAAGTTTATTTTTGCTCAAACTCCATCAAAAATTCAAAATTCATCTTTCATCTCGAACATTTGACTAATCTATACCTATGTTCCACTGACAACAATGAAAGGAAAAATAAATTAATTTTGCACATAGATATCTGAAAGAAATCTAGAAAATAAATTTAGTCCTTAGTTGTCTACCATTCTTGAAGAACTCTTTTCTTTTAAATCTCATTTTCAAATACACGTTCTCACAATAAAAATTTTGCACGTAAATTTTTTTTTAAAAAAAATCTTACTTTTTAACCACACATTATTTAAAAATCACTATTTCAAATTCATTTTTTCCAAAAAAAAAAAAAAAAAAAAATTTAGCCCCTCGTTTGGCCCTCATTATTTCAAATTATAATGGGTGAAATAGTATTTAAAAATTGGTGGTTGAAAAAAGATGGAAATGTTTTTGATTGATGTGAAATGTTATTTTATGGAAAATTATGTGGCTAAAAATAAGAGAGAAAAATGAAATTTAATTTGATGAGGGATGGGCATTAAATAGGGATTTAATGTACTTTGGAATAGATAGTAGGTTAAGAATAAATATAATTGACCAACAAATAGAACACCTTGTCAAATTTAAATTGTATTAATAAATTCAACATAGTGAAAATATAAACTATTAACAAATCCGTAGAGTTCTTTGATCTGATTTTCAATTTACCAAATGAAAATAATTATAATAACAAGTACTTACAAGTAGAAATAGCGATTTGTTGGGTGTGAAATATACAACCAATTAATAACACTGCTTAGGCATATTTAATTTATATTTACAACATACAATAAATCATTATAATGTATAACAAAAACAAATAATGAAAACTTAAGTGATTTTGCTCAATTACTTACCCCAATAATGTGAGGAATGTGTACAATCTTTGACCACTCAGAATCAGGGCCTCTTTCTTCTCTTATCCTCTCCTCCATCAATGGACAGTCTATAACAAATAAAATTTCTAGCTTGGTGAGGCGCTGCATCGCTTTCTTAGAGGGCATATGCCTCAGCCTTTTTAAGTCACGCAGACCTAAAGTATTCAGAGATGACAAACCCCCAAACCACTCTGGCAATGCTTCAATTCCAAAACCAGACAATTTTAACCGCGTGAGCGAGGTGAGATGTTGAAACTGATATGGCAATGAGTCCCAATGTTCCCAACCATATAAAGTCAAAGAGGAGAGAGATTTGGATCGTTGGATGCCGTCGAGAGCAGCTTGGAATGAGTTGAAATCAATTGATTTTGAGAATCCACCAAATTCCAAATCTCTTAAGTTGCTAAGAAGGCCAATTCCCTTGGGCAAACTCCTCAATTCAGGACAACGTGTTAAATAAAAATTTGAAATACAAGGCAGTTCCCCCAAATCTATCGCAAAAGAAACAAGTTTGTCGCAGTCGCATACCGATAGAAACTCCAAACACCCGGCGGACTCAATCAGCTCAGAGCAATTACGAATGTTTAAATTTTGAAGAGAAGGGAGACCTTTTTGTCCAATTTGACATGAAATTGATTGCAGACTTCGACATCCATCTATGCTCAAATACTTAAGAGACTGGAAGCTGTGTAGATCATCAGTTAATTCTGTCAATTTGTCACAACCTAATATAATCAATCTTTTGAGATATTTCTGGCATCCTTTCAAGTGGGGAAGACAAGTGAGCGTTGATATATTCCTGATCCAGAGCTTTTCCAAAGAAGTTAGGTTGTTGCTACCCAAAATCTTTGTCAATGGAAAATCACTATCCATAGTATGAATCCTCAATTTTTTCAAGCAAGGGAAATGACTTGGAGAAGTATTCAATTTGTGGCAATTTTCAATCTTCAAAACTTCAAGGCAAGGAAATAACTGCTCTCTGCATGTTCGTGTTTCCGCGACTGGCATCACCTCAGCTTCCGCCCACTCTGTTAGGTTTGGCATGTTCTTTAGAATGAGTCTTTCAAGTGCTGGGAACATTACTCTTGTCTCTTGGCCACTGTTGCTAGAACCTGATATATTATAACTGACACCATAGAATGAAGGACCTATAGATTGTACGTTAGTCAATCCGTCCAAGGTCAGAAATTTGAGGAGTGGCAGGTGGCCAAACATGGGAATTTCTTCACAATTCTGGCAATTTTTGAAATTGACCTCAATCAATTTATCAAGTTTTAACCGACCACTGCCATTAAGGGATACTTCCATTCTCATAGTCCATGATGGGAAGTTTGTACCTCTGAACCCTTCAATTGTTATGCTCTTCAAATTCGGGTGAGGTTGGAGGCCTTCGAGGACATTTTTATCGTTGATGTTACCTTCCGAGACATTCTCATCGTTGTTTGTTGTCCACACAAGACATAACTCATATATCTTTGGCTTTCCAACCAAATCCGCCTTCTCAGCTTCTTCTATGCCATTCACTAGTTGAAGATTGCGTATCTCCAGTTTGCCTGTAAGATTCTTCAAAAATCCTAGCTTCGATTCGGCAGCCTTCCTTGTCACCCACTGTAAAAAGCAATAATGTTTGAAGATGAGACAATTGTCCGATTTTAGGCGGCATCTGGAAATCTTTGTCATCAGAATAAAAGTAGAGATGTCTCAAATTACTCAAGTCGCATATCCTATCTGGAAGCCGTCGAAGGCCGCATTGCTTAAGCCTTAATGTTTGCAAATTGTAGAGCTTGCAAATCGAATCTGGCAAAGTTATCATTCGATAATTTTTGGATGCATCAAGATATCTCAAATGTATCAACTTTCCAATTGCGGAAGGAAGAACTTCAATGCCTGCATTACATAACTTTAGAACATGCAGGTGCTTGAACCATGGCAAAATTTCGTCAGGTAAGCTGCTGCCGGAGAAAAATAATGTGCGCAGATAACTTGAACGTGTTTCCTCTTCAAGTAATTCTGTAGTAGCAAGGTATCTGACTTTAGGAATGTAGTTAGCAATTTGATCCTCCGCATTAAAGTAATCTGAATTTGAAACTGAGCGTGCGAGATCATGCACAAGATCATGCATCTTGCAGCATTCGATATTTCCATACTTATCCTTTTCGGCCTCTTGCAGGAAGGAATTTTGCAACAGAGTTTTAAAGAATTTATTGCCCCAACTCTCCATATCATTTTCTGGAAGAAATCCTTCCGCCATCCAGAGTTGGACTAAATCTTCTCTCATCATTCGTGAATCCTTGGCAAATATTGAACAATAGGCAAAACATTTTTTAAGTAAAGGAGAAGATAAACGATCAAAGTTTATCCTTAAGACTTTCATTATACTGTCCTGATTTGCCCCGAGATCTGATAGAACTGAAACCCAGTTTTGTACTTCCTTTACTCCCAAAGTTCCGCCGATCATTTTTGCTGCTAATGGTAGACCTCGACATTTGCAAGCAATCTTCCTTCCAACTTGTTCAAATGTATATGGTACTATTTTATCTCCAAAGGTCCTTGCTTTGATTATAGACCAGCATTCATCATCTGTTAATAATTTCAAGCTGTATGGATCTCCGTCAGTGTTCACAAATGATGCCACATTTTGAAGACGTGTAGTCACCATGATGACATTTCCTTTATTGGGGTTAACTCCATCCATAGTTCTTTTGAAACCATCCCAAGCTAGATCATCTTCATTCCAAATATCGTCAAGAACAAGTAAGAATCTTTTGCCTCCCAATTTCTCCCGAAGCTCATTCACAACAGCTTGCCTGCTGGCTTCATGAGAACTTCCACCTAAGGATTCCAGAATCCTTTTAAAAAGCGTAATTACATCAAAATTTTCAGAAACACATACCCAAATCCTTTCATCAAAATGACTGCCTGTGCTCGGATGATTGAAGACCGACCGAGCTAAAGTTGTTTTGCCTAGTCCTCCCATTCCAACTATGGGAAGGACTGAAATAACTGCGTCATTTTTTTTGGTTATCAGCTTCAAAATTTTTGCTTCATCATCTTGTCTTCTGAAAACATTTGAATCACCAGTTGAGCTATCAGTTTCCGCCTCCGGGACCCGAGACACAATGAGAGCATAATCCGCAGCTTTCTTGAGGCCAAGGACATTAGCTCGTTTGTGTATATCCTCGAAGTGGACATTTATCTCCTTGATCCTGCGAGCCATTCTCCATTGGAACATCAAACTGCGGGTAAAGCAAAAGATGTTTAAGCACGCCCATATCATAGTCCGGTCTTGGATCTCCACCGTATGACGCATATCTTCATAGTTGATCTCATCCAAGACATGATCAGCATCGTAAGTAACATCTCGAAGGGTCTTGAGCCAGAGTCCGACAGCCTTATCGGTAACTTCGCGTTTCTCAGCTTCTTGTAAGAAACTAACCATCATTTCCAACAATTCGTCTAACTTTCTTAACTCTTTCTTGAAATTCCACACCAGAGTCAGGTCTGCATCGGCGAGATTCAGCAACTTCTGCAGTGAAAATTGAACGGGAGTACTAATGGCAGCATTCATTTTCTTGCTTTGGAATAGTGTTGTGTGTGATTGATTGATTTTGGAGAGAGAGATGCAGAATGCAGGTGTTTGTGGTTTGGTATTAGTACTGAGGGATCATATAATTATTCATCACAGATGCGCTAATTATGGATTTCCAATAATTAACAATACTAATAGTTTTTGCGGATGGAAGAAAGCAGTTTTGACAATATTTTTTGGAGAAAATTAATTTTTTTGGTTGATGTGATGGTGAATATATGATTGAAAAAGAAGGAAAAATTATTGATATGACGAAAAATATTATTTTATTGAAAAATGTGTGATTAAAAATGAATAAAAGAATGAAAATAAAAATAAGAATGGGTATCAAACAGGGGCTTAATTCATATGGGTCCATCTCCCCACGTGAGTATTCTGTACAGATTTAGGTTTGTCTCTGTACGTTTGGCATTTCCCAAATAGTGACAAAATATCACATGGTAATTGGGCCCTAATGTTCCAAAGTATCATTTTTTTTAAACTTATCGTATAATTGCGAGGCAATAATAATGCCAGTTTGGTCACTTTTTCTCTTCTTATTCTTCACACATTACATGAAAAGTGGCTCAGCCGTGATGTGCACTTTCTTCCCTCTTTTTCTCTTCCTACTTTGTCTCTCTAACTTTGGAGAAAATGGTTGTCCCAATTTTTAATTATCTACTTTCTCCTCTCTTTTTCTCTTTCTACTTTCTATCCGTAACTTTGAAAAATATGGCTGTCCCAATTTGTATTCTCCCCTTTATTTTAACTTTTTCTCTGAGAATTATTGCTGTCTCAATTTCTATTCTCTACCATCTTCTCTCATGCCATTCAGTTCATCTATGTATGTATTATCAGAGAAGTCCCTCTTTCAATCCTAATTTTGCTCAAAATCGTTTTCTAAAGTTGCTACTGCATGATGCCTATTAATGGTTTATTTAATCCAAAAATAATGCATGATCTTTTACAGTTGTCCTTTATTCTATTTCGCATTTAATTGATATCCCTACAACAGAATTGTTAAAAATCATTGCTAGTTGCCAATAGTATTGTTTGGCAATTCAAATAAATTTTATCCTTAATTGTAAGAAATTTTATTACTTTAATTGACAAATTTCAGAAAAAAAAAAAAAATAAAGCCAAATGACCACCAAAAGATAGAAAATTTCAACATTTTTCAGGTAGAAAATTATATCAATCAAACACAATTAATTGACAATTGTCAATAAAATAAGTTCTAGACAATTCAATTCCCTGCAATTCGTTTTCATTCCACCCAATTTTCATCTTTGAATCAAATAGACCCTAATTGTCCAGAGAAACTAGTTTAGAATGTGTTTGTCTAGGTTTAAGTAATCTTCGTGCAAGTAAATAATTTTTTTTAATCTTTTATGGCTAAAAGGTAGCAATAAGTTAAGTAATAATTTTGACAATAAAGTATCATTACCTTAAAAGAAATAACTTCTATACTTGAATTACTAAAAAAGTAAATTGTATCAAAACATATTACTTGAAAATAACTTTATATTATTAAAGCTTATCAAACCATAATCAGTGTGATTTTGAAATCCACAATAAATTTAGGAGACAGGATTTTTATGGAAGGAAATTATTGAACACTATAATCCATTTTTTTTTGATAAAGTTGGCGTTAAAGTCCAAAACGGCCAAAAGCTTAGGGTGCGTTCTCTTCGTGTTTCTGTTTTGTGTTTTGAGTTTTGAAATTCGTTTTGTGTTTTGTGTTTTTAGTGTCTGTTTTGAAATTACTGAAAATGCGTTCTCTTTGTCATTTTGAAAAACAGTTTCTCAAAACAGAAAACAGAAAATGCGTTCTCTTTGCACTTTTTTTAGAATATTATTTGATAATATTTTATTTAATAAATCTGATTATTCAATTAATTTTAATTGTTTAATATTAATATATTATTAAATATATTATAAACCTGAAATTTCTTTGATTTTTGAAATATCTTTGAATCATGAAATATTTTTTTCATATATTAAAATAACATATAAATTTGTGAAATTTTTTATTAATATTATTTTATTCTAGAAATCTGATTATTCAATTAATTTTAATAGTTTAATGTTAATGCAGTATAAAATAAAATATAAATGTAAAATATTTATGCATTTTCAAAAAAATTGCACTTTTAATAAAATAACATATACATTTCGATAAAAAAAAACACTTGTATAATATTTTATTCAATAAATCCGATTATTCAATTTCTTTTAATAATAGGTAGTGTTAATATCGTATTAAATTAAATATACATTTTGAAGTTTGTTAATATTGATACTTTTTTTTTTAAACTATAAAAACACAACATAAATTAAATTTAGCAACACATTTGAATAGATACAATTATAAGTTTACATGTAATGACAAAACAAATAAGCACTAAACAAAAGATAAAATTAATCTCATGACTCGTGTACGACGTCTCGAGTAGTCATTCCACATTTTTGTAGTAATTTGATCTCTAACTTGTCCCATTTGAGCTGTTTGACTAGCATCAAAATGTATGGCTTCTTGATCTTGACTAATTTGTAAAATTGTTTATCAGGACAAATTTTTGTAACAGGCCGGTATAACATCATCACAAAACAAAGTCGCAAGAAGAAACATTAAACGCAACAGTGTCAAAGGCAATAGAGTCAAGTAACTACATGGGTACCCAAAGTAATAATAGATAAATGTAATAAATATATCTTATACGAAACCAAACATAGATTATCAATGTCTGAATAAATATATATTATCATACTATCATAAAGAGACTCCAACAATGGAAGTTCAATGACTCATAAGCAGCGGGTTTTCATCCAGAGAAAGAGAGCATTTATTTCATGAAAAATCAGGCAAGTTCCCAATATAGCATTGGAACGAGTTAGTCCAGGTTCAAGGCCATCTGCTTATACCATAACTGACAGCAAGTCACCCAATTATAGGACCATTAATTAGCCAACCATATAAAGCACACACCAATCAGATACACCATGCTACTAAAAACGTAACTCAAAACATTGTTTGCGCGCATAAAACTAACGGATAAGAGTAGCACAGTTAACAACATAGATGTTAATTAATTAATGCATAACCTTGGAAGTGGAAAAAATAGATCTTGGAATAAAACAGACATCTAGCCATGATTACGAAAACTAATATAACTTCATAGATGAAAACTTAATACAGAAAAGCATAACATCGTAAAACTAATACAAGAATGCACAAGAAGCCAACACTATTTACAAAATATGTGGAAGTTGAGAATCCAATCTCTGCTGCAACTCTTTGATCTTTTCTGATAGCTCAGCCTTTTGCTCCTTGTAGCTCTGCAACAGGTATTCTTTTCCCTCTACGTTTTCCTTTAACTCGCTCACTTCCCCTCTCAGCATCTCAATCTTTCCCTCATCTCCTCTCCCGTTTTCTGAGGACTCTACATTACTTTCAAACTTAAGATACCCATTTGAATGGCCATTCCTGCCTCCGGTTGGCCACTCAGGAACTGTGGGGGGATTGTCACTAGAATTCACATGCCCAACGCAATGATCAGCAATTGCCTTTCTTAATCTCTGTATTTCCCTCTCTGAATCGAATATATCCCTGTTAGCGGCATCCAGCAGCGATTGGAGATGGGAAGAATGCGAAAGCTGAGCACTAAGAGAGTTCTGAAGTTCCGTAATTTGATCCTGCATTTCTAATATCATGTCATCTCTTCTCTTTAACTGCTGTCTCAACTTTTGTATCACTTCTCGCTTGCTGAAAATATCAAAACCAGATTCTGAGACACATGGCGAGTCAGAGCTGTTTGACTAGTGGAAGGGCTTCTGAAGCAGCTCAAGACGATCAGGAGAAGATGCCCAGATTGCACCATTCTCTTTGCTAAACTCAGAAGCAGGCACAGTGACTAAAGAAGTGCTATTTCAGGTTCGGTAATTATTTGGCTATTGCACTGTTGTTTGATTTCCACCACGTTTCCAGATCCCGTTCCATGAAATCACATAAAGAATTAAAGTGGGAATGTATGTATACTTTTTGACAAGCGAGAACCAACTTTTATCCACTCTCACATGAAATATCTCATTACATCTTCTAGAAAAATCAGTATAAAGAAATGTCTTCATAAAATGAAATCATATTAAAAGAAAAAAATGTACCTGAATAACATTTGTGGCAACCATTCCCATCTCGAGGAAAACAATAAGAATTTGAATGCAAAGGGTGATCAAGATGTGGGTAGTATTTGTGGGTCCTACAAAATGTATGGATAAAAAGTAGTTTGACCAAGTATTTTTTGACCAAAGTGTTTATAAATACATAGAAACAATGAGCCAAAGATAAGCTTATTTTCAGACCATGGCATGTATTCATTTCCCGTACAAAAATACTATGTATAATAATAAAGCCCAGAATAAAAAAATACAAGAATGTGAACTCAGTTGAGGACAAAAACAATACTGTACAAGCACTTGAAAGATTGAAATTGAATTGGGAAAAAAAAGGTTAAAAGAAAAGAATGTTTACCCTTTAAAGGAAATTTGTGCAAAGACGGCAAACTTTGTGAAAAGCCCTTCTACTTCTTGATTTCCTCTTTCTAGGTAAGTCAATGGGTTGAGAAACAGGATTAGAAGATTGATCCAAGAGTGCCATCCCTGTATAAAACAAAGAACTGATGTTCAGTCACCCTCCACAATTGCAATATCAATTCGAGACTCAATTGGAAATAATTTATAAAATAAACAAATAAGATGATTTTGCTCCACAATATCAATCAACACTACTATGACCAAACTCAACATGCAAACGACAGATGGAAAATGCACAAGCAAAATTTCGTGCAAAGAGTCGAAGTAGACACTGATATTACATTTCGTAAAACCAAAGTAGTTTGTGAGGTTATATCAATCCTAGATTGATCTTCAAATACAAAGTGCTAATGGAAATTTAAAATTCCACCATCAACCTAAAAGGCAAAAACACTTCAGTGTCCCAAACTTTTATTTTGTTCTCCCACAACATTTCTCTCATATAAATAGGAAAACCAGGTGACGCTGCTGAATCTTCACAAATAACCATACCTACTAAGCAAACCAATTTTCTTCGTGGCCAAGAAATGAAAGCAAACTAATCAAACCCTTCAACTTTAATTAATTTTCCACCAACAAATAAATAAAAATCTCCCCACAGATTTCCAGCCCATAGAAATGGACTTTTCCCTTTTTTTACTCAATAAGTCCATATTCAATAAAAAAATTGAAAATCTCAATATGACAAATCAAAAAGTAAAATCTTTAAAGCAGGGAAGAAAGAACAATTAAAAATAAATAAAAATAAAACCCAACATTTATTAACAATATTCGTACAAAACTAACAGAAACCGAAAGGAAATAGAATAGAATTGCATTCATACCTTTCAACAAATTTAATTGAGCTTCCCCTTTTATGGCATTAGTTAATTTTTTTTCTGGGTTTTGTATACTAATATAATAGAAACTAGAAAGGAAAAGATACAGAGAGAATATGCGATGCGAATATATTATCTAGGGAAGATCCAAATATTTAACATACCTGCAAGGAGCACATGAAGCACGAACACCAGATCTAGAATCGTCATGGTCCTAAACTTGGAATCTTCCAAATCGCACTTGGTTGAGCACTCTACTCCATTGACGACGTCGAGAAGGTTGTGGCAACTCTCGGGAACGAAGCAATTTACACCATGTGCCTGCGACCGAGCCTTCGATTTACACCCTTTTGTCGCTGTAGAATTCATCTTACGGGGAAGAGAGAGAAGACGAGAGAGAGAGAGAGAGAGATAAAGGCTGGACTTAATGACTTGCGTTTTCCGCGTTTTGGTCATTTTGCCTGAAAACACCCAAAACGTGAAAACCACGTTTTGGGTTTCCTTCACATTTTTTTTTTTCGTTTTCCAAAATTCGTTTTCGAAAACGGGGAAGAGAACGCGTTTTCGTCGTTTTGAAAAATCGAAAACAGAAAACGCCTCCAAAACAGCGAAGAGAACGCACCCTTAGATGTACAAAAATCTTATGTTTTGCTTTGACTCAAAATTATAAAATAGAAGAGTTATATCACGGAAAGAAAAATAGAACAGTTTTTTGGCAAAAGAAAGGAAAAAGCTTAGAATTATATCGGCCAAAAGAGAAAATAACTTATAATGAAATATGATTTTGAATGCAATTGGGATTAGGAACAACAACTTTGCTAATATTTTTTATGATTTACTCAATTGACGGGTCATGATAGCTAATGGCAGAGAGAGAACAAAATTCAGGTACCAAAAATTTATGAATTCTAAAGAGAGAAATTGGTGTTTAGAGAAAAAAGAGAGAAAATTAGAAAAAAAAATTACAAATAAGTTTGCGTCGTAAGTTATTCATCCTAGTTTCGTATAGGGAGAAGTAAAAGGGTGAGAAAACTCTTGTACTGTGAGGTCTATTTCTCTTTTGGTCATTGAAGATTCGTCGAATGACGTTAAATTGGAGGCATGGGGGTAAAAAGGGAAAAAAACTTAAAAGTAGATTCTTCAAAATTCACATGCAACCGTCCTTTGTTGTCAGAACCTTCAATCAATTGAAATTGGGCTGCTTTGTGCAACGGGCAAATACTCGAACCCTGCTATTGGCCCAGGCTCAAAGCCAGGGAAAAATGGGGGAGCCAAGTGGTGTCCCCTGGCTATGAGTTTGGGCCTTAAGGGTTTTTGTAATCTCTAAACATGGCCAAAAAATGTGGCTAATTTTTAAAGTGCAGTTTTGAGCCTTGCCAATATCCCATCAACTGCCACCGAGCCCTCTACCAACTTTGGCATTATTGCAACTACTTCTCAAGCAACACAACTATTGCCTATAACAAACATGCACAATCACGAGTATTTATTTGTTCTAGTCATTATTTCGGTGCACATTTTTCTCATTTTGATCAAGTGACTCGAATGGAATATAAGGAAGATTTGGGAAATTCAATTTAGGAGTTCAAATTGATAAGTACCCAAGTGAAATTTATCCCAAAGTCGCGTAAACTACTGTGATTTATCCCAATTATTAGTGTTGTGAAGAAGTTATTTCAATTTACTTTTTTATTTATTTTTTATTTATTGATAACTGAATGAAAATACTCTTAACAACTCAACTCTTTACACAATTGATTTCGTGTGTAAGGCTAGAATTAAACGAGACCATAATTCACTAGAGTAGAAAGTTACGCACATTTTTCATAGATCATTCTTATGTCTTCTCTTTTTCAATTAATTTACATATATCACTTCTAACTGATTCATATCACAATTTTTATAGTCTTTAATGAATTATCAAAACATAAATTATTCTTATCTTTGAAAACATTATGCATATTTATCATGCCATCACACACAACACACAACCCGAACGTCAATTCTTATATGATTATTCTGCTTGTTTGCAAAATACTGCATTTTCTCTCCCCACATCCAACGCACATTGTATACACAAAAATGTTAAACTTAAATACCATCAATTTCTTTGGACAAAATTTTTGGCTGATATGTGACTAAATTAATTTATAATAAAAAGGGAGATATTTATTTAAACGACTTGATGCGAAGAAACTTAATTTTCTTTTATTATCACTTATCAAAATTAATTTCTTAATCGAACACATAAAGCACAATTTGAATAATACAGAACGAAAGTGGACGTGGACATTAAATGCGTACACCCAACCATATTATCCAAGATGTAATTGAAAATTCGTAATAGATATTGAAGCATCACAACACCAATAAACCTTCTAGCCAATGTCCACTTGATAAACCCCTCTACTTGATGGAACATACATAGAACTTTCAATTTTGAGAGAGAAAATCTTGCAGAGATTTTTATACAGGTTTGGCTTGTTTAACAATGTATTTTTTTTTTCTTTGAAAGAATGTAACTCAAATAGGGCCTTAAAGTCGATAAGAACCGGCGCTTCATTACAGTGGCTAATGCAGTGTAGATTTTGCAATTATACACATTGAGATTCGATAAGTTTAAAAAATGTATAGTTGATTTAAACGACTATTCACTTTTAGCCCCTGTTTGATTCTCATTTTTTTCAAAATTCATTTTTCTCTCTTATTTTCAACAACACATTTTTCAATAAAATAATATTGCACGCAAACCCAAAATTTTTCCTTAATTTTTAACCACACATTTTCCATCAATCAACTATTTAAAATGCATTCTTTTCAAAATTTTACTTATATTTCATCTGAGTCACTCGATCAAAAATGAGAAAAATGTGCACCGAAATAATTATTGGAACAATTAAATGCACGCAATTGTGAATGTTTGTTATAGGCAATAGTTGTGATTCTTGAGTAGTTGCAACAATGCCAGAATTTGGCAACAAAGTTCATGGCGGATGATGGGGATATTGGCAATTTTCAAAATTACACTTTAACATGTGCCCGCCCTTGTATGGGGCCGATTAAATGGCAAATAAAAAAAAAAAATTGTCTATTGGGGCCAATATATCACTGTTTTATTCCACAAATATACTACTATTATGACTATATGTTGTAACCATAATTCACTATTTGCTCATATTCCAAATTTACCCTCAAAATTAATCTACTTTGTGGGGGCCTATCAATATTGCTAGCAAATTATAAACAAAAAAAAAAAAAAAAAAAAAAAAAAAATTGGTAGAATAAACTTTTGGTTTAATTTAAGAATAATGCTACTTCACTCAAGTTGGATGACAAAGTCAAGTGACAAAATGTGTTGTACCGCTAGGATGGAAAAGAAGGAACGTCTGTGATTGATGAACAGTTAAAAAAAAAAGCGCCAAAACCCGGGAGAATGAAAATAAGACAAATTGAGGCAGAGAGAGAATCTCGATTGCATCTTTCCCATCTTCGAACAGTATATCCGGATTTCACCCGTCTTCCCCATCTTCGAGTACAGGAAAATCCGAAGGAAGGCAGCTTGAAGATTTCCGTCTTCCCCATCTATAAAATCCGAAGGAAGGTAGCTCGACGATTTCTCCCGTCTTTCCCATTTGAATCTCATCAAGCGGTATATCCTCGAAGAAAGGCAGCTCGTCTTCCCCATCTACAGTTTTGAGTGCCCTCTGTTCTCATTTTTTTTCCCTCTCTGCTCAGGTACTCTCTTTTAGCTGTGGGCATCTTCCAATTTAGCTGTAGGCATCTTCCAATTTAGCTGTAGGCATCTTCCAATTTGTTGGGCATCTGAATAGTTGGTAGGAAAAATGAGATACTAAAAACAAATTAATACTTTTGAACTAGTACAGTAATTTGCTAGCTGGGTTTGATTCTTGACTTCCTGTTTTGCTTCTTCGTATATAGGTTTGCGAGTCTCATTTTTTGTGCAATTTCAGGCTGATTTGATGCGTTGGGGCATTCTTATTTGAAAGTTAGGCTTCGGCTAAAGAAGACTGCATATTGAGGTAAACGAAAGTTATGTGTTTTGTTCGTAGTCTATCGCATATTGGCAGTCTTGTTCGATGATTTCTATACTGGAAAAAATAAACGGTTATGTGGTTGCTCTAAATTCGTTTATTAGGTTATGTGGTTGCTATAAATCTGCTGAATCGATTTTAATTGTTGATACATATTTGTTAAAAGCTACTAAGTGTGTTCCATTATTGGATATGATACATAGTGATGTATATGGATCCATATCAATTAATGTTAGATGAGTTTCTCATTTTCATCACATTTACTAATGACTATTTCATAAATGGTCATGTATATTTGATGAAACTCAAGCGTGAAACTCTTGAAATGTTCAAGGGATTCAAGCTAGAAATAGAGAAACAATTAGGTAAAGATATTCTCACACTAACATCCGATAACATCCGATAGAGGTGGATATATCTTAAAGATGAAGTTTTAGATTATCTAAAATAGAATGAGATTCTCTTGAAGTGAACTCCTCACATACACAGCAATATAATGATGTATTTGAAAGGAGAAATCGCATATTATTAGATATAGTGCGATTAATGATAAGCCATGCAAACCTCCCAAACACGTTTTGGGGTCATGCATTGATTGCAATGTTCTACACACTAAATCGTGTCTCATCTATGTTGATCGACAAAATCCCATACGAGTTATGGAAAGGCAAAATGCCGAACTTGTCATATATTAAAGTTTAAGGCTGCATCACTTATATGAAGCTCATAGAATCGGATAAGATTGAGGCTAAATTCGATAAATACATATTTGTAGGATATCCAAAAGAGGTAATTGGATATCAATTCTCACTACACCAAAAATGAGTATTTGCAACACATAAACGGCAACATTCAGTAGCTAAGTGTTGCTAAAGGAGTTTATCGCAACATTTGAATAAGTGAATGTTGCTATTGATTAATAAAATTGAGTTTTGACAACATTTTTTAAATGTATGTTGCAAAAAGTATCTTTCGTAACGTTTATTAAACGTTGCTAAAAATTTTAATTTTTACAACGTTTATTAAACGTTGTAAAAGATCAATTTTTCGAAACGTTTAATAAACGTTGCGAAATGACTTTCGTAACGTTTATTAAACGTTGCGCAACCATTAGTCACGACACAGGAACAAATTACAAAATAAAGTTAGACTCCTCACGATTTACACGAACACAAACCCTATTCTCCATTTCTCTCTCACGCCTACAAATTGCCCGACACCGTCTCTTATTCTCTCCCCAAATCGCCGACATCGATCGTCGATTGCCGGCCGCGCCTCTTATTCTGGAGGTGGACGACTCCGGAAAGCTCCGGATCTACAAGGTCGACGACTCCGGAAAGGTTCAGAGGTTGTCCTCTAGTTCTACAAGGTGGATGACTACGGAAAGGTCCAGAGGCTGTCCTCCAGTTCTACAAGGTGGACGACTGCAAAAAGGTCCAGAGGCTGCAGAAGGAGTGTCCTAACGCTGAGTGCGGGGCTGGAACTTTCATGTCCCGTAATCCCTCGTTTCCAGTTTTCACCTTCCGTTTAGCCTCCCAAACCCCCAATGTTTCTTTTTTCTCCACAAATAGAAAGGTAATGGAAACTTTGGTGACGAATCAGCAACCTCAACTTCAGATTTGTGGAAGCTAAACTCAGAAATTGATCAAGATATTGACTCTGTGTTTTTTGCAGAGTCTGCAACTTTAGAGGGCATCCATGATCAAAATGCTGAGGAAATGAAAAATGGTGATGATGGGATAGATGGTATGTTTGGGGTTGAAGAAAAGGCCGAAAATGTTGGGGAGAGTGATATATTTAGAAGGGTGGAAGAGAAGATTGATGGTGGAGGCTAGGTCTGGACCACCGCGAAGGAGAATGAGCCGTGGAGTTTCGCTGCTGAGGGGAAATGATGGTGAAGACGAGAATGTGTTTGGTGTTGGAGAGGAGAAATGAGAAATGGGGTTGAGTGGCTTAGAAGGTGTCAGGATGGTGAGTGTAGGAAGTGAAAAGAGCGCCGAAGAGAAACAGCTCGAAGTAGAAGAGAAGGCTCTCACTGCTGTACTCAAAGGTCCAAATCGTGCATTTGGAGATCTTATAGCAGCATCTGGAATCACAAATGCAATGTTAGATAATTTGATTGCTTTGAAAGACTTTGAAGGCATTCAAGGACTGCCCTCTCTAAGGAATATTGAAGATCAGTGTTACGAAAAGAACACCAGAAAATCCAGTAAAGCTGAAATAGAGCGACAGAAACAGGAGGAAGTTGCCAATTCACGTGTCAGACAAGTAGACGATAAGGGAAGGGCTTATGGAATAGGAAGGAGGAAATGTAGCATATCCCGTGTCTGGATTCAACCTGGTGAGGGTAAATTTGTAGTAAATGACAAAGAGTTTGACGTGTATTTCCCGATGCTTGATCACTGTGCTGCTCTTCTTCGGCCTTTCTCTGAAACTAAAACTTTGGGTATTTGGGATGTCAATTGTACTGTTAAAGGAGGTGGCGTATCAGGTCAAGTTGGTGCCATCCGTTTGGGCATCAGCAGGACATTGCAAAACTGGGAACCAGGCACTATGTGGATGTTTACACAAGGATACTGGCCAAGAAATACCCCAATTTATCTATCAAATCTATCTGCCCTGGCTATGTGAAAACTGATATGAACTGCAATAGAGGCGTCTTAAGTGTCAAAGAATGAGCTGAGAGTCCTGTGTGGCTCACTCTATTGCCCGACGGAGCTCCTTCCGGGTTCTTCTTTTCTAGGAAGGACATATCGCCTTTTTGATTGTCTCTTCATCTTCATGCTCTTTCATTCTCCATATGATTCTCTTAGGAGTTTTTGACATAGGCGTGAACTGATATTGATGTTGGTTTATGATTCAGCAACACGGAAGACTATTGATGGTCCGTCTCAGAAGGACTAAAGAGGTGGAAGAGCTGCATCATTCAACATTATTCCCAGCAAAACTGGAGCTGCCAAGGTATCGTGACTTGCAATTTGGGGAATAAAATTGACCCTCTAACCTTCATTTTATTTGGTGTTCATTTATTATATAACTTACCTTTTTGAATAATATTTTGATAGATGAAATATATGAAGATGTGTATCATTAAATGAATAGATAGTATCTTGTAATGAAGGCATTGTGAAATATATGAAATATGTGTTTTGAACGCGTGAAATCAAGTAAGAGTGCAGAGGAGGCAGAGATATACTGGAGTTAAAGGTGGGTTTTGATGGTGTTGCTCAGCTTAAACGGCTATATAAAGATAAGGTATTGCTTGAGGGGTCTTTAACTTCTAGTTACAGTCTTACAGAGTTTGATAAGTTTCTCTTGGTGGTGATATATTGTTGAATTTCATTGCTTTTTGTTGCCAGACTTGAAGCACCTAATTTATATTGCGTTTGCTTATGATTTTTATCTAATTCATGTACAAGAGTTGATGACTGGCAGTACCAGCCTTTTGATTTTCTAATAGATGGAAAATTTCTTCGGATGTCGCTTGAAGATTTTCTTCTTGCCAAAGGCATTTCTGCTATAAATTTGTTTAAGATGCGGTGTTTAGTGCTTTTTTGTAGAACATTTCTGATTCATGTGTGTGCGTGTTTTTTATGTGAAGTGTGGTTTTTTTCGTGTTCTTATCTCTAGTGTTTTTTTTTTGCATGTGTGTGCGTGTTTATGAACATTACTGAATCACGATGCATATTAAATCTTTACATTGTGAGAGAACATACTACTAGTTTTATCATTGTCTTTATTCCTCAATTCATGTTCAATGGTAATTTAAGTATTCCTTTGTGTTTTGACCAAGCCTAATTTGATGTAGTGATGGATGAATTGGTTCACCAGCTAATGGCCTTCTTTTCAATTATATTTGGATTTTGTCAATATTATGCATTTGGATTAATCTGTTGTATCTTGTAGTTTGAAGGTTCTTTTCAATACTTGCCAACAATTATTTATCTACAATAGAAGAAGTTATTCTCACAAAACTTCACTTGATATGCCAATATATTTTTGTCTCTGATTATCATTGAAGTGTTGTATAAGTTGGCTGGTATGATTTATTTTTCTTCTACTTTACCTCCTCTTTGAGACATCCAACTTCTCTAAACATTCCTTGCACAAAGGTGCACATTGGATCTGAAAATCTTGGTTAAGCCAACAATCAAGTTCCACGAGTCACGATCTGGTTGATACAGTTTTGCTAGTCCAACTTGTATATTAGAGAAGTTCAAGCTAGACTTAGTGTTTAATTTTTTTTTCCATTTTCCTATATTCAAATTGTGGCTCTAAGTTGTCCCTCTGCTTTTAGCATCCTATGCAAGTCATTGGTCTGTTCCATTTTCCATTTTAACATCAAGTCTTAAGCAAGTCTTTGGTCTGTTCCTTTGCTTCAGAAGCTTGCTTTCCCGCATCTCTTACGATGGCTTTTCATGATTTTCTTTAAGTATAATATATCATACCTCCACGATGGGTGGCACTTTCTTTCCGTTATATGCTTAACTAGCAGGGCTGGCTTTGACTGATCTATACTTCCTTGGTTGCAAAACCATCTCAAAGCTAACGTGTCTTATTGGCATTTAAGACATTCAATTTTTTGGTCTTTTTTCTTCCAATATTTAAATACATGTTTATTTATTAGAATAAGGATGATGGTCATAGCCACTCTGGAAGTTCAATTTTGACTTGTTTTGTAGATCATGCTTTCAGTTATATCTGCAATCCTGCTGCCTTACCAATCCTTTCTATTTGAGCAGGCAATGCATGACCACCTAAATGCTTGGCCATTCAAGGAACCAGTTGATGCGAGAGATGTGCCTGATTACTATGTCATCATCAAAGATCCAATTGGTATAATTCTTATCTGTATATTGTGGTGGTGGAGAATGATGCGGAGAAGGATTCATCGTCGTTTCGGTACACGCGTTCCCAGAAGTGAGATCCTGAGGGTAATCAACCTGGTGATCTTGTTTCTATGTAATTTGTAGTTTGGATAGTTTATTGTAGATTCGAGCATTATAGATTATGCAACAAAAACTCTTTAATCTCTACTCTTTTTTTAGTTAGATTGTGTTGTATCACATTCTAATGTTGAAATGTATTGATTCAAAAATTTGTAATGAAATTATCAATTTTTATGCAATTCCAAAATTTGTTCACAAAGTGTCACATTTTCAATTTTGTTGGTCGATTGATATGAATAAGCCTTAAAAAAAATTTAAAAAAAACTTAGTCACCTTTTGCAGTTTTTTTAAACGTTACGAAAGACTTTTTGCAACATTTTTCAATTTTGCGGTCTTTTGCAACGTTTAAAAAATGCTGCAAAAGGGTCTTTTGCAACGTTGAAAAAAAGATTTACCGCAATGTTTAAAAAACGCTGCAAAAACTCTTCCCTCAATAGCAACACCGACCTTCGCAACACACGAAAAACGCTGTAAAAGGCCCAAAAACTCTTCCTTCAATAGCAACACCGACCTCCGCAACACATGAAAACGCTGCAAAATGCCTTTTGTAGCGTTTTTTGGCCGCTGCAAAAGGTCTTTTTTGTGTAGTGTCTATAATCTCATTGATAAGAAGGTGTTCATCTCAAAACATGTCAAATTCCTAGATAAGTAGTTTATTCTAGGAGAGGACATTGAGAGCAGAATGGATCTTGAAGGTGTTCAAGAATCCACAGATATAGTTGACCAAGTAGATAAATTTGAGTCTGATCCCACACCTGCTGAGGGACATACTCTTGATCGTGAAGTAGAGACTTCTGAGGACACATCAGCTCTATGTAAATCTAGTAGGATCATTCAACCTCCTAGAAGTATGAATCCATGATTACTAATCAAGCATTAATCGAGGATGATGAACATATTGGTTATAAAAAATAAAGTCAAGTGTTGACTCAAAGAGATGTCATAAGGTCATGAAATTCGAGATGAACTCGATGTATGAGAACAAGATTTAGACCTTGATCGACCAACTTGATGGGATAGAACTCATAGGTTATAAATAGATTTACAGAAAAAGGTCAATATGGATGGAAACATCCATACATACAAAACGAGGCTAATAGCAGATGGTTATAAGCAAAGACAATGAGTTGGCTTTGATGAAGCCTTCTAGTCTATAGTCATTCGGATTTTGCTTGCAATAGCTACATACCATGACTTTGAATTATAACACAAGGATGCGAAAAGTATATTCCTTAATAGGAACCTACAAGAGAATGTGTACATGACACGACTCCAAAGTTTTGAATCCAAATATGCTTACAATGTATGTTAACTTGATCAATTCGTATATGGATTGAAGCAAGCCTCTTGGAGTTGAAATCTTCGATTTGATAGAAAAATCAAAAGGTTTGATTTTATCAAAAGTGAAGACGAACTGTGTGTTTACAAGAAAATAGTGAGTGCGTTGTCGCATTCCTAATATTTTATGTATAGGACATATTATTAATAGGAAACGACATCCCTACGTTTCAATCGTTGAAATTGTGGTTGTTAAAGAATTTCTTCATAAAGATATGGGAGAAGCAACTTGATCTATAAAAATAGATCTAGAAGATTGCTTAACTCTTCCCAATCTACATAAATAAAATCTTGAAAAAATTTTATATGGAGAAAATGAACTAAGAGTTCATAGATGTACTGATGCTGAATTCTAGTTGGATTAGAGTGATAGCAAATCTCAATCAAGATATTTGTTTAATCTTAAACGGTGTGTTGGAAAGGTTCCAAATAGGAAATGACCGATGATTCAATAATGAAAGCCTTACATACTATTGCTTTAGAAGCAACAAAGGTTGTGGTATGGGTCAAGAAGTTCATTAATGAACTTGGAGTAGTTCCTAACATTGTTGATCACATACACTTGTATTATGATAACAATGGAGCCATTGCACAAGCGAAGGAACTAAGGTCGCATCGATAATAGATAATACAAAGAAATGACGTAAAGAAAGAACGAATTCCCACAATTGATAATATTGCAGATCTACTGACAAAGAGTTGTTACAGTATAAAGATGATTTTCATGTGAACCCTTATGATATTAGATACATAAGTGATTGGATCTAGTGCAAGTGGGAGTTTGTAAGTGTTATGCCCTAGGTCTAATCAACTTTGGGCATAAACTCTTTTGATATATGTTTAATGCATTTATTATGGCAAGATCTATTATGATATTAAATAATAGAGTCCGTAGATTCAAGTCTCGATAATTTTTTAATTACAAGGAGTTTTGATTGTGAGATGCAAATTACATATGACTGAATCTTAAATCATCGGTGGTTATAAGTAATAATGAGATACGAATATCGTTATTACGGATAGACCATCACATGTGGCATTCTTTACTTATGAAGTTAGTAGTTGATCTCACAAGTTAAAGTGTAGTGACACTTAAATGAACACGTGAATGTTTTGTTATAGAACAAAACATTGGAAACTCGCATGGAAGATTTCACATGGATAACTATCTGAGTGTCAGTGGTTAAGCTCTATCGTTCGGTAGTGGAATTGGTTCTTTGACCCTGAGATTATCATAGTGTCTTATATGATGACAATCATGCTTTGGTGATGTTGGATGTTGCTCTGCCAAGGACCGCTAATACCACATCATTCGGGTATGTCAAGAATCATATGAAGGTTGTGAGTGATCAATAGAGAATTCGTCACTCTTAGATAGTAAGAGATTATGGTCTACATTTCATCCAGTTAAGTTGATAATAAAATCCTTGGCCAAGGTGTACTCATAAGTCGAAAATGAGTTTTTCACTTACATTGATTTAATAGTGGAATGAAAGATATGATCGATAATTGAGATTGACACTTATCAGTATCTCATAATTCATCGGATCATATTGATGAAGGGATTATGGTTTCATGATAAATGAACGAGTTTGGTTTTGTAATACTACGTGACATTTTCCATCACACGTATTGCCCTGATACATTACTAGGTGTCAATCTGGGATGACAGATGTGAATTAGTGATAAATCAAAAGGGTGTTTTGGTTTATCGATTTTGATTAGATCAGAATAATAATTCATATCGTTAGGCATCGTGATTGGAACCTAATGGGTCACACACAAAAGGAGAACTAGAAGAATGAGATTTATCAATTAATTAATTAACAAGTGTTGGATAATTAATTAATTTGGATGCTTATTAATAGGCTTGAATTAATTGATTAGATTAATTAATTCATGGACCATATTTAATTAATTGGATTAATTAAATATTGGACCGGATTAAGTTGTTAGACGGGCCGAGCCCGTTTGAGCTTATATAAATAAGCTGCTAGGGACAGTTGATGGATTTTCATTATTCTTGCTAGTACAAGAAAAGAAAATCATAGTTCCCTCTCAATCTTATTCTCTGTGTGGATTCCATTGGAGGTTGGACTATTGGACAGCCGTGGGAGACAGATCAGGATTGCTGGAGCAAAATGAATAGCAAATGAGTTTGCAGATTTGAATAAAGGTACAATTTCTATCTAAACACAAAACGGATCATTAGTGAGAATTGAAACTTGTTTAATTTTTCGATGTGCGTGTTAAGTAAATTCTCAACACGAACTCCTAACAAAGAACGAAGAGCCTTGTCGACACATTAAGCAAAGCTTGAAACAAAAGTTTATTGATGCATATGAATACCAGAACATTGTACACGTTTATTTGAATATGTGGACCAGCAGAAGCATTGTGGAACATTAAGGCCCAGCTACCATGTGATATTTTGTCACTATTAATTACAACATTTCTTTTTCCATCAGCAAAAATTATTAGAGTCCGTTTGATTGCAAATGTGAAATTTGGGTGAAAAGAAAATGAATTACCGGAAATTGAATTGCCTAAAACTTATTTTATCGAGAATTGTCGATTAATTATGTTTGATTTGTATAATTTTTCACCTAGAAATTTTTGAAATTATGAATCTTTTGGTATCTGTTTGACTTTATTTTTCATGAAAATTGTCCATTAAAGTGTTAATTTTTTTACCATTAGGTATAAAATTTGTTCCAATTGTCAAAATAATAATAATAATAATAATAATAATAATAATAATAATAATAAGTGATATCGAATATCATTAGTTTGATTTTGTTTTTCATGAAAATTGTTAATTAAAGGAATATTTTTTTTTTCCATTTGGTCTAGAATTTATTTCAATTGCCACAAAATAAAAAAAGACAACTTGTAAATCCATTTCCACCAAAGTGGTGGAAAAATATCTTCATCCTAAACATGGAAAAGGTGCGCGTGGAGAGGTGGGTGGGAAATTATTTTCCCAAGAAAAAAATGGTATCAAACACTTCTAATTGGGTGTCCATTTTCCATGAAAATTGGGGCTAACCAAACAAGGCCTTAGCATTGTTAATTAAATAATATTTTCTCCATTTGAGAAATTGGGATAACCATGTGAGAAAATAAAGTAAAGAATATAAATTTGGTTTAAGTCTTTATAGTATGAAGCTTTGGTGGAGATTTCATTTCAATAATTCTCACTTTCCTGTGGATGGATATTATAACGATTATTTTTCTTTATTTATTATTTAACATTTTACTATCACATATTAATTCAAAGATTAAATTTATTAAATGGTGGGTTAATATCTGTCATAATAACTTTTCATTTGTTGAAAGGAAGCTATTGTAGGAAACCATCCACTACTATGATGGATGGATGCTAGTAAGTGATTTTCTATATTGAGATCAATGTTCTATAAAGTGTAAAATGTGATAGGCGTGGAGGCCATGTTTCAAACTTTACAAGCCTAGGCGAGATCTAGACTTTAAAAAATGTTTTCTTATTTTTAATATTATTTTTTATTTTTAATCATATTAAAAACTATTTAATATTAAAATAATGTCTACCAAATATCTAAAATTATAAAATACTATATTTACTTAATAATTACTACAATTAGTCAGTTATATAATTTTCAAAATTTCAAATGCAAAAAACTACACTATTTTATAGTTACATAACATAACTTAAATCTTATCTAGCTCCTTATCGATAAAGTCATTTTTTTACTTTCATACAGATAAAATTATTTAAAAACTTGAAATTAATGTCAAATAAAAGTTTTTTTTTTAAAAAAAGAAAAAAATGTAATAAACTAAAGTAAAATAAAATACTTTCAAAAAAGGAAAAAATAAAAATAAAAATAATAAAGCACGCCTAGGTGTGAGTCGAGCCAATCCACGCTTAGTCTTGCATTAAGCTGTCAACTTAATAGTTGATCGCCTAATTCGTGGTTATTGTCAAGATGAGGCATTTAGCTCGTGTCTAGGCACTATCTAAGCACACTTTTTAAAATATTGATTAACAGTACTTTAAAATAACGGTTGCGCTAAGGAGCCCAAGTCCGTTGACAAAGGTGGGTGACAAAACGGCGTGGCAGTGACGTGGTATCATTTAAAAAAAAATATTTGAAATTCAAATCATTTTCTCTCTCTCTCTGCAATTATCACACTTCTCTTCTCTCTCTCTCTCTCTCTCTCTCTCTCTCTCTCTCTCTCTCTCCCATTTCCCAAATTGTGAGTAATCGAGTTACAACCATTACAACCCAACCACTCGCAAAGCACTAACCTCCGGTAGGCGTCAGCACTGGCAGTCGCAGCACTCGGCAGCGTTATTTTTTTTCCACGAGTCGTACTGTTCATCGACTTGAATTAGCTATACCGCACGAAGTTAGATCCAGAGAAACTGTAGAAGTATGATTTATTGATTTTTGGTTTTTCATATATGCTATGCTCGATTTTGAGGCTACTATCGTGAAAGAAATAGAAATTGGGTTTTAGTTTGGGATTGAGTTTTGACTTACGTTTTTGAGAAATTTGGGTTTGTCATTGTATGGGTATCACCTTTCGTTGATTTTCCAGTTTTCGGTTGTTGGCTTATGCTCGATTTTGAGGCTAATATTGTGAAATAGAAATTGGGTTTTAGTTTGGGATTTAGTTTTGACTTGCATGTTTGAGAAATTTGGGTATGTCATTGTATGGGTTTAAGTATTCGTTGATTTTCCAATGTGAATTGCATATTGAGAAATTCGTTGCTTTTACTATCGACAATGTCATGCTTTCGGTTTACTTGTTTGGGTTTCAGCATATTTGTTTGCTTTGGAATGAAATAGAAATGAATTTGAGTTCTGAATTTTGAGAAACTCATTCCATTCATGTTGGCCTCTATTATTTGTAAGCCATGGAAAGTATAAAGTGTCTGCAAGAAAAACCTTATTTGCAGGGTCTCCCATTCCTTCATACTTTGATATCTTTGGCAGTGTGAAGTGGTTCGGCACGGGAGCATTTTGGATTTCTTGAGAAACTGGTAAAGTATCGTCATCGTCGTAAAGGTCGCAAGACCTTTGTGGTTCGTCTGCATTTTGATTTTCCTCGATGGGCATGTTTCGAAGTGGTTGGGACGGGCCGGTTTGATTTCTAGCTTGGTCCCTTCTCTCACACCTATTTCTAGGCGGAGGTCTTACTCCTTCGTGAAGTGGTTTGGCCTGCCCTCCAAATTGAGGTTGTTCAACGGGCCCCTCCTTGGGCTCTTACGGACGCCGATTTGACCTATTTCTAGGTGGATTAGAGATTCTATCAAAAGCGCTCCTGGTTCGTCTGGGCGACCTCCCAGGGACGTCTGAATCATAATTTAGTGGGTAATCATATGGTGTCTTTTGGGGAAGTACGCCAGCATGGTTGGTGGAAGAACCGATCCCGACCTCTCTTTCTAAGGGACCTTCATGTTGATATGGAGGTTGACCTCCCATGTGATTGTTAACTCCATCGTATGGGTTGTTTTGGTAAAACCTATTTCCTTGCAGAGGGTTCGGAGGGTTAGGGTACCCCCTTGAGCCTGCATGCTCATCAACATTTCTTGCATGGCGTGATTCTGCTGGGTGATATTCTGCATATTTTTCGCCATGGTTGCCATTTCTCTGTTAAGTCTAGCAGCTTCCTTTGACTCGCCTCGGGGCCTGTGCCTTTGCCGTTGGTTAAACTTGTGGAGGGACGTAGGCAATGTGTGTGAGGGTTCCCCTTGTTCAGGGCTTTCCTCAGCCATTCGAGACGCTACTTTTCCTTCATTTTCACTCATTATCTCCATTTGAGGGTAGCTCTCCGGTTAGCTTTCTTCCCAACTTTTGTAAGAGAAATATATTGATTTCGTATGTTATTTTATCCTTCTTAGTGATTCTTTATTCAAGAACAACCTCCCTTTCTTCAAGGGGATAGGACTTTTCCTTTTTGCAAGGATATAATAGCCTTTGTTTACGGGATTCTCGTGATTGAACTGTTTGTTTCCCATAGACGGTGTCAATCTATTGACCCCAAAAAATGTTGTCAACAGATGTCAGTATCAGACTCGTGACACGTGGATTCCGACGAGTTGACCAGAGCTAATGATCGAAAATTATGTATGAAATGACGAGTCGGAATACCAACAGATGATGATCGTGTCGTACGAATAATCGTTTGTATATGATGTCTATTTTTCCTTAGATAATGTTGTTATATTCAACCAATAACTCACTCAAAATTAGGCCTGGGCACGGGTCGGCCAAACCGAACCGAAAAATTTCGGGTAGTTAGTAAACGGAACCATCGAGTCCAAATATAACTTTGGAGCAGTTCGGGTTCGGTTCGGTTTGGTTCCATACTATAATTACATTTTTTTAACATTTATAACAATACTACAATCTGACATGTTTAGCTTTTACAAATTAACATATTCCAATTTAATAACATATAAATAATAAGTTGTCCAATAAGATTAATTATCAATGTATACAAATTACAAAAAATAGATAGCAAATTAGTAATACTAAAACATCGATGATCCATATAATTAGAAGTCATAGAGATAAAATATTTTAAAGTATTGCTAATACAATAGTACTTACCAGTTATTTGATTTAACCATCAAATGCTTGACTTTCCATACTAGATACTAAGAAACTCTACAAGAAAAAATTGAAAAATCACAATTAACAAATATAAATAACTAAAAATTGTTCAACTAATAAGATTTAATTAAAAAAAAATATTATATGTATTTTATTACCTATCTCAATACCCTCATGAAACTCAGTCTCCTCAATGCAAACTCTATCTTTGGAAACTCTCAAAAGTCTAGATTATTCCCTTAGCCAGTTTTGTGTACAAATCAAGGCTTCAACTGTTTGAGGAGTTAAAGAACTCCTAAATGGATCAAGAATGCGCCCTCCAGTACTAAATGCTGACTCAGAGGCAACTGTAGATACAGGAATTGCAAGAACATCCCTTGCAACCTCAGATAAAAATTCAAATCTTGATTTATTGATCTTCCACCAATTTAAAATGTCAAAAATTCCATCACTAGCATCTTCAGTTGGTTCCATTAGATATCGTTGCACCTCATCTTTTCTAGAAAAATCCAATTTAGTAGTTTTCAATTTCTTATACCCAAAATCAAAATTACAAGCATCCCAATCATCATCATCATTCGAATCATCCAACAAAGTGACTCGATCATTAGATTCATCGCCCCCACTCCCACTTCCACTAGCTTCATTATTTGAAGTATGACATCCTTTGTATTGGTTATACAAAGCATACAATAATTTCATGATCTCATTTTTTGTGGCTTCAACCTTAACATAGTCATACAAGATACCAATACAATACACGACAAACTCCAATTTATACCTAGGATCAAGCACAACTGTTACAATCAAAATCTTGTTCATTTTATCAACTTTACCCCAATACTTGTCAAATTTAAGCTTCATGTTATTTGCTAAACTACTTAGCATATAATCTAGCTTGTTACCCATTTTTTTTTTTTTTTTTCAAAATTGCTCAATTTAACAAACTTCATAGAAGTAAATATTGGAAGTAACATTTGATGAAACACTAAACTTCAATGTGACATCATAAAAGGTTCTTAGAAACTTGGAAAATTTTCTAGCTTTCTCCCAATCATAACAATTAGGTGGCCCCTCTTTTTCTTTTCCACCTTCATTCTCATCAAAATATTTACAATAAAATCCATCCTCTTCCTCCATTCTTTCAAAAGCTTTTTCAAAATTCAATTCGCTTTCCAACATTAAAAATGTTGAATTCCATCTAGTAGGAACATCTAAAACAACAAGTTTTTTGCATGTAATCTTTTCTCTTTCAATACAACATTTAAATTTACTCAACCGGGAAGAAGATGATCGAAAATATTTGACCGCATTGCGAATACTTTCTATAGCTGGATTAAACTCTTTCAACCCTTCTTTAAAAATCAAATTGACTATGTGTACTGAGCAACGTACATGCAGATAAGAGCCACCTAAAATCATAGTATCATCAGGTTTCCAATTCTTCAACTTGCTTTTCACATAAATGATTGCTGCATCATTTGTGTTTGCATTGTCTACAGTAATGGTACCTACACACTCTATTCCCCAATCAAGCAAACACTTTTCAATAAGCTTCCTAATTGTCTCCCCTTTATGATTTGGAACAACAGAAAAACTCAATATCTTCTTATGTAGTTTCCAACTTCTATCAATAAAGTGTGTTGTGACCACCATATAATTGATGTTTTGAATTGATGTCCAACAATCAGTGGTTAAAGAAATCCTTTGCCTATCATTAATAAATTTAATTCTCAATGATTCATTTGTTTCATGGTAGAGATGGAGCACATCTCTAGTAATCGTTCTTCGAGAAGGAACCTCAAATCTAGGGCAAAGTTGATACAAAAAATCCTTAAAACCCACACCTTCGACAAAGGAAAAAGCTAATTCATCAATAATAATCATCTTAACCAATGCTTTTCTACACTTTTCTTTATCAAACACCATAGCCATAACACCACCATCATTGTTTTCTCGAGTCAGTATTTTTTGATTTTCATCAACTTTATTGTTCTTATATGCATAACAAGATTTTAAATGCTTCCACATGCTAGAAGTTCCAGTATTAGTATCAACTTTAAATATTCTTCCACAATAATTACATTTTGCTCTTTCCCCACCAAGTATTTTAGTAAAATGATTCCATATTCCTCACCTCTCATTTGGTTGTTTTTTGTCTTCCATTTGAGCAGGCAAATTTGGTATCACCTCAATTGGTAACTAGATTAAATCTTGCAAATTGTTCAAATTTAGTATAAATTCTGAAATGAATAGGAAAAAAACTATACACACTATAATTAGTGAATACTTTCACAGAAATTATGTGAAAAAATCATTCTTTATGCAATAGGCAAACAAGATCAATAATATTAGTATCAGTTAAGATAATTTGAAAGAATTAAGAACAACAATTTGGACACAGTAGGCTGACAAATTAATGAAAAAAGGGAACTGTGCACCATTTACCAGGTATATCAACTGGGTCCAACCTAACGATAGTGATGTTAAAAATGAAGATGTTGCCTTTAACTCTCCCAAAAAATTAATAGAGAATATCTAGATTATGCTTCTTGAATATTTGACTTCATCAACAAATAAAGACAGTTGAGCAGCAAAAGCAAATTAAGCCCTTCCCTTATCTCAGCATGAAAGGGAAAAGTAAAGGAGGTGCAAAGCATCGTCCAAGTATCTCATGATATAATTTCTAGGCAAATTTCAGAGTGTACACACACTTAGGACAAAAGACCAATATAATATCGATTCTCATCAGTCGACACAGAAGCAATTGCTTTTACAAATAACCCAAAACTAGCATTATTCAGAAAGACTCCAAAATAAAAACTTGCATAAAACGTACTTGACCAGAAATGTGCTTCACAAAGGCACCAGTTCCTATTCAACACAGCACATAAAAACTACAACCACCAGGTTAGATAAGCAATAACCAAAAGATTTGCTAGTTTTGGCTTCCAATAACAAAGCGGCAAAGTAAATATCAGTAAGTATATAAATCACAGATTAATCACAGTTTATATAAGCATCTTACTGGAAAGGTAAAGAAATATGCACCGTGCTAATATTTATAGTGTGCATACATTACCTCAACAAGGAGAAAGATATATTCTCAAGTAGGAGAGTTCGGAGGTCAGAGGTCGCAACTTCGACTGGGTCGGCGACGACGACTTCAACCTTTGTGTGTGTTGTGTGTGTCTGCGGGAGATGTGGAATGGAGAGTTAGTGGAGTGAGGGTAGGTTTTCAATTTACAAATGAAAGTAATAAATTGGGGCAAATGAAAGACATCAATTTCCAAATGAAAGGTTGTCTTGGGCTACAAATAAAAGTAAAATTTGTTAATTTATTTTAAACAAATTTTAAAAAAATTAAAAAAATTTGATTTATCTCATATATAAAAATTAAAAAATTTTAAAAAATTTGGTTCTTATTCGGTTCTTCGGTTCTGGGTTTAGAACCGAGAATCGAACCGAACCCGTCGGTTCTCGACTCAAATACTTGTTCGGGTATCACATACGAAGAACCGCTCGGTTCGGTTCGGTTCGGGAGATATACCCAGCCCTATTCCTAGTCGAAGTGCCGACGTTATGACTAGTTTAAGTTTCTTCCCAAGGCATGGAGCATGGGCTGCTCTCCCATGTCGAAGCCCCTTTACAAATCTTGTTCGTAAGGGAATGTTCTGTTCACTTCGCTATTGGGAAGGGTCCTCTTAAGAATGCCTCCTAGTTGAAGTGCCGATATTATGACTAGTTTAAGTTTCCTCCTAAGGCAAGGAGCTTGGGTTGTTTTCCCATGCCGAGACCCTTTTAAAAATCTTGTTTGTAAGGGAACGTTCTGTTCACTTTGCTTTTGGGAGGGGGTCCTTTTAGGAATGCCTCCTAGTCGATGTGCTGACGTTATGACTAGTTTAAGTTTCTTCCCAAGGCATGGAACGTGGGTTGCTCTCCCATGTCGAAGCCCCTTTACAAATTTTGTTCGTAAGGGAACGTTTTGTTCACTTCGCTATTGGGAGGGGTCCTTTTAGGAATGCCTCCTAGTCGAAGTGCTGACGTTATGACTAGTTTAAGTTTCTTCCCAAGGCATGGAACGTGGGCTGCTCTCCCATGCCGAAGTCCCTTTACAAATCTTGTTCGTAAGGGAACATTTTGTTCACTTCGCTATTGGGAAGGGTCCTCTTAGGAATGCCTCCTAGTCGAAATGCCAACGTTATGACTAATTTAAGTTTCTTCCCAAGGCATGGAGCGTGGGTTGTTTTCCTATGCCGAGACCTCTTTATAAATCTTGTTCGCAAGGGAATGTTCTGTTCACTTTGCTTTTGGGAGGGGTCCTTTTAGGAATGCCTCATAGTTGAAGTGCTGACGTTGTGACTAGTAATGTTTTGCCTGCATAACTCTATAGGAGACTTTTTTGCAAAAATAGTCTTTTATTCATCACTAATTATATAAGAAAGGAATTACAATTTTTACTGATAATATTTCCTCAGATGTTTAGCATTCCATGGATGAGGTTGTACCTTTCCATCCATGGATTCGATCCTGTAAGTCTCAGTTCTGACTTCTTCCCTGATATGGTAAGGACCTTCCCAATTGGGTCCAAGAGTCCCTGTACCTGGTTCTTTTGTTGACAACAGAACCCTTTTTAGCACGAGGTCTTTCAATCGAAATGACTTCTTCTTTACCTTCGAATTGTAGTATCTAGCCATTTTTCTTTGATAGGTAGCCACTTTGGCTTGTGCTCCATCCTTCCTTTCTTCAAGGAAGTCGAGCTTGCATTTCCTCAATTCGTCATTTGATATTTCATTGAAGTGCAATCGATGAGGAGAAGGGAGACCTACTTCAATGGGACTCATGGCCTCGGCCCCGTAAGCTATGGAGAATGAGGTTTGTCCTGTCGTCGTTCGACTAGTGGTTTAGATCGCCCATAAAACTTGTGGTAATTCATCCACCCAAGCACCTTTGGAGGCGTCCAGCTTCGTTTTTAATGTATACTTAATGGTTTTGTTCACTGCTTCCACTTGACCATTAGCCTGCGGGTGGTGAGGTGAAGAGAAATACTTTCTAATGCCCAATTCATCGCAGAGATCTCTGACCTTTTTATTGTCGAACTGTCTTCCATTGTCGAAGACAATTGAGTGCGGGATACCGAACCTACAGATGATGTTTTTCCAGAGAAATTTCGTCGTGTTTGCTTCAGTAATTTTGGATAAAAGTTCGACTTCAGTCCATTTGGTGAAATAATCTATGGTGACAATTGCGAAGCACGCCCCACCTCTTCTTTTCGGCATGGGTCCAATGAGATCAAAAATGGTGAGCTCCTGTGAAGGTTGCCTCTGAATTGTCGTAAACCTTTGACATTTGTCGCACCTCTGGGCGAATTGCTTAGCATCCTTTTTTAAGGTTGGCCAGTAGTATCCTTGCCTTAACACTTTTTAAGCTAAAGCCCAGCCTCTCGAGTGGTTGCCACATACACCTTCATGTACTTCTCGAAGTACATAATTTGCTTCTTTCCCGCCTGTGCAAAGGAGAAGAGGCATGGAGAAACCTCTTTTGTAAAGTACCTCATCCTGAGGAATGAAGTGCGCGGCTCGTCGTTGGAGTTTCTGTGCTTCTTCTTTATCAGAGGGTTGGGCTTGGTTTTTCAGGAAGGCAATTACTGGGTCCATCCATGATGGAGTACTCTCTATCCACATTACTTCCTCACATTTTGCAATGGAGGACCTCAGAATGTGCTCTATTGGAACCACAACCAGGAGTTTGGAATCCCTACTGCTTGCCAATTTTGAGAAAGCATCTGCATGATGATTTTCACTACGTAGGATGTGTGTTAACTTAAACCTGTCAAAACTAGGTATGAGCCCCATAACCACCTTGAGGGAGGCAGTCATTCCTTTGTCTTTGGCGGCGAATTCACCTCTGACTTGGCTAACAACTAGCCGAGAGTCACTTTGAATAGTTAGCCTTCTGACCTACATTTCTTTGGCGAGGCAGAGCCCAGCTAAGAGGGCCTCATATTCAGCTATATTATTTGTGGCTTTGAACTCGAACCTTACGGCACAGTTCAGCTTATGCCCTTCTGGGCTGTTAGTACTACTCCTGCACCGGACCCGGATTCTCCTGAGGAGCCATCTACATATAGGTTCCAGGTAGGAGGTTCTACTGGTTCCATTTTCTCTTCCATTTCTGGAACAGGAGTGAATTCTGCCACAAAATCTGTCAGGGCCTGTTCTTTAACAGCAGTTCGGGTTTTATAGATGATATCGAACTCTGTGAGTTCCACGGCCTATTTTAATAACCTGCCCGAAGCATCAGGCTTCTGAAGCACCTGCCTTAGGGGAAAGTTGGTCAGTACTTCAATGGTGTGTGCTTGGAAGTAGGGCCTTAGTTTTCGCGAGGCTGTGATGAGTGCTAAGACTAACTTCTCCATATCGGGCTACCGCGTTTCGACGACAAAAAGTGCTTTGCTGATGTAATACACGGGCAACTGATGTCCTGCCTCTTCCCTGATCAGAACCGAACTGACAGGTTCGATTGTGACTGCAAGGTATAACAATAAAGGTTCTCCGGGTTTGGGTTTCGAGAGAAGAGGGGCTTGACCAAGATGCCTCTCTGTACTTGTAAGGCTTCTTCACACTCCTCGGTCCACTGAAATTTGTTTCCCCCTTTTAGAACTTTGAAGAAGGGGAATCACTTATCTGTGGCCTTTGAGACGAAGCGGCTTAGAGCAGCTACCCTTCCTGTTAGGCTTTGCACCTCCTTAGGCTTCTGGGGCGACCTCATCTCAATGAGGGCTTTCATTTTGTTTGGATTGGCTTCAATTTCTCTTTGGTTTATCATGTAACTTAGGAACTTCCCCGAAGCTATCCCGAACTCACACTTTGACGGGTTCAACCGCATCCTATATTGCCTAAGTATTTTGAAAACTTCGTCTAAGTGTTGGACGTGATCTCTTGCTTCCAAACTTTTCACAAGCATGTCGTCTACATATACTTCGACTGTCTTTCCGATGAGATCTGCGAACATTTTATTTACCAACTTCTGATAGGTGGCTCCAGCATTTTTCAATCCGAAGGGCATCACCTTATAACAGTACAAGCATCTGTCCGTAATAAAGGAAGTGTGATCTTCATCTATCGAAAACATCGAAATTTGATTGTAGCCTGAATAGGCGTCCATGAAACTCAAAAATTCGTGCCCAGCAGTAGAATCAACAGTTGGTCGATTCAGGGTAGTGGAAAACTATCCTTCGGACATGCCTGATTCAGGTTTGAGAAATTCACACACACTCTCCACTTGTCGTTATGCTTCTTTACCAGCATAGGATTGGACACCCACTTCGGATAAATTGCTTCCCAAATGAAGTGATTGTCGATCAACTTCTTTACCTCATCCTTCAGGGCTTCGTACCTTTCTGGATTTAGGGCCCTTTTCTTCTTTCTATTTGGGGTTGCCTTTGGGTCAATTTTCAAATGGTGGCAGCTGATCTTGGGGTCGATTCCTACCATGTCTTCGTATTTCCAAGCAAAGATGTCCAAGTTTTTTCTGAGAAAACCTTTCAGTTTTTCTTTTTCTAATGGTGCCAAGTCTTTGCCGACCTGAAAGGACTTCATCTGTTCAGGGGGTCCTACCGAAAATTTTTCTAGCTCTTCTATTGGAGCTGTTTGAGATTCAGTATACCATACGAGGATCCAATTCATCTGTAATTATTGCTTGTTCAATAGTCCGTTCCTTTTCAGGGATAACTGCAACTTCCATGACTACCTCTTCTTCAGAGGCTTCAGCTATCACAACATCTTCTCCTTGGTCAGGGTAGTTTCCTTGCACAGGATAATCGATTTCCATTAAGATAACATTCACATTTCTCGATTCGGCTTTGCGAATGGAATTGGTATAGCATAGCCTTGAACCTCTCTGGTCTACTCGGATTGTTGCAACGCCATGCTCCGTGGGAACTTCATGCACAAATGGTGTACTGAGGTGACAGCCCATAGCTCTTTCAGGGCAGGTCGGCCTAGTACTCCATGGTAGGCGGAACGGTGATCCACAATCAGGAATTCCATGAGATTTCTTGCCACAAGAGGTGCTTCTCCCATTTCTATTGCTAGGACAATTTTTCCTCAGGGGATAAGGCTATCTCCAGTAAACCCATAAATTGGAGATGTTACGGGGGTCAATGCCTGCTTTACTTCCATTTGATCGTAGGTAGCTCCAAATATAATATTAACTGAACTCCCGTTATCTACGAACATCCTTTTCAGGCCATTCCTGGCCACCACCACCCTCACGACCAAAGCATCAGAATGGGGATAGTATACCCCTACAGCATCGTCTTATGTGAAAGTGATAGGTTCCGCTCCTCCGTTAGAGGGTTGGGTGCTGACTATCAAGCTAGACATCGGGGGTTCCTTAGCCTCTTCTGTGTAATTTCTTTGGGCATTTCTCGATTCACCACCAACATAGGGGGCCCCAAATATGGTATCAATTTTTCTGATGGGTTCGCCTCCATCACTATTATGAGGACTTCCGCGGCGTCTCCGACCTTCTTCAAGTCGTATGCGCTCACTTCCCCTCGAATTGTTGCGGTTTTGTTGCTAACCCTGTCGTGGTGGTGCATTCGCGTGTTGGTTTCCTCCTTGGGCATTATTTTGCCTCAAGTCCCAGCATGCAGTGGTGTCATGGCCATAAGAACGGTGATAGGTACAATAAGGAGTGTTGCTCCTATTTCTAGGCCCAACGTTCATTTATCTACCTCTCGATCCGCGTGTTGGCGATAAAGAGATTCTTTCTTGCAGTTCTAGATTGGGATTGACTTCCTCATAAGCTAGGTTTGGAACCGCACTCAACATGGTAGCTGCTACTGCTTGTCCTGGGTTAAGATTTGACTGCCCACCCTGATGGTCTATTAGATGGGAAGTAGGACGTTGTCCTCTTCGCAATTAGGGAGGTGGGAGACCTTGGCTTGCCCTATTACGGTGATCCTTGAGTTCTTCGTTGATAATTTCTCGCTTTATCATTTCCAGCAAGGCATCATAACTGTTAGGATCTTTATTTTGTATGTCCCTCCAAAAGAGGGAGTTCATATCCAAACCACATCTCAAAGCGGTAAGTGCTTCCCTGTCTGAAACTTGGACACAGTACGTTATTTCGTTCGTGAATCGAGATAGGAAGGTTTTCAGTGATTCTCCCTGCTGTTGCCTCATGTCTTGAGGGCGTTGGATTGGGCCCTCACCTTCTTTACTAGTCGCGAAGCGCTTGATGAACGTTTTTTTTGAAATCAGGCCAACTTCGGATGCTTCCCGCTTGTAGCTTGCTATACCATACCTCAGCTGCTCCGCTCAAGGTAAGGTGGAAAGCTTTGCACTTCATAGCTAGGATGGAGCCCCTTAAACCCATATGAGTTTTAAAACAGTCCAAGTGCTTTGCAGGGTCTCCCCTTCCTTCATACTTTGGTATCTGTGGCAGTGTGAAGTGGTTCGGCGCGGGAGCATTTTGAATTTCTCGAGAAAATGGTAAAGTATCGTCATCGTCGTCAAGGTCGCAAGACCTTTGTGGTTCGTCCGCATTTTGATTTTCCTCGATGGGCATGCTCCGAAGTGGTTGGGATGGGCCGGTTTGATTTCTAGCTTGGTCTATTCTCTCACGCCTATTTCTAGGCGGAGGTCTTACTCCTTCGTGAAGTGGTTCGGCCTGCCCTCCAAATTGAGGTTGTTCAACGGGCCCCTCCTTGTGCTCCTGCGGACATCGATTCGACCTATTTCTAGGTGGATTAGAGATTCTATCAAAAATGCTCCTGGTTCGTCTGGGTGACCTCCGGGGATGTCTGAATCATAATTTAGTAGGTAATCATGTGGTGTCTCTTGGGGAAGTTCGCTAGCATGGCTGGTGGAAGAACCGATCCCAGCCTATCTTTCCAAGGGGCCTTCATGTTGATATGGAGGCTAACCTCCCATGTGATTGTTAACTCTATCGTATGGGTTGTTTTGGTAAAACCCATTACCTTGCAGAGGGTTCGGAGGGTTAGGGTACCCCCCTTGAGCCTGCATGCTCATCAACATTTCATGCATGGCGTGATTCTACTGTGTGATATTCTGCATATTTTTCGTGATGGTTGCCATTTCTCTGCTAAGTCTAGCAACTTCCTTTGACTCATCTCGGGGCCCGTGCCTTTGCCGCTGGTTAAACCTGTGGCGGGACGTAGGCATTGTGTGTGAGGGTTCCCCTTGTTCAGGGCTTTCCTCAGCCATTCGAGATGCTACTTCTCCTTCGTTTTCACTCATTATCTCCATTTGAGGGTAGCTCTTCGGTTAGTTTTCTTCCCAACTTTTGCAAGAAAAATATATCGATTTTGTATGTTATTTTATCCTTCTTAGTGATTCTTTATTCAAGAACAACCTCCATTTCTTCAATGGGATATGACTTTTTTCTTTTTGCAAGGATATAATAGCCTTTGTTTACAGGATTCTCGTGGTTTAACTGTTTGTTTCCCACAGACGGCACCAATCTGTTGACCCCAAAAATGTTGTCAACAGATGTCAGTATCGGACTCGTGACACGTGAATTCCGGCAAGTTGACCGGAGCTGATGATTGAAAATTATGTATGAAAGGACGAGTCGGAATACCAACGGATGATGATCATGTCGTGCAAATAATCATTTGTATATGATGTCTGTTTTTCCTTAGATAATGTTGTTATATTCAAGCGATAACTCACTCAAAATGTGGATTTTGTAATGATTGTCTTGTGAAGAATATTGGTTTTGTTGCTTCCTCCAATCTCGATTTCAGCATCCTTAACAAAATAACAAGAAGTGCTATTTATAGTCAAACGGCCAAACTGCCTATCATCGGATCGAATTCACGTGGCTTCATCCTATTGAGTTAAATATCACATCACTCATTTATAACATTAATTATAGTAATGAGTGCCCTGCCACCCCTTCCCCTAGACTGACATCAAGTAAGGTGGCCTAAAGTGACTCGTCACATCAATCACTTCTCAAAGATATTCTTCAGATTTGTTTCTTCTGAAAACCTCGACGAACGAAGCATTAGGCAGCTAGGAAGCGGTGCCTCGGCATAAGGTTTCGGTGATAAGACTTCGATTTTGAACAAGGGACATCCGTTTTGAACAAGAGACATCGGTTTCAGAGTGAACGCTTCGGTTTCGTCCAACAAGGCACCTCAGCAATGACTTCGGTACTCGATTTGGACACTTTGGCCGAAGCAGATTTCAGCCAACTTTGGTTATCTGCTTGCTATGTGTCCCGTCATGGTCCTCCCATGTCTCTTAAACAGTGATCTCCTTTTAATGGAGTAACAATGTATGATCTATAATGGTTACTTTAACCCATCTGGATATTGAGAATATAGTAGCATTGATCCAGCATTGGGTTTTTAGTGTTTGCGTATATATTTGTTGATCGATGTAATTGTAGTTGCATGTTAGATGACATGGTTTATTTTTCATTTCAACTGCACAAGAGAGTAGACAAATTTGAACTTAATTTTCTCTTTAATCTTATCTGATATTTTGTACTTTGGCTTTTTAAGTTTTTGTACGTAATTTGGTGAGATTATTCTATGTTACTGGTGATGCTCGAATGAAAAATGACGAGGGAGATTACACTGCTGAAACTTTTTATGAATTTTTTTAAACTAATGTTGAGGAAGAGTCCATAGATTTTAATGGAAATGACGAGGGAGAATACACGAGTGCAGCCGGATCCAGATATTGCTAATGAAGTAGTATACAAACAAACAAATGTCAAAACAAATTAACAGCAAAACTTGATGTTAATCAGATAAACCTGTTTTCCAAGAGTAATCTATAAAGCCAAATTGAGTAAGACAAAATACAGGAACAGCCACCAAATGCCACACCAAATTAACAGCAAAACTTGATCATGTATACTAGTAGCTTTTAACAAATTTGCATAAGTAGATTTCTGGGAATTGATATCATTTCAATCACATATTCATCAATAAAATAATACTACACGCAAGCTAAAAAAATTTCTCAGTTTTTAATCATACATTCTTCATCAATCTACTATTTCAAAATATATTCTTTTAAAATAATGTGACTCAAACACACACTAAAAGTTTGCAGTTGTTTGCGGTTTGGTACTAGTATTGAGGGATCATATAATTATTCACCTCACAGATGTGCCAAATGCCAATTATAGATTTTCAAGTTGAAAATGGTTTTTGATGGGGCCAAAAGGGAACTAGATATGCTTAAATTACTTTATATTATTGCCTCCATTTTTTCAAATTAAAATGAAATGAATATTAATTTTTCGAATAATGTGTGATTAAATATAAATGAATATTTTTTGGATTTATGTATAATATTATTTGAGTTGAAATGACTGGAAATGAAATTGAAAGAAATCACAATCCAAAATCCACAAGAATTATATATCTCTAAATGACAGCATTAATTGAGTAATGGCTTACATCTACTGTACAAAAAATTGAAAACACAAAACGAAAGGGAGTCAAACAGGCGCGACGTTAAAATAATTACATTTGTCAGATGTGCTTATTTTCAGAATAATTGATTTTTGGAGCTTTGAAATGGGCCCTACTACTGTCATTTTGATTGAAAATTTGTCATCTCAATTCAAATGTAATTGCATTTTGTTCCAAATGCCTTTTTTTTGCCCTTAATTGAGAGGGGGTAGTCATGTTATTTTGCTAGAAATTTGGAGGGTGAAATAGTCAGATAAAGCACTCCTAACCTACTATACCTAATCAACCAATCACTGTACTGTTGCTATGAGACGTCAGATCTTAATATCACATGGTAGGTAGGCCCTAGTTGTAACATGATGATGCTGCTACTCCACATATTCAAATAAGAGTTTTGCTACAAGTAAATTATTCTTGACATTAAATTTGACATTGCACTCACATACAAGGGGTGGAGCCCACAATTAAAATAATGGTGGATTCTATGCATTGTGAGTACAATGTCAAAGATAGTGTACAAAAACAATGTACTTGAAAATTAATTCTTCAAATAAAGGTGTAAAATGCATCAATAAACCAAGCGATACCTAACTTTTTCACTAATATAGGGGGCCCATTATCTCTTGTTATTTCACATTTTGGCTCATTATTCAACCCAACTTGATGGAAACAACTGTAACCACTTCTATTCATGTCAAATGTCAGAGAATCCAAAGAAAAACACTGAACCGTTGGAAACCATTGACATATATACCCTCAATTTTACTTGTACAATGCCATTCTTACCCTTGCCGTCACTCAACCAAATGGCAAAACTAAGGGCACAAATGTCATTTTCCGCATTAACCAATTTAGTAGTCAAACCCATGTGAACCACATAATTATCATTCAGACGTGGGGCTCGGGCCTCTTTGAAAAAATTGAAAAAGGTTTTTGATGGGGCCAAAGGAAACTAGATATGCTTAAATTACTTTAAATTATTGGCCTTCATTATTTCAAATTAAAAATGAAATGAATGGTAATTTTTCGAATAATGTGTGATTAAATATAAATGAATTTTTTTTGAATTTAGGTGTGATATTATTTGAGTTAAAAAGACTTAAAATGAAATTGAAAGAAATCACTATACAAAATCCACAAGGATTATATATCTATAAATGACAACATTAATTAAGTAATGGCCTTACATTTACTGTACAAAAAATTAAAAACACAAAAAGAAAGGGACTAAAACATGGGCCATGTTAAAATAATTATGCTTGTCTGATGTGCTCGTTTTCAGAAGGATAATTGGCGCAAAACGTCCTTACCTTTCACGTTTATTGTGGAAAACATCCTTACATTTCATTTTTTTTTGCACAAAATGTCCCTATCTTTCAAATTCTTTACGTTGAACATCATTTTCACCATTTTTAAACTTAAAATGACCAATATACCCTCCTATTTAAATAAAACAAACAAAACAAAAATAAATAACAAAATGTAACATAAGCCCAAACTTTTTACAAAGTGCAAATAACCCATCAAATTTTACATTCTTCCCACATCTCTAAGGGTTTTCTACTGTTCTGGAATCATTGGTGGTGTCAAAATTTTAGAATTCTACCCAGAAAATGCATGAACAATAGTCTCAATTTGCATGCAACGTGGCACAAAATTCAATGTTATATTTTCGGCCAAATTGGTAGTACCCCCTAACGTTTTTGGGCTTTCTGGATCCAATGGTGATGTCAATTTGCTCAAATTCTGCCCAGAAGGATTAAAATCAGATTTGCGTTGGTCGAAACTTGGAGTGGATAATCCATAAATTGGTTTGATTTGCTGAGTAATTGGTGCAATTGATTCATGGGGAAGAACATTACCAACCTGAATTGCAGTTATTAAGCTCGAATTTGACGTTTGGAGCAATGTAGAATCATCAATTAAACCGTGAGAAGTCGAGATTTCGAGCGGATGAACTGCCCCAACTGATTCGCCCATTTCCAGACAAATTGGTAAAGACCCATGGGTGGAATAGCTTCACCATGAAGAGGTGAAGCCAGCCCAGGTGGTCCGCGATCATGGGAGACCACCATCGACGCCGGAAAAAGGCAATTTTCGACCGCGACAATGCTGTTTCGAAAAATAGCTCGCAATTTGCTGTAATTCGAACATCAATGGACGCGTCTTGGAGAGATCTAGTGACCTATGGGGTGTAATTGCAATGGAAATCCATGGATTGGGTCGAATTGGGGAGAAAATCGTGCGTAGAGGCGATTTTTTGGTTGAATTTCTGGCCGATTTTGTTGTTTGTTTTGTCTGAATTTTGTGTAGGGTTGTTAGGGGATGTTGAGGAGATGGTGGTGGTGCAAAAATCCGGGGGCCATGGTGGCCGGAAATGGGGTTCCATGTTTTGTGGCACCTATGGTGAAAATCTCCAAAAATCTCCTAAAGTTTGATGAGTTATTTGCACATTTTAAAAAGTTTGGACCTATAGTTACATTTTGTTCTTTATTTTTTTTTTGTTTTGTTTTGTTTTATTTAAATAGGAGGGTATATTGATCATTTTAAGTTAAAAAATGGTGAAAATTGTAAAATTGTAAATTTATAGAGAATTTGTGATCAAAAAATTAAAAAAAATTTTAATTTTACTTGCATAATATTTTATTGTGTGATTACGTGATTGAAAATTAATATTTGAAAAAAGGGTTTTTAGATAATAGTTGGCACACGAGGGCTCAATACAAATTCACCAAGACAAGTGCAATTGTTGTAGATTTTTCAGTAAACTCATCCCATACCTGTTTGAGATACAGTCAGTTCTGCCAATTTTTTGAAAACACGGTACTTTTAAAATAAACCAAAAGTCTATTCTACCATTTTTTTTTTTAATAATATTCCAGCAATATTGATAGGCCCCACAAAGTGAATTGATTTTGAGGGTAAATTTGGAATATGAGCAAATAGTGAATTATGGGTACAACATATGGTCATAGTAGACTAAATAGTAGTATATGAGCCTGTTTGATATTGATTTTGAGAATTAAATTTCAATCAATTCTCATTTTTAACCACACATTCTTCAATAAAATAATATTTTTTATCACACCAATAATTTTTCCTTCTTTTTCAACCATATATTTTCCATCATATCACTATTCAAAAATCAATTCTTACCCCAAAAATCACTCCCAAACACCCTCTATTTGTGAAATAAAATAGTGATATATTGGCCACAACAATCAATTTTTTTTTTAATTGCCATTTACTGGATGTTTGGTAGTGATTTTTGGGGTAAAAATGATTTTTGAATAGTGATATGATGGAAAATGTGTGGTTGAAAAAAAAAGTTATTGATGTGATGAAAAATATTATTTTATTGAAGAATGTATGGTTAAAAATGAAAATTGATTCTCAAAATCAATCCCAAACAGGCTCTAATCGGCCCCATACAAGGGCGGGCACATGTTTATGTGCGCCATTTGTACATTATGACACCCATTCAGACACTCATAATGTACATTTAGACTTATCTAGTCATAATAGTAATCAGATATTTGTGGAATAAAATAGTGATATATTGGCCCTAGCAGAATATATTTTTTTTTTAATTCTCATTTTTTTTAATTGCCATTTAATGACGATCCTCCAACGCTCAAGTCAAAGTGTCAGGAATTTGAATATCATTTCAACAAGACAATTATGTGAACAACTTTAGCATAATTGTGCTTGTTTGAGTGCGCTTATTTTGAAAAAAATAATTAATTTTTGGAGCATCTGGAATGGGTCCCACTGTTGTCCTTTTGATTGAAAACCTGCCAATGCCATCACATTACAGGCCTACAATAGTTGACTAATTCAAATGTCATTGAATTTTGCTACTTATACAACATCTCTTGACAACATTAGTTGACAATCATCTCACATGAAGAGGGCCCATGATTTTTTTATTCATCATGGGTCCCCTCCGATGTGAGTGATTGTCAACCAATATTGTCAAGGGATATTGTACAAGTAGCATGGTTGAATGTCATTACAGACGTGGTTAAATGCACTATAACTTGCTACACCTAGCTCCTATTTGATAGCTATTTTCAGGAGAAAATGTATTTTTTTGATGTGATGAATGATGAATATATGATTAAAAAAGAAAGAAAAATTATTGATGTGATATAAAATATTATTTTTATTGAAAAATGTATTGTTAAAAATGAGTAGAACAATGAAAATGAAAAAAAAAAATGTGCCAAACAGGATCCTAGTTAAACAGTGACTGCATTGGGTCTTTTATTTTATTATGGAAATTTTGACAAATTCTATTAGAATTTAATAGAATTTTGTTTATAAAAGTCACACAAAACATGCGAGATGTTATAGAATCCGGGATTGGGATTAAATCCCGGGCCTCCCGGACAAGAATCTTTTCCCCAAAAAAAATCAACCCTGCTACTTGTACAGAATTATTCATTACTACCTGGATGACATTCACTCACAATAGGGAGGTCCCACCTTTTTTTTTGCATTATTTATTCACCCGGGTCCTACTACATGTGAGTAGATGTCATCCAGGTAGTAATGAATGGTTCTGTACAAGTAGTTTAATTCAAAAAAAATAAGCAAATGACAATAGTGGGGCCCATTTCAACGTTGCAAAAATCAATTATTTCCAAAGACAAGCGCGTTTGGTAGACATTTCCATCATTTTTACAAAATAGTTGCACAGTAAATGGACCTTTGAATTTCACTCTCCCATGTCACGTAAAAGAATTGTGCCTGTTTTTACCCCTATAGACTCCAACCACCTTCAATCAATTCCAAAAAATGGGTAGTTGAAGGCATGAAAAATAAAAATAAAAATAAACATAAAAATAAACCCTTAAAAAGTAGATTCTTCAAAATTCACATGCAACCGTCCTTTGTTGTCAAAACCTTCAATCAATTGAAATTGGATTGCTCTGTGCAACGAAAAATAATCTCTAAAAATGGGCAAAATTTGTGGAACAAACAGGTGCCTATTTTTAAATTGCAATTTTGAGCATTGCCAATATCCCATCAACCGCCATCGAGCCCGCTACCAGTGACGGATCTAGCACCCGACGAGTTTCGACGGTCTCCTCTGCTGGATCCGCCCGTATTAATTTTTTTTTTTCTGTCAATGTACATATGTTTTTCTTATATATATCTGCAATCTTATTTGTTATCAAACAATTCTAGTAGTCCAATTGGTTGGAGCACTTGGTTACTAAGTGGAGATCTTGAGTTTGAGGCTCCACTAAACCATCCTTTTACATTTTGGTTTAATATTTTTCATCACCATTATAAAAAGATCAGTTTTTTGAAATAGTACAACAATAGAGATTCGAACCTGCGTCTTCCTTTGCAATTATTGAAAGCCTAACCACTATGATATTTAATTGATATAGGAAATTTTTTATAACAAATACATATAGTTTTAGCAAAGTAATTGATATATTATCTCTTCGTTTTAAAATTTTTTAAAACTAAAATTCGACCTTTTAATGACTCAACGATTAAACCACTGACTCGACGCCCTGATAATTTGTCCGGGTCAACAATCAGGTCGGATATGATAACTATGTTTTGAAAATTGAAAGAATAACGAAGAAAAAAATGAAATAGACAATTGACATTTATTGAAATCCAAAAAATTATTTATTTTTTATCTTGTCATTAGAAACTATTTAATCAACAAAATTTTTAGCTATTTGTATAAGCATTGACCCAAAATTTTCTTCACTATGAAATAGTCTTTTGCAAGACTAAGATAATTAACAAACCAAACCAAGAAAGTAAATAATTTGACCAATTTTTCAAACTTGAAATTTTTACTCGATAAATATTATTAGACTGGTAGATAACGTATATCTACACTTTCAATTTGAACTATAATATAAGTAATTTCAATTCACAGTATTGATTTTCATCGTCACCGTTAATGGTCAACCGTCAATGACCGCTCATGATCACCCGAAATCCTAGATCCGCCACTGCCCACTACCAACTTTGGCACTGTTGCAACTACTTCTCAAGTATCACAACTATTGCCTATAACAAACATGCACAATCACGAGTATTTATTTGTTCTAGTCATTATTTCGGTGCACATTTTTCTCATTTTGATCAAGTGACTCGGATGGAATGTAAGGAAAATTTGGGAAACTCAATTTATGAGTTCAAATTGATACGTACCCAAGTGAAATTTATCCCAAAGTCCCATAAACTACTGTGATTTATCCCAATTATTAGTGTGATGGGAAGAAGTTATTTCAATTTACTTTTTAGTAATAATTGAATGAAATTACTCTTAACAATTCAACTCTTTACACAATTTATTTCGTTTATAAGGCTGGAATTAAACGGATCTTAATTCACTAGAGTAGAAAGTTACGCACATTTTTCGTATATCTTTCTTATGTCCTCTTTTACAATTAATTTACGTATATCACTTCTAACTGATTCATATCACAATTTTGATAGTCTTTAATGAATTATCAAAAGATAAACTATTCTTATCTTTGAAAACATTATGCATATCTATCATGCCACCACAAGCAACACACAACCTCAACGTCAATTCTTATATGATTATTCTGCTTGTTTTCAAAATACTGCCTTTTCTCTCCCCACATCCAATGCACATTGTATACACGAAAATGTTAAACTTAAATACCATCAACTTCTTTGGAAAAAAAATATTTGGCTGATATGTGACTAAATTAATTTATAATAGCAAGGGAGATATTTATTTAAACGACTTGATGAGAAGAAACTCAATTTGCTTTGATTATCACTTATCAGAATTAATTTCATAATCAAATACATAAAGCACAATCTGAACAACACAAAACGAAAGTGGTCATGAACATTAAATGCGTATGTAATTGAAAATTCGCAATAGATATTGAAGCATCACAATACCAATAAACCTTCTATTCAATGTCCACTTGATAAATCCCTCTGCTTGATGGAACATACACATGACTTTCAATTTTGAGAGAAAAAAATCCTGCAGAGATTTTTATATGGGTTTTACTTGGGATCCTCTGGCATCTTAATCGGTATTTTAAAAAGTGCGCTTAAGTGGTGCCTAGGCACAGGCTAAATGCCTCGTCTTGACAATAACTATGAATTAAGCGATCAACTATCAAGTTAACCGCTTAATGCAAGACTGGGTGTGTATTGGCCCAACTCACACCTAGGCGCGCTTTATTAATATTAATATTTTTTCCTTTTTTAAAAGTATTTTATTTTACTTTAGTTTATTAAATTTTTTCTTTTTTTTTTTAAAAAAAAACCTTTTATTTGACATTAATTTCAGGTTTTCAAATAATTTTATCTGTATAAAAGTAAAAAATGACTTTATCGATAAGGAGTTAGATAAGATTTAAGTTATGTAACTATAAAAAAAATAGTGTAGTTTTTTGCATTTGAAATCTTGAAAATTGTATAACTGACAAATTATAGTAATTATTAAGTAAATATAGTATTTTATAATTTTAGATATTTGATAGACATTATTTTAATATTAAATAATTATTAAAATGATTATAAATTTAAAATAATATTAAAAATAAGAAAATATTTTTTTAAGTCTAGACCTCGCCTAGGCTTGTAAAGTTTGAAATATGGAATCCACGCCTATCACGTTTTACACTAACATTGATCTTAATATAGAAAATCACTTGCTAACATCCATCCATCACAGTAGTGGATGGTTTCCTTCAATAGCTTCCCTTTAACAAATGAAAAGTTATTATGACAGATATTAACCCACCATTTAATAAATTTAATCTTTGAATTAATATGTGATAGTAAACTTCTAAATAATAAATAAAGAAAAATCATTGTTATAATATCTATCCACGAGAAAATGAGAATTATTCAAATGAAATCTCCACCAAAGCTTCATACTATAAATACTTAAACCAAATATATTAAACGGAGTCCCAATCATCCATCCGTAGGCAAGCAAACATTTTGTACTCTCGATCACCTGATTTTGGGTATCTCATTGCATGAATTTTACAAATAACCTTTTAATATTCTTAATAATGTTCTTTGGAGGCTTTAGAGTCTCCAGCGTGTAAAATGAGATTAAAGATAACATAGAAAATCCCATACTACTATGTCTAGTTTATAGAGACATTACCTTCAAGATGTTTGCAATTGATTTAATAAAATCCTTATTTGTCTTCCATTTTTTCAAAACTAAATTTTTGTCATACTCATGCTCAATCGCTCATTCACATAATAAAATATTTTACACGCAAACCCAAAATTTTTCTCTACTTTTTAACCGCACATTCTTCACAAATTCATTGTTCAAAACAATGATTTTCCATAAAGATGACCACTAGACAGAGGCTAAATTATTTCTTGAGCTATAAGAATATTTTTGCGAATTAACTACACGGTGATTCCAGTTTGATTGAGTGAAACAATTTTCGATAATAATGTACTTAATCAAAATTTGAGAACTTTGTTACAATTTTGTCAAGTTCTTAGTGGAGGTTCTCCAACGCAGCTCAAGTCAATGTGACAAATGAGGAATCTAAATATCCGATCAACAAGACAATTATGTGAATACACTTTAAAATAGTTACGCTTGTCTGATGTGCTTGTTTTTAGAATAATTGATTTTTGGAGCATTGAAATGGGCCGCACTACTGTCATTTTGATTGAAAACTTTCCATCGCTTTAAATGCCAACAATAGTTGACTAATTCAAATGTAATTACATTTTTTTCCAAATGCCTTTTTGGCCTTTTATTGATGGCCAAGTATATAATCAAATGTTGGAGCAGAGTGTTGGTTTGTTGCTTTTAGCATCCGTTTGGCCTCCATTATTCCACATTATAATGAAAAGAATAGTAATTTTTTGAAAAATGAGTGGTTTAAAATAAAATTTGGAGTTACATGTAATATTATTTTATTCAAAAATGTATAATTGATGAGAATAGGAAAAAAAATGAATTATAATTTAATGGGGAATGATGTGGGCAAAACGAGGGCTTAATTAAGATGGATAGTCTTGTTTTTGTTAGAAATTTGGAGGGTAAAATAGTCAAATAAAGCACTTCTAACCTACTATACCTAGTCAAACAATCGCTGTATTGTTTATATTATAGTGTCTTTTTATTTTATTATGAAAATTTTGACCACTTCTATCAAAATAAAATCGCGCAATTATGTGAATATACTTTAAAGTAATTACGCTTGTCTGATATGCTTGTTTTTAGAATAATTGATTTTTGGAGCATTGAAATGGGCCTCACTGCTATCATTTTGATTGAAAACTTTCCATCACTTTAAATGCCCACAATAGTTGACTAATTCAAATGTAATTGCATTTTTTTCCAAATGCCTTTTTTGCCCTTTATTGATGGCCAAATATAGAATCAAATGTTGAAGCTGAGTGTTGGTTTGTTGCTTTTAGCGCCCATTTGGCCTCCATTATTCCACATTATAATGAAAAGAATAATAATTTTTTGAAAAATGTGCGGTTTAAAAAAAATTGGAGTTACATGTAATATTATTTGATTGAAAAATATATAATTGATGAGAATAGGGAAAAAAATGAATTATAATTTAATGGGGAATGATGTGGGCAAAACGAGGGCTTAATTAAGATGGATAGTCTTGTTTTTGCTAGAAATTTGGAGGGTGAAATAGTCAATAAAGCACTCCTAACCTACTACCTAGTCAAACAATCGCTGTATTGTTTATATTATAGTGTCTTTTTATTTTATTATGAAAATTTTGACCAGTTCTATCAAAATACAATCGCGCAATTATGTGAATATACTTTAAAGTAATTACGCTTGTCTGATGTGCTTGTTTTTAGAATAATTGATTTTTGGAGCATTGAAATGGGCCCCAATGCTGTCATTTTGATTGAAAATTTTCCTTCACTTTAAACGCCCACAATAGTTGACTAATTCAAATGTAATTGCATTTTTTTCCAAATGGCTTTTTTCCCCTTTATTGATGGCCAAGTATAGAATCAAATGTTGGAGCAGAGCATTGGTTTGTTGCTTTTAGCGCCCGTTTGGCCTCCATTATTCCATATTATAATGAAAAGAATAATATTTTTTTGGAAAAATGTGCGGTTTAAAAAAAATTGGAGTTACATGTAATATTATTTGATTGAAAAATATATAATTGATGAGAATAGGGAAAAAAAATGAATTATAATTTAATGGGGAATGATGTGGGCAAAACGAGGGCTTAATTAAGATGGATAGGCTTGTTTTTGCTAGAAATTTGGAGGCTGAAATAGTCAGATAAAGCACTCCTAACCTGCTATACCTAGTCAAACAATCGCTGTATTGTTTATATTATAGTGTCTTTTTATTTTATTATGAAAATTTTGACCAAATCTATCAAAATACAATTTCACAATTATGTGAATATACTTTAAAGTAATTACGCTTGTCTGATGTACTTGTTTTCAGAATAATTGATTTTTGGAGCATTGAAATGGGCCTCACTCCTATCATTTTGATTGAAAACTTTCCATCACTTTAAATGCCCACAATAGTTGACTAATTCAAATGTAATTGCATTTTTTTCCAAATGCCTTTTTTGCCCTTTATTGATGGCCAAGTATAGAATCAAATGTTGGAGCAGAGTGTTGGTTTGTTGCTTTTAGCATCCGTTTGGCCTCCATTATTCCACATTATATTGAAAAGAATAGTAATTTTTTTGAAAAATGTGTGGTTTAAAAAAAAATTTGGAGTTACATGTAATATTATTTTATTCAAAAATGTATAATTGATGAGAATAGGAAAAAATGAATTATAATTTAATGGGGAATGATGTGGGCAAAACGAGGGCTCAATTAAGATGGATAGTATTGTTTTTGCTAAAAATTTGGAGGGTGAAATAGTCAGATAAAGCACTCCTAACCTACTATACCTAGTCAAACAATTGATGTATTGTTTATATTATAGTGTCTTTTTATTTTATTATGAAAATTTTGACCAGTTCTATCAAAATACAATCGCGCAATTATGTGAATATACTTTAAAGTAATTACGCTTGTCTGATGTGCTTGTTTTTAGAATAATTGATTTTTGGAGCATTCAAATGGGCCCCACTGCTATCATTTTGATTGAAAACTTTCCATCACTTTAAATGCCCACAATAGTTGACAAATTCAAATGTAATTGCATTTTTTGCCAAGTGCCTTTTTTGCCCTTTATTGATAGCCAAGTATAGAATCAAATGCTGGAGCAGAGTGTTGGTTTGTTGCTTTTAGCACCCGTTTGGCCTCAATTATTCTACATTATATTGAAAAGTATAGTAATTTTTTGAAAAATGCGTGGTAAAAAAAAAAGGATTTACATGCAATATTATTTTATTGAATGATGAGAATAGGGAACAAAAATGAATTATAATTTTAATGGGGAATGATGTGGGCAAAATGAGGGCTTAATTAAGAGGGATAGTCATGTTTTCCCTAGAAATTTGGAGGGTGAAATAGTAAGATAAAGCATTCCAAACCTAATATACATTATCAAACAACCACTGTATTGTTTATAATACAGTGTCTTTTTATTTTATTATGAAAATTTTGACCAGTTCTATCAAAATACAATCGTGCAACGTGTACAACGCGGTTGACATATACCATGACAGGGTAACATGGTCAGTGAAATAAATTTGAAATTTGAACTGCAGGACCCAAATTCAAAATGAATAAAAACCAACAAGTTATATTGTCAAAATCGGCCTTGTGCTAACCTAAATTCTCCCAAATTCACACGTCGTTCACCGATTTGGTCCTCTTACGGAGCTTGTGTTTGTCGACCAATCGGTTGCAAATTAATATCCATCTTTGACGTCGCCTTCTGAGGCGAAAGTTGCGACGAAGTTTGGGTACGTTTTTTGTTTTGGTAACTTGGGTGCGGCAATGGGGTTTAGAGGGCTATGATAACTCCAACATTGATATGCTATTTCAACTTTCGCAGTGAACAATTTATCCATCTCCAACGACGTCTTCTATGGCTGAAGCTGCAACGAAATTTGGGTATTTTCATAACTCGGGTGCGGTAATGGGGTTTACAGGGCTTTGATAAATCTGACATTGAGATGCAATTTCAACTTTCGTAGTGAACAATTTATCCATCTCCGACAACAAATTCAGAGGCAGAAGATGCAGCGAAGTTTTGGTATTTTTTTGGTAACTTGGGTGCGGAATGGGTAAGTTATCAACAAGTACCCCATTCTGGTTTAAGGCTGAAGTTGATAGGAGTACATTTTAATATCAATTTCTCATAATTTGACCGTCTACATGGAAGATAAGTTTATAATTATTGAATTTGAAAAAAATTAGAAGCTCAATTTCTCACGTTCTGGCCATTTGCAGTGTATGTTCTGGTGAGAAAAAAAAATTAAAATGTTCCCAAAAAATTCTTTGATTTTATAGTGGAAATCCTACAACATGTTTGATGTTGCTGAGAAAATTCTTTGTGAGACAATTTGTAACATTTTTGTCGCGATTGATTGGGCTGTTATTTCGCATAGTTATTTAAGTTTGATGTTGCTAAGAAAATTCATTATAAAAATATTTATTTAGATTAATGTGGTTGGTTCATATCTCAGACTGGCAGGAAAGAGTCACGGATTGTGTCATAGTTGTAGGTATAAGATGCACTTCTTTGCGGATTGCCCGAAGAAGCACTTATGCCCGTGGTGTAAACGTGCATTCGTAACATATTTTGAGGTGGAAAATGAGACTAAAACAAAGGTAGGTTGTTCAATTGCCACAGTGGTAAATGCGATTTCTGGGAATGGGTTGGAGACAGTTAATCCAGCTGTGAATCAAGTGTGGATAGTGCAACGTCAACTAATGCTGCAACGAACGAATCAGTTGCAGATGTCACTGGCATCTTTGAATCTAGTCTTCGTTTAAGCGAGCAAGAACTTATACTTTCCGTTAAGGTGACAATTCGCAACTATAACACAATTGCAGAAGTCAATGACAAAGGGAAGGCCCAAGCTTAACCATTATGTATTTACGGTAGTTGTTATGTATTTGCGGTAGTTGTTATGTCAATATCTTTTGAAGATATGGTACTTATAAGGTTCTGTAAAGTTGGCTATTACAACCGCTTCTGTTAAGAATGAGCTATGTATTTTTGGAAATTATAAATGATGTATTCAGTCTTCCTCTAGTTTGGTTAATGAAAATTGCATGTTGTTTAGTTTGCCTTCCAATGTCACTTGTACGTGTTTTGCTAGTTGTCTGCTGCCTCGATCTGGAAATGTGCCAAAGAGTGTGACATTCATTAGAAAGTTGGTACTAGGGAAAACACAAGTAAAAAGTAGAGTATGTTTCTTGCTACCGTGCATTCCTTTATAGGACTATTAGATAACCAGAACTCTGTATTGGTCTCTCTATAAAAAGCCAAAAATCACGATAAGATTTTTCACTTAGAAGTACGATTCATTTTGTAGCAGGTCATTCATCCCCACATTTAGAGTTGTTAGAGCGTGTAGCACAAATCAAGTTCATGATAGAGATACCAACAGGTGCACAAGTTCAACGGGAGTGTCCTCTGGAAATTTCATGCAAGCGGCTATGTAACATTTTTTTTATGGAGATTTAGAAACTGAAATCAAATCATGAAATGGTAGGACCATATCATGAAATATTATGTTCAAGTGCAGACAGTCTAACCCGAATATTTTCTTCTTCCACAAATAAAAAGAAAAATTATTCATTCAGAGCCAACAAATGAGCAATACATAAGATATCCAACAAATATATATCTCCAAACCAACCATTTGCAAATGAAATCCAACAAGTATATATATATATATATATATATATATATATATATATATATATATATATATATATATATCCAAACCAACAGTTTGCAAATGAAATCCAACATAAGAGAATTAAACATGATAAGACAAACTACGAATTTAAATTCATGATCTTGTTACATATGTGTCTCGAAACATAGGATAATTTGAGTTTGGACTACATTCTTTTGATTTGAAATCCAAAGCCAGCCTACAATTGAAGCTAACTTTGTGCCAATTCATGTTGAGCACTTCAACTATTTTCCTGTACGCAAAGAAAGTTATGATTACACCACACTATAGAACAAAACATTTTGACAAACATTCCAACTATTTTCGTGTAGAACAAACATATACCAGATCCATATATCAGATGTTTGTGTCGTCTTGGTCTGGTAGAAGTTGATAGAATTTCGGCAATGTATTTAATACTATCCAATACCAACGTAACTAAGCAAACAAGAATAAATTCATGAATGTCAAGTAAATGATTTAAATCATTGCCTTACCTTTTGAATTGACTGCAACATTTGTTGACGATGGTTGGAAAATTTTTGGATACTGCACTGGTTGTGAATGTATGAAGTCCATTGTGCACCTACGTGATATTAGAATCAATATGAGTAGCCAAAATTGTACTAACCACATTCTACGAACCGTGTAAATGTCTGTCGTGAGTATCGAATTTTAGTAACCAATAGGAAATGTGAATATGGTAATGGTGGCAGAATGTGATACTGTGGTAGTACAGTTGTCGGAACGACTGGTGCACTAGTCTACAAGTTGCTTCGAGATGCCTACGGTCTCTTTCCTTTACCTGAAGTCGATTATGCCTGCATGATTGACGTGTGAAAATGCATATATCTTAATTTGTTGCACCGTAATTAGAAAAAAAAAATAATGGCAACCGACCTTCCCTTTCTTTGTACTCCATTCCAGTGGACTCTTCCTTCGTAGTTTCTTAGGCGCCCTTTTCTCGCTGCCAGTACTATGCGATGCTTCACAGTTAGATCATAACCTAACAAAATGTTGGGACAGGGCATTACCCCTACATGTCTCTTTCAACGTCGTCACTATTTGTTTTTTATTCTCAATCCACTCTATTAATGTGAGTGTTCGCTCTTCATTGTCTGCCACCATATCCGCTAGCGGACTAAAAGATTGACATATTCTGTCGTAATTCAACTATCTAGGAGTGCTAATCAATATGTCGTAGTTCACTTCGACCCTCGTGTGGGCTCTACACACATCTCTTCTCCATCTTTGTAATATATACTTGTCCGGTACAGATGTGACGTCGTTATGGATCATAACTGAAATTACATGTCTACAAATTATTCCACGAGATTTGAATAGATAGCAGCTACAAGTGATTTCACAGTTATCTCTTCGATATGTAACGAAAAATGTTTTCTTCTTCCTTCGCTCGTGGAACATCACATCCTCTCGTATCTCAGAAAGAGTCCCCAAACATCCCCCGAGATAGAAATTAGGTCACAGTAAACCTTCCTGATAAACTCCTCTTGCATTTTCCTGAATTTGGAAATAGTGTAAATGGCCTGAAATTGTTTCTCCATTTCATAAGTCGTTGCGCATGGTAACATTTGTGAGTAAGATTTGAAATCTGCCTAAAACTTCTTTTCAACTTTGTTTCTCAATGCTCGCTCATATTGTTCTACAAATTGCTTCAGCAAAGTTTTCGAATGTACATAGCCATCGAGAATGCATTCATACTCTCACTGTGTTAGGTTGTTGACATTCCTGCCCAGAAAGTAGTTTTCAAATAGTAAGGAACCTACCGACCTTTATATTCATACAGTCCGGACAATCATTCATTATCATGCAAGTTGTAGATTTCTAGCATAACTTTCCAACCATCTTCGAACTCCTCAACAGTTTGAGAGTCATAATCCAACCCATGGATAATAGAAAATATAAAACCATAATCGCCATGGTATCCAAACTTCTCAGGCAACTTCTTCATGATATATCACAAACACCATTGATGTTTCAAATTCGAAAACACAATCGCAATTGCATTTTTCATGGCCATATCTTAATAGTAATTATTCCATAAGGAGCTTGACCGTACATACACTATAGCCACGTCCTAAAAAATCATACATATATCTTCGTATTTTCGTTCGATAGCAAACCACAACCAAGCAAAGTTGATTGTCCATGATGATTTACTCCAACAAAAGGGACAAACAACATGTCATACTTGTTAGTGAGGGAGGTTATATCAAATGTGACAACATCGTCAAACTCCTTATATGCTCGCCTACACCTATTATCTACCCAAAAAACATTGTGCAGTCGAGACTCTTCATCCAAATCCATAATGAAGTAAAACCCCCAGCACTTTGCTTGCATATTCGAAACGTAGGATTGAATTGCTGCAGTGTCCCCTTCACCAAGTCTTAATTGTCTCACTTGTTCAACATAATTCTGACAATCCTTTTCCAAGCAAGTCATATTCTCATACCCATCGGCCTCAACGACTGCAGAGTTGTAACTTTTGTGCAAAGGAATGCAGGTCATATCATTGAATTCAAGCCATCGTTTCACATGTGCGCTAAGTTCTCGATTACATCTATACAACCTAGATTATGAATGACTTGTTTTATGATTATGTTCAAGATGGATAATGTTAATTCTTCAAATTCCACAAATATCTGAATATGCAGACAGCCTGGCTTTACAACCTGTCTGAATGGTTGGTTGGGGCTTCAAAGGACCATCTGTATTATTAGGTCATTGACCTTCACGACTACATGTTAGTGTAATATATCTCATAATCCCATTATCATCCTTTTTTGAATTTCATTTTCAAACTGGATAACCTACGTTATAGGCATCTTTTATAGAAATCGAACATTTCATTTTCATCCTTGAACTTCGTCTCAACCTTAGGCACAGCTGCACTATCTTCTCCTGATATATCATCATCCAATATGTTCAAATTGTCCATCTCGTTGTCATTACCGGATTCCATCAAATTATCGTCACCAAAGTCTTTAACAATTTGTTTCTCTGCAATAAGTTAACAATTAAATGTCATACATTCATTCGCAAAATTGTCCATATTTATGCAAGATAATGCTGAGCAGTTTTGCACACAATTTTAGTCACCCATTTGGAAACACAATTTTGTGAATACATACATTCCTCTATAAAAAAAAACATCTAAATAAGTGATTATAGATTTTTGCAAACCAGAAACTCCACATTACAACATGTCAATCTCCAAACATACGTCTATTACACTTCGATTTGTACAAAAATATTAAACCTCTTTTACAAAAACATGAAAGCTCTCTAAACCCAAGTTACCAAATACATAGAATAACTAAAAAAATGGCAACGAAAACATTCTCCCAAATATTTCGAACTAAACCAACAGTAGTAAAGAAAACATACTCATAAATGGATAATACATTTGTCCGGCATGATTTCAAAAAATATAGTATCAAGGGTTTTGCAGCATGAGAGAATTATTTACTCCAACCACAGTGGATGTGTGGTTAGACATCGGCATCAAAAAAGCTCGCTGGTGGATGTTTAGAATCGAGGTCTCCTGCCAACAGATGTGTGGAATCGGGGTCTCCTGATTTGGGTGTTGTTGTTTAGGAGGGAAAGAAAATGAGCCAAAAACATGATATTAATGTACTAAAAGATTGGGCTGGGTAACCCCATTCAAAAGATGTGGGTTTAAATTTCAAAAGCCACGTCTTTCCATTATGTGCCGTGTAAGAACTAATGTACAACCAGCAAAATTGATCAAAATACGATAGAATTGTTTATAAAAGTCACACCAGACATAGGAAAATGACAAAAGTGGGCCTATTTCAAAGTTCCAAAATTCAATTATTTCTCAATACATGTTCACCATGACAAGCGCAATTATGTTAATGTGTAATTTTGAATATTGCCAATATCTCCCATCATCCGCCACCGAGCTTGCTACCAATTTTGGTATTGTTGCAACTAGGGCTGTCAATGGATTGGATTTTGATCCAAATTCGATGAAATTAATGGGAGATGGATTTAGAGTCTCAATCCGATTAAAATCCGAATTCGATAATCCGTTAACTAAATGGATCAAATATGGATATAGGTCAATCCGATTCGATAACAATCGAATTGGATTTTTTATAGGTCAATCCGATATAGGTCAAATATGGATATAGGTTAATCCGATCCGATTTTTTATAATAATATAATATATTTTATAAAAGATTTTTTTTTGTTGTAGAAAATGATTTTGATTGGCATTTTAACATATTTTTATTATGTCACTATCCCACATTGAAAGTTCATAAAACCATTGAAGAAAAATATATCTGTAAAAGACACTATCCCACATTGATAATTTATTGGAGAGAAGTGCATTAATAAAATGCACTATCCCACATTGAAAATTTATAAAACTATTTGAGAGAAGTGCATTTATAAAAAGGAGCATGTTATCCAATAATTCTCCATGGGCTTTTGAATTGTAGTTTATGAGATACTTTCATAAAGTTCAAAATTTTCAAACTAAAAAAAAATCGCCCGGTTAACCGAGCATGACCGACCCGATATTGGGTCCGAATGTGTAAAATATTTCGGATCGGATTATCGGATTGGATATTCGATAATATAGTAAATCAGATATGTATTTAACAATCAAATATCCGTTGGATTATTGGATCGGATCGGATCAGTGAATCATTCTTATCGGATCGATCCATTGATAGCCAACTACCTCTCAAGCATCATAACTATTGCCTATAACAAACATGCACAATTGCGTGCATTTACTTGTTCAAGACGTTATTTTCGTGCACATTTTTCTCATTTCAAGGGACTCAGATGGAATATAAGTAAATTTTATAAAACTCTATTTATGAATTTAAATTGGTAGTACCCAAGTGAAATTTATCGCAAACTCCAGTAAAGTAGTACGATTTATCCGAGTTATTAGTTATGGGAAGGAGTTATTTCAATTTGGCTCTTTGTTTAATCTCTGATTAGGTAATTATGAATAATTTTCTTGATATTATAAATATTAAACAATAAAATTGGTTTTTCATTTTGGATCACTCAGACAGTGTACAATGTAAGAGGTGATTAGATATTAGTCATAATTTATTTATTATTTCTACTAGACCTATAAGTTATATAACACTTAAAAATATTAAAGTTTTGCCAATCATACAATTATTATCTCTTAGAGATTCATGGTACAAGTTTCATCGTAACACTTTTTCATGTTTAAAAAATCGCATTGACCTTTCATATTTTAGTTTCAAGTATCACATACATAATCTGAGCTTTTTTGAGACATATATTTTAAAACAAGATAGCTATATCTTAAATGTCATTATGAAAAAAAAAATACTAAAGATTAGAAATAGAGAAAGTTAATGTGAGTTTTCAAAAGTCGTAATACTTCAATAGTAGTAATTTAACTGCCTCAGTCTGTAATAATTTCTTGATTGACATGTTACCAATCAGTGTATGGCCGACCAATGACTATTTAGTACAGAGGTTTTCAAATATTTGATGAAGAACCCTGCTGTGGTGACAGGGAGGGTTTTGACACCCTCCCTGACCGAACCTCACAGCAGGGGGGTCCCATTATTTTTTTTTCATATTTTATTCGAGCGGGTCCCATCACATGTGAGAGGATGTCATCCAAGTGGTCAAAAAAATTCTGGCAAAAGAGTTTATTCCTTTGATGAATTAAGATGGGGAAAATTGCATCCTAAGTGCACAATATATTGTTCTATTCGTGTAAGTCGTCAACCTTTCTTTATAACTTGTACAATTAGTTGTCAACGAAAAATATCGTTTAAATCTTCATTAAATTGTCCAGTAGCCCACATGATAGTACAACGAATTTCAGACTTTTAGATAAAAAAAATTCAAGTTAATTAAATAATAGAACCACGCTTGGTAAAGCCAACCTCCTCGTAGAAAAAACAAGGTCCAATGTGTTAAAAAAAAACTTGTTAATGAAGTCTTGCTTAGTTTCATTTTCTAAAACTCATTTTTTTTCTTCAAACTCATTTTCGACTGTACATTTCATGGAACTTACAAATTTTATTAACTTTTCAATGACATATTTCATCAACTTTTATGAGGTAATAATGTACTTAATTATACAATCTTGTTAAACATAGTACATAAGGTAATTGGACAATATAATGACCAAGATGAAGCATTACGAGACTTAGGAATAAATACTATGAAAGTAGAGGAGAAACCCCGTGGCATGGAGGATTGTTGAATATAGCTCTAATAGGGGTAGAATTAGAGATAATTATTAGGGGTGGGCTAAAACCATCTTTTTCTCATTTTTTTTAATATTTATTTTTTGTTAAAAAAGATATTATCTTACAATAGTCGAGATGCCTTGAGATTTTTATATATAATCATTGAGTATTAAAACTTATAATTATATTGACCATTTCCTAAAAAAATATTGGGCTATATTCCATTCCAATTAAATATGCACCTAAAATCGCTTGTAAAAAAATTGAGAAAATTTTAAATCATATCAAATTCTGTCAATTTGATTTCTCTTCACGTGATATGAGAACTATAATACTTTTAACCTTTTAACCCTCACTGGTCGAGCAGCCTCTATACCAGAGAAATTATCAATGTGAAAAAATGCTACATTAATAGGCGTACTTGAAGTATTAATGAAGATTCGTGGATTGTAAAAGAGAAATAAATTTAATTTATGATGTAGATAATTGTTTTAAAAAATATTGATTTCATTCATAGTTCTTCAATGTGTGTTCTAAATGGGTCGATGTCTAAATGTAAATATATTATTAAGGCATCAATCATGAGCTGATAAATTGACAATATACTTTCAAGAAGATTAATGCTATTTATAGTGAAAATTATCTGTAATCGTCCTAAGCGACACATATGTGTCGCTTTGTTATTTGATGACTGTCACATTAATGCATCAAATAACAAAGTGTCACAAGTATGTCATATATAGCGATTACCTGTAGTTTTCTCTATGAATAACATTGCTTGAAAATGTACTATTGGAAAAATATTGATTTGGTTTTATTTCATTCCATTAAATGTAAATATACTATTAAGACATCGATGATGAATTGAGAAATTGAAAGTATTATCAAACCTAAACATTAGAATATTTTGTAGAAGTGTAAACAATTACTAAGAATGCATAACTCATGCTTAAGGTATTGTTTGTCATAAGTTGATACTAATAAAGATTCATAGACTGTGTATGAAAAATAAATTTAATATACGAATGTAGTTTATTATTAGAAAAAATATTTACTAATTATCATTCATTATGTATTTCTGGGTATTGCTAAAATGGGTCATTTTTCTCATGGCCCAAATTTTTGGATCAAACAGTCTAATTTTATGTTTTATTTTTTTATTTTATCATTTCAACGTGAGACTTTTCACTTATCAAAATTTTGTCAAACTATTTTCAAAGTAGGGATGGCAAAAAAAAAAAAAACCCGTCAATCTGGATACCAGCTGGCCCCGTCCTATTTAATCAAATATTTGGTCGGGGACGGGGCGAGAGATTTCACCCTCAGGCAGGTACTAGTAACAAGGGTTGCCCAGCCCTGCCCCGTTTAAGTTTTCATTTTTGTTTAACAATTCATTACTTTGAATGAAAAATTTCACGAAATTTCATTAATTCTAATAGAATATGACCATTAAAATTATCTAAAGAATATAACAAACAATAAAAGCATTGGTTTATCAAATATATTTGAATAATTTAACTTTTAGAAATAAATAAATTAATTAAAAAATTTAATAGATATATTATTGTTTAGGGATGTCAATAAGTCGAGCCGAAACTTAAGGCTTGAGTAAAAATGGTTCGAACCTTTTTTTTGCCCGAACAGCTCGGTCAAAAAATCTAGGCTCAACCCAAGTCAAAACCCAACTGAGCTAGCTCGTGTAATGTTTTATATTATAATACACTTTGCTGCTGCCTACAATAGGTAGCTACTATTATTTTTCTGTAAATGGCTCATGACACAAATTGACTAGCCACACGGGCCGACTCGGTCCAAAATGAGGCTCTGCCCAACCTTGAGTCACTTCTATTTGGGCTTTTTTTTGGACCGAGCCACAGGTGGCTCAATCAGTGAGCAAAATTGACACTCCTATTATTGTTTAATTTTAATAAATAGGGGCAATAAAATAATTTTTTAAAAAATATAACGGGTACAAACAGGTAAGGGCCCCCGAACTTAAACGGGTAACGGAGCGAGGCAAGGCGGGGCCCATTGCCATCCCTATTTCAAAGTAAATTGATACCATTCTTTCTCCTGCGTCCACGAGTCTACTCTTCAACATTATATTAGCAAAAGAGTAATATTATTTATCATCACTGGTATTAAGTATTAGCTTAGGTGACAACTAAATGATATTAAATGATAAATTCATTTAAATGTAAGGTCATATGATTCATTTAGTTAAACCTATAAAGTGTAGTCACGTAAATTCGTGTATTAACATCATTGATGCTAGATAACATTATTAATAACAACAATTGTCCATACCGTAGAAATCACCTCGAACAATCCATGGCCTGTTGAATTGGAAAATATAAAGTAAATCCTTGTAGCGATCAACTCCTACTACTAATTTCATACTACTTCGTGAAAGGATTTATAATAAATTTTGGCAACACTAAACCCACCCTCTTTTTTTCTCCCGATTCAGGTGTGTCAACTATCCAATTTCTTGGAACATTCATTTTCGTTCAAATTGATTCTTAAGCACCAAATTCACTTCAGGAGCTTTTTCCCCTTTAAAAAGTTCACACATCTCACGGTCATTTTATTCGAACCCTTATCTACATAAATTTTCTCAATTTTTATCTGTCATACTATTTAATACTTTTTATAGGATTTATTTCGTTTAACTAGAGGTTAGAGCACCTAGGATAAATTTCAATTTTATACACAGAAAATGGCGTGTGGAAATGCTGTATTTGGATAATCTATTACTGTTTGATATCAAAATTATTATTTTCTGGTGCGGATAGCTTAGCCTCTAAGTTTCAATTTCAATACTTCCTTTCTTTATCTTCAAATTCAGTTTAGAGTACGTATTTTGTTGCATAGTGATAAGTGCATATTGTGCACTTATTTGGGACATATTATTAATTTTTTATGTCGTCAAATTATTAAATTTTACTTAACTTAGATTAATTTCAGTTATGGGCCAGTTTCTAAGCAATTGGAAAGGAAAAAGGACAAAATCGAATGAAATCTACAATTTTGGGGTGAAATTCCACAAGTTAGAATTTAAGAAGGACAGCGGTTGTACATTGATGAACTCAAGAACTAAATTGCACTACTTTAAAAGAATTGAGGGGTTGAGGAAAATAAAAAATTTAATGGGCCTTACTTTTGGACTTGTATTTGGATTCAAATTCATTTAACCGCTTAAATTCCTAATTCAATACTGCAATGTGTGCGGCTGAAATTTACATATATATATTTGTACACGGAAAAAAGAATTGGAAGAGTTGGCGCGGCTGGTTGAGAATTAAAAAAAGGTGGAGTTGGGGGGGGGGGGGGGGGGGGGGGGGGGGGGGGAAAGAGGGATGCCTGCTGTTGAATATATGTATACATACACACGCATGCAAGGAGAGAAACATAGGTTGGAATTGGACTTTTCAAGAGAAACATAGGTTGGAATTGGACTTTTCAAAAAAACCTCCGAAGCTGCAAGGAGATATATGTAATTATATATACACGCATAAAAAGGCTGAAAATTGAGGGAAAATACACGCAACACACGGGAAAAAAGACGGCAGACGGCAGCAATACAAAATTGTGGAATCAATCACGTTTCGTCAATTTTTTGGTGATATATATATATATATAATATTTTAAGCTTATCAAAATAAGCTTCAATTTCTACAAAATCTATATTTATTAGTAACAGAACAAGATATAGAAAATATGATAAGTAAATTAGAAATATTAGGAGAAAATATTTTAAAATATTGGGATAAAGATAAAGTTTTATGTGAATTAAAAATTAAAAATTTAGAATATATAATTAAGACTAAGAATATTGAAGCCACTAATCAAGATGCTGAAAATTTTAAAATGCATATAAAAGATTTATTAAAATTAGGAGTTATTAGAAAATCAGATAGTCCACATAGATCAGCGGCTTTTATTGTTAGAAAACATTCAGAAATAATTAGAGGAAAAAGTAGAATGGTGATTAATTATAAAAGATTAAATGATAATACCATAGATGATGCTTATAATATTTTCTATATCTTGTTCTGTTACTAATAAATCATATATTTTTTCAATTTCTACAAAATCTAAACATATTTCCACTTCTGCTTCTTTTAAGTCTTCAAAATAAGCTTCTAAATCAAATTTTTTTTAAATCTTCTTCTTCTTCTACTAATTGACAATCTCTAGTTCTTTTGACAAAATAATATCTTTTTTTTTTTTTTATCATATTCAAAAAATAGCAAAAGAAATCTTTTGATATTATAAAAATGCCAGGGTTGTGTTCGACATTTAATATAACATTTTCAAAATTTTTCAAAAACTCTTTTCTGAAATGATTTTAAAACATGCTATCTGAGATATATGAAATTGGGCCTAACTCCATTCTTGCAAGGACACCACTGACACTCCCTTAACAAGAATTCTTAAAACAGTGATCAATTTCCCCTTTCTATGCACTTCTCTAGCCTTTCTACTAGGCCTTTACGCTTTGAAGGGTCACTCAGAGCTTATTTTTAAAACAGTTTTAAACTTTAAACTATGAATTTAGACATGCTCTTATCATATACTCAGCATGAAACATAAAATTTTTACAAAAGATTTACAAAAATGCAGAAATTATAAACAAGATATGTTCTAAAAAAGACCTGGAACTAATATTGATTATTAGTACCATATCTTAGAACATGAAAACATACCTACCGGAATGATCCATCGGTAGTTTAATAACATAAGATATATTTTTGTAGGATATTATCTCATCTAAGAACAAGAGTAATTAAGAATTTTCCTTTCGGGTGAGAAAGAAACTTAGAACATATTGAAAAAAAACTCTTGTATAAAATAAAGAATGTGAGTGTAGTAAAGAAATAGAATGTCAATTAGTAGAAGAAGAAGAAGAAGAAGAAGAAGAAGATTTAAAAAATTTTGATTTAGAAGCTTATTTTGAAGACTTAAAAGAAGCAGAAGTGGAAATATGTTTAGATTTTGTAGAAATTGAAAAAATATATGATTTATTAGTAACAGAACAAGATATAGAAGATATGATAAGTAAATTAGAAATATTAGGAGAAAATATTTTAAAATATTGGGATAAAGATAAAGTTTTATGTGAATTAAAAATTAAAAATTTAGAATATATAATTAAGACTAAGAATATTGAAGCCACTAATCAAGATGCTGAAGATTTTAAAATGCATATAAAAGATTTATTAAAATTAGGAGTTATTAGAAAATCAGATAGTCCACATAGATCGGCAGCTTTTATTGTTAGAAAACATTCAAAAATAATTAGAGGAAAAAGTAGAATGGTGATTAATTATAAAAGATTAAATGATAATACCATATATGATGCTTATAATATTCCAGATAAGACAGTTTTAATAAATAGAATTCAAGATTGCAATATTTTTAATAAGTTTGATTTAAAATCTGGTTTTTGGCAAGTTAAGATGCACCCAGACTCTATTGAATGGACAACTTTTACTTGTCCAGAAGGACATTTTGAATGGTTAGTTATGCCATTTGGAATAAAAAATGCTCCTAATATTTTTCAGAGAAAGATGGATAGTATTTTTAGTAAACATAATAAATTTATTATTGTATACATAGATGATATTTTGGTTTTTAGTAAAACTAGACGTGAACATAGAGGACATTTGCAGATCCTTTTTTCAGAATTTATTAGGCATGGCTTAATTATAAACAAAAAGAAAATGCATTTGTTCAAAGAATATATAGAATTTTTAGGAGTAAATATAGGAAAAGGAAAGATAGAATTACAACCTCACATAGCTCAAAAAGCTTTAGATTTTCCAGATAAACTTGAAGATCTTAAGCAGTTACAGAAATTTTTAGAATTAGTAAATTATGCTAGACCTTTTATTAAAGATTTAGGAAAAATTGCAGGCCCTTTATATGGAAAGACTTCTCCAAAATGTCAAAAATATTTTAATATAGAAGATATTAAATTAGTTCAAAAAATAAAAGAAAAATTAAAAAATTTACCTAAACTAGCTATGCCTTTAAATACAGATTATTTAATCATAGAAACAGATGGAAGTGCAATAGGATGGGGAGCAATATTGATTGCAAAACCCAATAAATATTTAGAAAAAGATAGTGAAAAAATTGTAAGGTATAATAGTGGAAATTATAAAGAAAAAGGCAATATAAGTAGCATTGATTTAGAATTACTTGCAGTTAATTATGCCTTAGATTCTTTCGAATTGTTTATTATTTCTAAAAAAGAAATTACTTTAAGAACAGATTGTGAAGCAATAGTAAGTTTTGTTAATAAAATGAAATTAGAAAATAAAAGGAGTAACCGAAGAAGGTGGTTAAATTTTATAGATAGAATTACTAATACTGGATTAGTAATTAATTTTGAGCATATTAAAGGTAGTGACAATCAGATAACTGATATATTAAGTAGAATAATTAAAAATAAAGAGTATGATTAATTATTTAAGATTTTGCAGATGCAGAGGCCAAGAGGTCCAAGACCAGGATTGCTTATTGGCAGTTCATCATCTCATCAGACTAATTTACAACAGACTCATGATAAGATAAGATTTGGTAATATAGAATTACTCTGTTTTCCTAATAGTAATATTAGTTTTAAGACATTACCCTATATTTCAGTTACCAAATCAGAAAAGTGTATTTTAGATAATTTATGGATTTCTTATAATAAGAATCCTAAAGACCAGAAATATTTTTTAGCATGTTTAAATGCTCTTTCAAAATATTTTAGTCAAGACCATAAAAAGTTTAAATGTTACGTTGTTCTACAAGGAAGATTGCCAGGAGTTTATCACACCTGGTTAGAAGTTTCAGATTGTATAAAGAATTTTCCAAATCCACTTTACAGAGGTTTTTATTCAATTTCAGAAGCATTAGAAGCATGTAGAAAGCATTTAAGAATAAATTATTTCGTTTCCCTTCTTTAAAGAATGTTTCAGATCAGCCTTTAGATTATGTTTCAAGATTTTGTGATCATTGTGAATGTATGACAAAGAATTTTAAAATTTTAAATGAATCTAATCAGAATTTGCAACAAGAAAAATTGGTTTTACAAAAGAAGATTTCTGAATTAGAACAAGAAATTATTAATCTTAAAATTGCAAATCCAAATTTTCAGACAAATTCAGGTACTATAGAGCCCAAGAAGTCTATAGCTAGTCCAGATCAAACAGTATCTGGTAAAGACATATCAAATCCGTTTTTGATTGTGGATTTACCAAAAATCCAACAGACTCAAGAGGCTGTTAATCCTCTTACTTTTCAATTTAATCAGACTCAACAATCTGAAAATCCTGTTATAGAAAACAGAATTACTGAAGACCAGACTCAGCAGACTGGAAATTCTGCTACTAGATTAATTAGTCCAGAAGACTTAAAACAAAAAAGTCCAGTTAATCTTTCGGATTCATTCCAATCATCCCAAGACCCAAATCAGATTTCACAATCAGATATTAGAAGAATTAAAGAAATGTTTGATAAGATAGAAGAAATACAGCAACAAGTTAAACAAAGTACTACAAAGAAAAAGAAGTTGTAGATTAAAAAGAAAAAGGGAAAAAAGAAAGTTGATATTGAAGAAGAGCTGGATACCAACAATTCAGAAAGAGATAATAATCTGGATGATCTTACTGACGGAGGAGACTCTTTAGACAGCATTGGCAGACACAATTATGACACAAGATAAGGATATTGAAAATTCCAAGACAAAGTCTATTCAGATGTGGTAGTGGACAGCTAATTAAAGACACGTGTCAGAATTCCATAAAAAGTTTAGACTTTTTACTGTTTTCTTTTTTGACAATTTGTAACGAATCTTACTGTATGATAAAGTAAGATTTGATAGAAAGGCTTTTACTATTTTCTTTTTGAAAAAGAAAAGATGATAGATAGACTTTTACTATTTTCTTTCAAAAAGCAAAGATTCTTTGCTTTTGAAAAAACACGTTTTCTTACTTTTCTCTCCTATTTAAGGAGATCATTCTTTCATTTGTAGATATAACAAATTCTCATAGAAATAATATACAAGAGTTTTTCTCAATATGTTCTAAGTTTCTTTCTCTCCCGAAAGGGAAATTCTTAATTACTCTTGTTCTTAGATGAGATAATATCCTACAAAAATATATCTTATGTTATTAAACTACCGATGGATCATTCCGGTAGGTATGTTTTCATGTTCTAAGATATGGTACTAATAATCAATATTAGTTCCAGGTCTTTTTAAGAACATATCTTGTTTATAATTTCTGCATTTTTGTAAATCTTTTGTAAAAATTTTATGTTTCATGCTGAGTATATGATAAGAGCATGTCTTAACTCCAAGTTTAAAGTTTAAAACTGTTTTTAAAATAAGCTCTGAGTGACCCTTCAAAGCTTAAAGGCCCAGTGGAAAGGCTAGAGAAGCGCATAGAAAGGGGAAAGGGATCACTGTTTTAAGAATTCTTGTTAAGAGAGTGTCAGTGGTGTCCTTGCAAAAATGAAGTTAGGCCCAATTTCATATATCTCAGATTGCATGTTTTAAAATCATTTCAGAAAAGAGTTTTTGAAATTTTTTGAAAATGTTATATTAAATGCCGAACACAACCCTGGCATTTTTATAATATCAAAAGATTTCTTTTGCTATTTTTTGAATATGATAAAAAAAATACCTTTAAAATTATAAAATAATGATATTCATTTAGAAACTGTTTTGCATCTTTACCTTTAGTCCACCTATTTAAACTTAGTTGTTCTAAATTTCTAATAGCTTTATGCTGAATTATTAACTGTCCTGTATTAGGGTCTACTCCTGCTAATAATTCATGTATTTTACTGACAAAATTATAAGGATTATTTCCTAATGCAATTAATGCTTCAAATTCTGTCTGTTTGTCTTTTTTAAAAGCTTCCCATGTTACTTTTACACTTTCTCCTAAAAATGTTTCTAAATATCTATACATTTCTACGGGTTCCATATTATCTGCTAATCTAATATAATGACCTATAATAGTATTTTTCCAAACTTCTATAGTATTATCCCACATCTGGGGATCATGTGCTGTAATATTTAATATCTGAGGTTTATGGGGTGTTTGAAATTCTATCTTAGGTTCCAATGGTCTAACCTTTCCTCTAGCTACATATGGTCCTTTTTTATCATTATATTCTGTATAAGGTATTCTTGGTGGATGTCCTCCTAAGTATGTATATTGTTCTGGATCTGTTATTACTTGCATTACTTCATCCATTAATTCTTTATGATTACTAATTTCTGATATTTCTGTTTTATTATCAATTTCATCTATATTAATCCCTACTCTTATATTTTTATTATTATCATAATACAAATATTCTTTTTCTCCTATTTGTTTAGTTAAAAACAAATGGTCTTCTAATCTAATTAATTCTGTTGGGGATAAATTTTATTTCTAATTCTTTTGGATAAATTATCCTATATTCTATTTCTGTTTCTACAGCATTAAGAAATGGCTCTTGATCTTGTTTTTCAAAATTATCATTACTATTTATATGACTATAATTACCAAATCTTAGGCTAGTTCTGCCATATAAATCTTTATATGTTATGGCTTCTTGAGGAGTTAAAATTGGTTCTTGAGTTTCTAAGAATTTATCTAAATTCCATTCTAATCCTGCTAAAAGTTCTGAATCATAAGCTTTAGGCTTAATCATTTTTATTCCTTTACTACTCATTAAATTTACTACTTTATCTATATAAACCTTATATCTTGTTTGAGAATTATTACTACATCTTCCTAAAAATCCTATACTTATTAATAAATTTTCTCCTGACTTTACATCTTCATATCCATGTGTCTGGATTCCTATTTTAATTTTTTCTGAAAAATCTTTGATTGTTACTAAAAAATCTAGATTACAATCTAATTTCAGAATTTAGAGAAGAATATTTTATTGAAAGTCTTAATCATAGACTTATTTCAGATTTAGCAATATTAATTGAATTAGATAATATAGATAATAATTATTTATCAGATAATACAGACTTTTCATTAGACTCTTTTTATTATTATTCAGATTAAATTTATAAACTGGATTTATTAACAAAAGAAATTAATAAATTAACTGGAGAAATAAGTTCTTTAGGAAAAAGAATCATTAATATTGAAAGGGATATTATAAAAATTTGGGAAAATTTAGATTTTATTAAAGAACAAAATACAGCTATTTTAAATAAAATAACTAAAGTAGAAGATAAAGAAAGATTTTCAAATCTTAGAATCACAAAGGCAATAGAAAATATAAATAAAAAATTAAATAATATAGGAAATAAACCAGTCCAAGACTTAGAAAGTTTAGACAGTGTTATAAATAAATTAAACAATTTAAGTTTAAAAAATACAGGTAAAGAAAAGATAACTAGAAAATTATCCACAACGTTTTATAAAATATGAATAATTTTCCAGGAAGATCAAGAACTATTAGGGAAGTAGGAACAACATCAGAACCATTTGATAAAAGTAGACATAGTACTTCTAGTATAAGTACAAATATTATAGAAAAAATCTTAAATAGACAACCACAATATATCATACAGTAAGATTCGTTAAAAATTGTCAAAAAAGAAAACAGAAAAAAGTCTAAACTTTTTATGGAATTCTGACACATGTCTTTAATTAGCTGTCCACTACCACATCTGAATAGACTTTGTCTTGGAATTTTCAATATCCTTATCTTGTGTCATAATTGTGTCTGCCAATGTTGTCTAAAGAGTCTCCTCCGTCAGTAAGATCATCTGGATTATTATCTCTTTCTGAATTGTTGGTATCCAGCTCTTCTTCAATATCAACTTTCTTTTTTTCCTTTTTCTTTTTAATCTGCAACTTCTTTTTCTTTGTAGTACTTTGTTTAACTTGTTGCTGTATTTCTTCTATCTTATCAAACATTTCTTTAATTCTTCTAATATCTGATTGTGAAATCTGATTTGGGTCTTGGGATGATTGGAATGAATCCGAAAGATTAACTGGACTTTTTTGTTTTAAGTCTTCTGGACTAATTAATCTAGTAGCAGAATTTCCAGTCTGCTGAGTCTGGTCTTCAGTAATTCTGTTTTCTATAACAGGATTTTCAGATTGTTGAGTCTGATTAAATTGAAAAGTAAGAGGATTAACAGCCTCTTGAGTCTGTTGGATTTTTGGTAAATCCACAATCAAAAACGGATTTGATATGTCTTTATCAGATACCGTTTGATCTGGACTAGCTATAGACTTCTTGGGCTCTATAGTACCTGAATTTGTCTGAAAATTTGGATTTGCAATTTTAAGATTAATAATTTCTTGTTCTAATTCAGAAATATTCTTTTGTAAAACCAATTTTTCTTGTTGCAAATTCTGATTAGATTCATTTAAAATTTTAAAATTCTTTGTCATACATTCACAATGATCACAAAATCTTGAAACATAATCTAAAGGCTGATCTGAAACATTCTTTAAAGAAGGGGAAACGAAATAATTTATTCCTAAATGCTTTCTACATGCTTCTGAAATTGAATAAAAACCTCTGTAAAGTGGATTTGGAAAATTCTTTATACAATCTGAAACTTTTAACCAGGTGTGATAAACTCCTGGCAATCTTCCTTGTAGAACAACGTAACATTTAAACTTTTTATGGTATTGACTAAAATGTTCTGAAAGAGCATTTAAACATGCTAAAAAATATTTCTGGTCTTTAGGATTCTTATTATAAGAAATCCATAAATTATCTAAAATACACTTTTCTGATTTGGTAACTGAAATATAGGGTAATGTCTTAAAACTAATATTACTATTAGGAAAACAAAGTAATTCTATATTACCAAATCTTATCTTATCATGAGTCTGTTGTAAATTAGTCTGATGAGATGATGAACTGCCAATAAACAATCCTGGTCTTGGACATCTTGGCCTCTGCATCTGCAAAATCTTAAATAATTAATCATACTCTTTATTTTTAATTATTCTACTTAATATATCAGCTATCTGATTGTCACTACCTTTAATATGCTCAAAATTAATTACTAATCCAGTATTAGTAATTCTATCTATAAAATTTAACCACCTTCTTCGGTTACTCCTTTTATTTTCTAATTTCATTTTATTAACAAAACTTACTATTGCTTCACAATCTGTTCTTAAAGTAATTTCTTTTTTAGAAATAATAAACAATTTGAAAGAATCTAAGGCATAATTAACTGCAAGTAATTCTAAATCTATGCTACTTATATTGCCTTTTTCTTTATAATTTCCACTATTATACCTTACAATTTTTTCACTATCTTTTTCTAAATATTTATTGGGTTTTGCAATCAATATTGCTCCCCATCCTATTGCACTTCCATCTGTTTCTATGATTAAATAATCTGTATCTAAAGGCATAGCTAGTTTAGGTAAATTTTTTAATTTTTCTTTTATTTTTTGAACTAATTTAATATCTTCTATATTAAAATATTTTTGACTTTTTGGAGAAATCTTTCCATATAAAGGGCCTGCAATTTTTCCTAAATCTTTAATAAAAGGTCTAGCATAATTTACTAATCCTAAAAATTTCTGTAACTGCTTAAGATCTTCAAGTTTATCTAGAAAATCTAAAGCTTTCTGAGCTATGTGAGGTTGTAATTCTATCTTTCCTTTTCCTATATTTACTCCTAAAAATTCTATATATTCTTTGAACAAATGCATTTTCTTTTTGTTTATAATTAAGCCATGCCTAATAAATTCTGAAAAAAGGATCTGCAAATGTCCTCTATGTTCACGTCTAGTTTTACTAAGGGTCCGTTTGATTGCAGGGTGGAAAATGGGTGGAAAAGGAATTGGATTCCAGGGAATTGAATTGCCTGGAATTGTTTTACCGGGAATTGAATTAAAGGTGTTTGATTGGTATAATTTTCCACCTTTCTATCATAATACGTTTGGCTTTGTTTTTCATGCAAATTGTCAATTAAATGGATAAATTTTTTTACCATTAGGAACAAAATATGTTTAGATTGTCAAAAAAAATTAAAAAATAAAAAAATAATAAAAAAATTATTTTTTATTTTTACGTTTGGCTCTATTTTGCATGAAATTTGTCAATTAAATGGATAAATTTTTTTACACTTTATCTTAGAATTTGTTTCTATTGGCAAAAAAAAAAAAAAAAAAAGGTGGAAATCAATTCCCACCTATATAGCAAGTCTATTGATTTCCACGGAATCACGCTTCAAGTGGTTGTACCTTGGAAAAGGCTGGAAACCGATTCCATGGAAAATAAAGGCTATCAAACAGCGCAAAAGCAGGAAGATGGAAAACGATTCCTAGTTCCCGGGAAAATGTTGGTTATCAAACAGACCATAAAAACCAAAATATCATCTATGTATACAATAATAAATTTATTATGTTTACTAAAAATACTATCCATCTTTCTCTGAAAAATACTAGGAGCATTTTTTATTTCAAATGACATAACTAACCATTCAAAATGTCCTTCTGGACAAGTAAAAGTTGTCCATTCAATAGAGTCTGGGTGCATCTTAAATTGCCAAAAACCAGATTTTAAATCAAACTTATTAAAAATATTGCAATCTTGAATTTTATTTATTAAAACTGTCTTATCTGGAATATTATAAGCATCATATATGATATTATCATTTAATCTTTTATAATTAATCACCATTCTACTTTTTCCTCTAATTATTTTTGAATGTTTTCTAACAATAAAAGCTGCCGATCTATGTGGACTATCTGATTTTCTAATAACTCCTAATTTTAATAAATCTTTTATATGCATTTTAAAATCTTCAGCATCTTGATTAGTGGTTTCAATATTCTTAGTCTTAATTATATATTCTAAATTTTTAATTTTTAATTCACATAAAACTTTATCTTTATCCCAATATTTTAAAATATTTTCTCCTAATATTTCTAATTTTTCTAATTTACTTATCATATTTTCTATATCTTGTTCTGTTACTAATAAATCATATATTTTTTCAATTTCTACAAAATCTAAACATATTTCCACTTCTGCTTCTTTTAAGTCTTCAAAATAAGCTTCTAAATCAATTTTTTTTAAATCTTCTTCTTCTTCTACTAATTGACATTCTCTTTCTTTACTACACTCACATTCTTTATTTTCTTTAATCCCACCACGCTTCTCAGCGTACTCTGATGGAATAATCTTAGTATAAGTAGGTGCACAAATTGTAAACTTTTGTAGTTGCATAAAATCTTTACTAATTATTATACTACCATTGTCTTTTAATAAAAAACTTAATCCTAATATTAAATCTGTATTTAAAGACAAATTTCTTACCCATACTGAATCTTTAGGTAAGCTATATTCTGTGCTTCTTCCACAATTAGTTTCAAAACTAATTCTTGCTGGTTTAAGAATATCTTGGTAACTATAAAAATTCTCATCCATTTGTTGGGCTTCTATAGGTTCTTTTGATTTTATTATATATTTATCTGGTATAATTCTTTTATTAATAACACAATGGCTACATCCCAAATCGATTAAACCTAAACAAATTATTTCATAATTTTCTATTCTTATGTAACATTTTACTTTAATACTTTTTAATTTTTCTGAATTACAGAAAACTTGAACCAATTCTGGCTCATGAATTATTTCTGAATTTTTTTCCTTTTTTATCTGATTCTATAATTTCTAATTTTTGTAAAATATACCTTTGCATATCTTCTAAATTTTCTATTCTTTTTCTTAAGATTTTTATTTCTGATAATTCTATTTGAAAAATATCTACCTGTTTATCTTCTTCTGGTTCTATTAAGTCTTTTTGTATTAAACATTTTTTACATGCTTCTACAAAACAATTTTTACATTTTACTCTTAATTTCTTACTAGGATACCATTTGCATAAAAAAAACATGGTATATTATCTAAACCTGTTTCTTTTAACCACTCATGCTTACATTCTAATTCTATGTCCATAAATTCTAATTCTTCATCTGAATCTGATAAATTCTTTAAATCTGAAAATTCTTGTATAAAATCTTCGTAATCTGATTTTTCTTCTATATTATTATAATCATTATGATCTTCAATAGATATTATACTGTATACTGATTCTTTATCTGAAATATATTCATCAACTTCTAACAAATCTTCATTTGTACATTCTATTAAAGTACTTCTTTTGTCATTATTATTTATTTTCTTAGGGCATGTTTTAGCTAAATGATCTGTTTGCCCACATACATAACAATTTAATTTATTAGGGTAATTTCTTTCTGGTTTAAATTTTCTAACATGTCTATTTTCATCTAAATAGGGTTTTCTTCTATTAGATTTTCTAAGGTAATATTTTTTCTTAATAGGTCTATTTTTATCATATTTTCTTTTACCCTTTTCTCTAAATTTATTACCATAAGTTTGAAGAGTAAAAATATCTTTACAAAATTTATAGTCTGTCTTTTTCAATTGGTTTTGAATTTGTAATTCTACACATTTTTCTTCTAAACATTTCATTATAAATTGAGTTCTCATTCCTATGCTCCATAAATTATCTGGTCTTTCTTTTATATTTATATTTTCATTCCATCTTTTTGTTATTTCTAATCCTAAAGGTCCTGGTAACTTATGAAATAACTTTTTTCCTAATTCTTGATTAAAAGTATTACCTGAAATAGATACTAAATAATGATATTCATTTAGAAACTGTTTTACTTCTTTACCTTTAGTCCACCTATTTAAACTTAGTTGTTCTAAATTTCTAATAGCTTTATGCTGAATTATTAACTGTCCTGTATTAGGGTCTGCTCCTGTTAATAATTCATGTATTTTACTGACAAAATTATAATGATTATTTCCTAATGCAATTAATGCTTCAAATTCTGTCTGTTTGTCTTTTTTAAAAGCTTCCCATGTTGCTTTTACACTTTCTCCTAAAAATGTTTCTAAATATCTATACATTTCTACGGGTTCCATATTATCTGCTAATCTAATATAATGACCTATAATAGTATTTTTCCAAACTTCTATAGTATTATCCCACATCTGGGGATCATCTGCTGTAATATTTAATATCTGAGATTTATGGGGTGTTTGAAATTCTATCTTAGGTTCCAATGGTCTAACCTTTCCTCTAGCTACATATGGTCCTTTTTTATCATTATATTCTGTATAAGGTATTCTTGGTGGATGTCCTCCTAAGTATGTATATTGTTCTGGATCTGTTATTACTTGCATTACTTCATCCATTAATTCTTTATGATTACTAATTTCTGATATTTCTGTTTTATTATCAATTTCATCTATATTAATCCCTACTCTTATATTTTTATTATTATCATAATACAAATATTCTTTTTCTCCTATTTGTTTAGTTAAAAACAAATGGTCTTCTAATCTAATTAATTCTGTTGGGGATAAATTTATTTCTAATTCTTTTGGATAAATTATCCTATATTCTATTTCTGTTTCTACAGCATTAAGAAATGGCTCTTGATCTTGTTTTTCAAAATTATCATTACTATTTATATGACTATAATTACCAAATCTTAGGCTAGTTCTGCCATATAAATCTTTATATGTTATGGCTTCTTGAGGAGTTAAAATTGGTTCTTGAGTTTCTAAGAATTTATCTAAATTCCATTCTAATCCTGCTAAAAGTTCTGAATCATAAGCTTTAGGCTTAATCATTTTTATTCCTTTACTACTCATTAAATTTACTACTTTATCTATATAAACCTTATATCTTGTTTGAGAATTATTACTACATCTTCCTAAAAATCCTATACTTATTAATAAATTTTCTCTTGACTTTACATCTTCATATCCATGTGTCCTATTTTAATTTTTTCTGAAAAATCTTTGATTGTTACTAAAAAATCTGGATTACAATATATAATTTCATTATTATTATTCATATCTATCTCTGTACTAGCTATCATACCTTTTTCTATATTTTGAAACCTTTCATCATAAATAGTTAATAAAACCTTATTTCCTAATTTTTTTTCTCATTAATCCTTTAATTCCTATTACTATTAATCCTAAATGCATAAGTTTAAAATTCTTTTTTAGATTCTTCTGATATTAATGATAATTGTTTTACCTGACCATCTAAACACTGAATAGAAATTTCTCTAGTATGTCTAAAAAATTGAGTTCTTGATTCAAACATTCATCTATTATATAAATTTTCTGGATTAATTAATTGTAAGCCATGAGTTTGAAATCTATTGTAATCTTGTTCAGGATCTATAAGTTCTTCTATATTCTGGTTATATTGTGGTTGTCTATTTAAGATTCGTTCTATAATATTTGTACTTATACTAGAAGTACTATGTCTACCTCTATCAAATGGTTCTGATGATGGTCCTACTTCCCTAATAGTTCTTGATCTTCCTGGAAAATTATTCATATTTTATAAAACGTTGTGGATAATTTTCTAGTTATCTTTTCTTTACCTGTATTTTTAAACTTAAATTGTCTAATTTATTAATAACACTGTCTAAATTTTCTAAGTCTTGGACTGGTTTATTTCCTATATTATTTAATTTTTTATTTATATTTTCTATTGCCTCTGTGATTCTAAGATCTGGAAATCTTTCTTTATCTTCTACTTTAGTTATTTTATTTAAAATAGCTGTATTTTGTTCTTTAATAAAATCTAAATTTTCCCAAATTTTTATAATATCCCTCTCAATATTAATGATTCTTTTTCCTAAAGAACTTATTTCTCCAGTTAATTTATTAATTTCTTTTGTTAATAAATCCAGTTTATAAATTTAATCTGAATAATAATAAAAAGAGTCTAATGAAAAGTCTGTATTATCTGATAGATAATTATTATCTATATTATCTAATTCAATTAATATTGCTAAATCTGAAATAAGTCTATGATTAAGACTTTCAATAAAATATTCTTCTCTAAATTCTGAAATTAGAGATCTATATAAAATCTGTTCTCTTAATTCTAAAGGTAAATCTTTAGTTACTTGTAGAATAGCAAACAAATAATCTATAGGTTTTTCTTTTTCTTCCAAAACAAATTCTATTCCGTATTCTAAAATCTCTTCTATTTCTTTATAAAATGAAAAACTATAAATTATTTTTTCTAAATCTACAAATAAAATTTTAAATAACATAAAACAAGTATTAAAATTTTAACTAAAGGTTCTGAAATTATACCTTTTCTACCAGCTGGAGGAAATACAAAATCACCAGCACCGGAACACACGCTCTGATACCAAAAAGGGGGGGTCCTGCTGAAAAAATTGCTGTTGAAAATGGTGGTTAAAATCACAATATAAAAATCCTACTCAGTACTCTCCTTAATTATAATCTCTAGTTCTTTTGACAAAATAATATCTTTTTTTTTTATCATATTCAAAAAATAGCAAAAGAAATCTTTTGATATTATAAAAATGCCAGGGTTGTGTTCGGCATTTAATATAACATTTTCAAAATTTTTCAAAAACTCTTTTCTGAAATGATTTTAAAACATGTCATTTGAGATATATGAAATTGGGCCTAACTTCATTCTTGCAAGGACACCACTGGCACTCCCTTAACAAGAATTCTTAAAACAGTGATCCCTTTCCCCTTTCTATGCGCTTCTCTAGCCTTTCCACTGGGCCTTTACGCTTTGAAGGGTTACTCAGAGCTTATTTTAAAAACAGTTTTAAACTTTAAACTTGGAGTTAAGACATGCTCTTATCATATACTCAGCATGAAACATAAAATCTTTACAAAAGATTTACAAAAATGCAGATATTCTAAATATAAATTTTCACGCTAATATATATATACACTTTTATTTGTTTAATTCCGACATTATGTTAGGCTAAATAATTTGTCCTAGGATTACGATGAAACTTGTATCATGAACCTTTAACTTTTGAATTTTATTTCTTTTTGACATTTAAAACACGATTTCAATTTTAAATAATTGACGTTGATTTAATTTTTTCTACAATTATATGTGCAATAATTGTAGGAGTTTTCTAACTTGTTTTACCTTTGAAAGATTGAAAATAAGTTAGACATAATGTCAATTGTCGTAAAGTCTGACCGGGGATAAAAATATACCGCTATACTTTATGTGTTATTTAAGTATTCATAAATCTTTAAAGCATTTTTATATGTTCGCATCCGTTATAAAAATATGGTCGAATCACGTGTAAAAATATATTTAATTTTACTCGAGAGAAATTGTTAAACAAATTAGGAATATTGATCTTCATAATTGATTTATGTTGTCAAATTGAAAGATTTTGGGGTTAAAGGAATTGATATAAGGGGATTCGGGATCTAGTATACTTTTTATCATCATATTTTTATGAAACTTGCATTTAATTGTAATCTTGCATTGATTTTATTAATTTAGGTCTTACATTTTTATAAGTAGAGTATTCAATTTATAGGAAAAATCATAAATATTCATTGTTTTGATTAAGGCTTATTTATTTGAATTTAAATCAATACATTCTGTGAGGAAAGATACTTCGACTCAAAATTCATTTTACTATTTATTAACGAACAATGCACCTGCTGTATTTTGATCGAAAAAATAATTTTGTGACATATAGTAGTTGATATAGTGTGATTCACATCGTCCTTGAAGGATAATGTCATGAAGAATGGTCGTAACACGTTTCAAAGACAGTCTAAGGACGTCAAACAGGTCAACCATAGATATATGATATTATAAAAGTATATGTATTTCCATTTTTGGTTTAGTAGAGGGGAGGAAAATTAAGTTCAACAAATTAAGTGTTTGGTTGAGAAGTAAAACCAGTTTCCTAAGTTGATTAAAATCCTTTATTGTTACAAATTTATGATAGTAATCTATGATGCCATGCTAATGGCATAAGAGTACAGTTAAATCTCGATAAAGTAATATCCTCGGGACCGGAAAAAAATATTCATTTAGCGAGATTATTTATTTATCGATAAATGAATAAATTATTCATTTATTGATAAATAAATATTTATTATTTTAGAGAAAGCTTTTCAATATAAAATATGTTCCCGAACCAGAAGTTGGTGAATTAGATGAAGGTATCCAAGGATTAAATAATGTCATCTCTAATTTACGCTATAGAAATGTGATGGATGTTGAACATCTTTTGAACTATCCTAGCGAGAATGATGTAGTTATGGAATCACCTACAGACGAAGAAATTATTCAATCGATAATGAATAGTAATGATAATGAGAATGATCCTGAACCAGATGATAGTAGCGTTGTCCCAAATGTGTCGTCAAAAGAGGCATTTCAAGCAATAGTCACCTTAAGCAACTATTTGCTACAACACGAGTAAAATATTCCGGAAGTTGTGTATGCTCTACAAAAAGTTAAGAATGGGGTTCATTTGGGTTTAGGTGGGAAGCAAAAACAATCAACTATAGATGCATATTTTCGAAATGAATGATTATTGTACGGATATTGTTGATTGATTGAAAGATTTTGGTATATATATATATATATATATATATATATATATATATATATTATTTTATTTTATTTTTTCTCAATGAAATCCAGTAATTATTATTTTATATTTTTATTGGGCCCTTAAGAATTCAATTTTTTTATTACTTAATGCATTTAGCGAGGTTATTACTTTAGTCCATTGGCTCAAGTCGGGATCGAAAGAAATTATTATATAATCAATGTTATTACTTTATCGAACATTACTTTATCGAGGTTTAACTATAATGCTATTTAATCACATTAGAGTCGTAATTACAGTATAAATGGTGTTAATGTGGCATTAAATGATAAATGGAGTTAAAGTTCTCATTTAAGTTCACCTTTTAGTTAGTCTATCATCTAATGCTACCTAAATTGGGTTTGCAACACCATCGAGACTACATAGCATTACTCATGGCATAAATTGTTACTGGAACAAATAAAATGTCAAACTTGACAGTCTAGTTTTACATTTTTTATTTCCAAAATAGGAACATGGCTGCGAAATGCATTTAAAACTACATTAAAACTTCGATAAATTAATAATGTTGGGACCACGGAAAATTATTATTTAGCGGGATTATTATTTAATCAATAAATTACTAGTTATTAAATTATCGATAAAATAATAAAGTAGTAATTTAAAAAGAATTTTATGTTCAATGTATATCAAATTTAGTGTGTACATATAGAGTATACAAAGAGTTAAACATATACATGAAAACCAAGACACACAAAACAACGAGCAATTCCATAGAAGATCAAATGTCTCGAGATGTTACAAATTTTCAAAATCATAGTAATTTTCAAATTCTTCTTGCAACTATAATTGGAGTTAAGATCTGTTATCCAAAATTATCTGTCTAACTTGTTGTCCACACAATAATTCTTTGACACTTTAAATTAGTATGTCCAACTTTTCTCTCAATGCCATTTATACTTAAAAATAGGTGTAAAATAATGAGATAATCAACCATTGGTGGACACGAAGTTGGACAACCAATTTTTGACAACAAATTTCAACTCCTATAATTGGCATCTCATTTGAAAAGGGTGAAAAAAATCAACATTGACCGATAAGATGAGGAAAGCCTTGTGTACAAAAAGGAGCATCCATTCTCCAGTAAAAAAGAACGTCAACAATGAGATCAGGAAAGTTTCAACTCTCAATTAGTCAATGACCAATCTCAAACACTCTCGAACACTTGTCATATAAGATAAAAAGTATCAATTCTAAGAAGCAAAAATCAGCAAAATATCCTGAGTTAGAAAAGTATTATATGAGTGTGTTGGGTTTTTTATACCCCAATAATCCCGGACAATGATGTTAAACAGTGTCGGATTATATTTCATAGGCTTCGACGGATGAGTGAAATAAATATCAATCAATCCATATGGTCGACCCGAAAGCAACATGGGCCACTAGTTGCAGTTTAATTGTATTAATGTTGCATTGACCTAAAAGCAGCAGTTTTCTTTGTGATAGGCCCATTTGTTGGTCCATGGCCCAAGTTGATATACCTAACCTAACCTATATATATATATATTCACCCTTTCTTGACAATTCACGTGTGTGTTATTTTGCCCCTTTTTTGAGAGAAAAGCTACTGCTTCTTGTGTTATTCTCTTAGCCTTTGTGGCTCTAACAAAATCACCACCTCTTTGAGTTCTTGTTGTGGGTAAGGAAGGATAAAGCAACCATAGGTGGATTGGTGTTGTGGGTTGTATGTTTTGGATTGATTGGTAAGTGAACTGAGCCCGGAATCTACGTTTTAGAGGAGATTTTCTCTACAATTGGTATTAGAGCGAGATTGGGGTGGATTTTCGGCCAAAAATCGATCAGAAATCAGCTAGAAACACAGCAGAAACAGAGACAGCAATCTGCCCAAAATTTTGTGCGAAAATCAGACCTTCAAACTTGATTTCCCATGAAACCACTTACTTTTTGGACAAATAGAGACCATTGGTGGAACGTGCAGGTGGAGGCCTGCTGACGGTCTGACGCGTGGGGGACGGCGGCAGCGCGTGGAGCCTCTTTTGGCGACGAGGTCTGAAGACAGTTTGCTCCTAACGTGATTTCTAACATTTCTGTGTTTTTAGTTTTCTTTTTTAGGCACTGCAGAAAATGTTAGACGATTTTGCCCTTGGTCGGTCATCAGTCGAAATTGCTGCATATTTGCTGAATTTTTAGGGCGAATAGTGGTGGCCCTAAAGTACCAGATTCGCATCTCTCGTAATTTACGGACTCGGATAGGTCCACTTTGATAAATTGGCTTATCCCATTAAATTTCAGCATTAGTACGTCATCGTGTGGGGTAACTATATGATTGTGGTTACCATGAAGGGGTAACATTGCTTGTGCTAGAAATTTAGGAATTATTTGCTCTATTTGAAGTGTTGAATTTAATTGCAAGTTAATTATTGATTTTGTGCTCTAATTGTCATTTAGTCATCACGTGAGACTGCATTGCGTGAAAGTTTGAATTCTTTGTTATCGTATCTTCGTGTTGTATTGATTATCCTGTTAGAACACATTGATTTGACCCGTTCGAACATTCCGTTGATCTAAGATCGTGAATCTTACGAAACCCTGGGAATTTAGAACGGTGTATATTGCGGCCTTAGGATTTCTTTGTGTGACCTATTTGTGCACTTGTGGTTCTGTTTTCTTAAAATGTTTTCACATTTTGAAGTTGGAATTTTTAATGAGAAAGTGGATTTTTCAATTTGGCAACAAAAGATTAAGGAGATTTTGGTTCAACAAAAGGTTTCGAAAGTCATCGATGACAAATTTCCTGAAAATTTGACTGAAGCACAAAAAGAAGAATATGATGAACTTTCTTACACTTCAATTATTTTACACTTATCTGACGCTGTTTTGAGGAAAGTTGGAAAACTCGACTCTACAAAAGAACTTTGAAAAAAGTTGGAGAGTTTATATTTGTTTAAATCTACTCCTAATAAGTTGTACTTGCTTGAAAAGTTTTTCCAGTTTTAAAATGGATCCTTCAAACGATCTTGATGACAATTTGGATGTCTTTAACAAACTTGTGCAAGATATTGTTAATAGTAATGAAAAGGTGTCTGAAACCTATAAAGCTATAATCCTGCTAAATTCTATGCCTGAATCATATAGAAAGGTTAAGAATGCTATTAAGTACGGTAGGGACACCTTAACACCCGAGATTGTCATAGACTCACTTAGGAGTAAGGAGATGGAGATCAAGGCTGAAAAAGAAGATAATAGGAATGATGAGTTACATGTGATGAGGAGTAGAATGAAATTAAAGCAAATGAATTTGGGTAGAGCTCAAGATAATAGTGATTCGAGTAGTGACTAGAGTGATGAGGATAGTAAGAAGAAGGGCAAAGGATGTGACAAGTCTAGTGGTAGAAGGTATTACAGTTGTGGCAAGTCTGGACACTTTATTAGGGATTGTCCCAAGAAGAAGGATAAGCAGAAGGGTAAGATGAGAGATGAGGCGAATGTGACTATAGGGTCGAGTTATGACCCTAGTGGGGTTTATTGAGTGTAAACCTAGTTACTGCATTGCATCTGTGTGTAATCCTTTTTTGCATGTGTGTGAGTGTTTGATTCTGTTGCATGTTGTATGTTACATTTTCAATATGTTTGATGTGTGTAATTGCATGAATTAAAGTGACTCGAATACTTGGTGTTTGTGTTTGCATGCATAGTGGGTTTGTGATGCATTAGCAGTAAGTGTGTTGGATGTCTATTGGTGAGGTGGAGTATAGATGCCTAGGGGTACACTGTGGTTTGTACCGGGGGATGTGGAGTGTTACATTTGGATCACGAGTGGAGATGTGATCAAATGTCTGGAATCCTTTATCTGAAAGAGACCCTGATAAGGTGGAGTGTGAGAGAGGGCACTTCTATTAAATCTGTTAGGTGGAGCCCCATTATCCACATAGTTTGGAAAAAATGATGTGGTGATAAAGGATTATCTCGAGAACTTAGGATCTATTGTGACTCACCAGTTAGACATGAGTTGAGTGATTAGCCTAGTGAGCATGGTGGAGTGATGAGCGGAGATATGTGTTTTCGAGGTGGGAGTAACAAGGAATGTGATAGGATAAGTGTGGTAAGATTTTTTTTGTGGGGTCATTTATGCATTGTGGCATGTGTTGGCCTGTTGATTAGCTTAGTGTTAATTTGTGGTTCTGTGTGAACATGTTTGAAAAGATCTATATGTATTATCCTATATTATATCTTCATCGCGAGTTTATTTGCTCTTGACTGTTCACTGTAATTAAGTGCTTCTATTTGGGTGTTCTTGACCTTAGCCCTGATGAGTGTATGGAGCAGGTATGGTATGTGTTTTCAAAACGGAAACATGAGGTAAGGTCTGTGAAACCAACTTTATTGGTTACCTTGATTATGCAAGTATAAACTGTGTGTTTTGTTTTCTTGCAGGTTTATTGGGAATCAAGGTGGAGATTGTTAGATTTTTGATACCCAATAATCCCGGGCAATGATGTTAAACAGTGTCAGATTATATTTCATAGGCTTCGGCCGATGAGTGAAATAAATATCAATCAATCAATCTATATGGTCGACCCGAAAGCAACATGGGCCACTAGTTGCAGCTTAATTGTATTAATGTTGCATTGGCCCAAATTCACCTATAGGACGGCTTTCTTATGTCTTGACCCGTTTTCTTTGTGATAGGCCCATTTGTTGGTCCATGACCCAAGTTGATATACCTAACCTAAGCTATATATATTCACCCTTTCTTGATAATTCACGTGTGTGTTATTTTGCCCCTTTTTTGAGAGAAAAGCTATTGCTTCTTGTGTTATTCTCTTTGCCTTTGTGGCTCTAGCAAATCACCACCTCTTTGAGTTCTTCTTGTTGTTGGTAAGGAAGGAGAAAGCAACCATAGGTGGATTGGTGTTATGGGTTGTATGTTTTAGATTGATTGGTTGATTAATTGGTAAGTGAACTGAGCCCGAAATCCACGTTTTAGAGGAGATTTTCTCTACAGACTGATTTCTTCCAAATCAAGAGAAAACTAATATGACTAGAGAAGTAATCCAGAACTAAGCCAAAGATGTTTTTTTTCTAGAAAATATACGGTGAAATTAATTCAAAGTTCAACTTCTCAATTGGTTGGCTAGATTGGTTCAAGGCAAAACATGGAATTAATTCTTATTGAAAGTTTGGTGAAAGTGGTTCGAATGTCATGGAGAATATTGAAGATGCTTTACCGAAAATATGAGATAAACTAGACCAAATTGTTTGGAAGTATATCTACAATATCGATGAAATAGAGTTATCGACTCTAAGAAGAGCATTCTCTTCCTACAATGAAATAGGGAGGATGCAAGAAGGATAATGAGAGAATTATTGTTGTTGTTGCAATGGCGGTGGTTCAGACAAAGTACCTCTTTATATTATTGATAAGTGTGCGAATCCTAAATGCTTTAAACATGTGAATTTGTGCAATCAAAGTTGTCATTATCGAGCAAACAAGAAAGCATGGATGATTTTTTTACTTTTTCAAGAATTTATTTGTTGGTTTGACAAAAGAATGAATGGGAGAATGATCATGTGCCCATCCAAAGGTTATTCAAAGCTTGATGAATGTTGAACTATATTTCTTACCTCTTAATTAATACCTCGTCAAAAATTTAACCATGTGATGATGGGATAATTCGAGCATTGAAAACTTATTCTAGATGTCAATTTTATGCTAGCATCTTGGGAGCTATGAGGCACAAGCAACAAATCCCAAATTTTTTTTAAATTTTGAATACTATATGGCTTGGACCATTGATGTTGTTACGCCTCGCCACACATGGCTCCACGTGGATGACCCGCTGGTACCACGGACCCCACTCCTCAAAAGCTCAATGTCCATAGGCCCAGATTATCGAAGCCCGCCTTATCTTCACTAAAGGCTACACAATTGGGCCTCGGACAACAGACACGTTCGTCAGCCTCGGGTACTATGAGTTCTATGGTATGGGGTATACAATTTTTTTACCTAAATTCGGCTAGTCGTTTGGGGGTCATGCTTGAAGGAATCTTGGGTAGTCTCTAAGATGTCCTAAATCTCCTTAGCATTCTCACACATCGACACTCTCCTAAACTCCTCAGGAGACACAGCCATAAACAAGGCATGGATACCCTTACTATTCCAATTGCACTCAGGTAACTCTTTTTTGGTCCAAAGAGAAATATCAATAGGAGTAACAACTCCAGACACGGTGGTAGACGGAGCACACCAACCATTCTGTACACAAACCTATATGCACTCATCTAATGACTTAAGAAAGGCTCTCATCCTAACTTTCCAGTACGCATAATTGGTTTCATCAAAATAAGGCGATATAGACAGTGATATACTTATCTAGACAAATATGTGGGCCAGGAAACGATTTCAGGCTCTAATACCACTTGAAAAATGCACAGTTCGACCCAACTACACCTAAACAGGGGTGATTAGATGTAAATGCGAAATTTAAAGATTAATTAACATGCAACAAGTCGCAAGTTAGTTATATCTAGGTGGTTAATCAATCAATTCAATTTCTCCTAAATTTAAATACCACAATCAATCAAAGCAGTAAATAAGACGAAAATAGTTCACGGAGAAACTCAACGTGGGAAAAACTCCCGGCGCTTTACCAATAAAAAATTCACTATAAACGTATTGATAAACTTACAGACCATAGCAAAGTTAACGACATGAGCTTTCTGATCTCGTGACTGAAATTTAAAGCAGCCTTCTAGAATGTGCACATGAATACTAATCTTGGCTCTTCTTGTAAAGCAATTCTCCTGGAATGAGCACACAATCTCCTCTCCTGACTCTTCACGAACATTTATTTCCTGCGGATCTTGAAATGAACACCTTGTACTTCAATAATCTTCCTTAAACTTCAACTCCTTGAAAGAACCAAGTGAAGATTGCTCATTGGTGTTTGATTTGGTTGTTTGATGTTTTCACAAGGTTTGGCGCAAATCACAAAGGTGGATTGAACTAGATCTAAGATCTTTTGAATGTATTCTCTCAATGAATGCAACATTCAATTTTTGGTTCGAAAATAATGAGGCGCCTCTATTTATATGTTGGATGTTTAGGTAACGTGATGCGTCCCACATCGGTTACAGAATATCTCCTGGGCTGGTTAATAAGGCAAGGTCCAACCCTTTCCCTTTGAGCGCGCTTTTGGGGAAAGTTAGGGGTTCTCGTCCTTATCATTTGGTATCAGAGCCATCACTCTGTTGGCCGGTGTCGCTTAGGGTTCGACGGATCGCCGACCGAGGCGGTCGGGTCTTAAGAGGGTGGGGATGATGCGTCCCACATCGGTTACAGAATATCTCTTGGGCTGGTTAATAAGGCAAGGTCCAACCCTTTCCCTTTGAGCGCGCTTTTGGGGAAAGTTAGAGGTTCTCGTCCTTATCATAATGTGGCCCAAGTAAAAATCTCAAAAATAAAAAATTATGTTTGGCCATAAAATACTGTCGCTCGAGCGTGGAATTGTTTTGCTCGAGCGAGGGGTCCGTCGCTTGAGTGACGGTTGAGCGAAGGTCGGGAGATCAATGTATTGTTGCATTCGCTCGAGCACAAGTTCGGTGTGCAGCTAGCGAAAATTCGGCGTATATCCTTCTTATTCCAATAATGGACCACAAACCCTATTCTAACCTACAAGCTATGAAACTTTACAATTAAGTCCCTCAACTTTTATAAATGTTCAAGTTGGTCCTTTTGGTCACAGAATTGTCAATACAAAATATAAATCTAACACTTACTATTAGAAGACTTAGAGTATAACACAACATACGAGTGCTCAAATTGAAAGTAGAAGGCATCAAATTGTATCGGATGCAAAGGGCCTAATACAATCTGCATAGGAGGCATAAAATATTTTGGTTTTATGTGGCCTCATATTTTAAACTCATTTCATCAACTTTTATCGAAATCTATTAAAAATCTAATCTTTAGCTAAACCACGGTTAAGAATTTTATTAAGAAACAAGAATAAAGCACAAAGGAGGGGGATTGTGCCAAGACATCCTAAAAAGAAACAACAAATAAAAGAAGACATCACTCCTAATTGAGAGAAATTAGGGCTAAGTAAACCTGATTGAAGTCAATTAGGTGTTAATAAGAAAGACAAAGAGAACGTCTTGAAGTTTCAAAAGCAAGAGAGACAAAAGAGCTGTACACAAATTCAACTAACGCCCTCTTGATTTAGGTCTAATCAATATTTGATGCTTGAGCTCCTTTTTGCAATGAACTTGAATTATATCGATTGGATCGGTTCGGAGAGAGTTGGAGTCCAGAGAATGACGACGAGATTCAAGGTTGGGATGATAACTGTCCCTCAAAAATCTTTTGAATTATCACATATAAGGAAATTGATTTTTTTTCCCCTCAAAATGCAAACTACCCGCATTTTTTTTTTTCAAATTATAACTCGCAAAATCATCAAACTCATTCACACGTGCTTAATAATTGTTTTTATATCTCTAGATATTGATGCAATCAAACCAACATGTTGAGTTGGCATCTATTTTTTTAACAGAAAATCCTACATGAAATAACGGATTGACGACTTCACTAAGAGTGCGTTCGATTATCAATATTTTTCACGAAAAATCTCATTTTTTCACCAAAATTCCTACTTTTGTGCTTTTTGAATGATTTTTTTTTCCATGAAAACATTTTTCTACTTTTGGTGAAGTGACCATATTTTCCTTGAAAACAAATAAAGTACTTTCTTTAGGTGAAGTATGTTTTTTTATTTTCCCAGTAATTCACCATTTCTTTCTTTCTCATCTATTCATTCTTTCTCTCATACAAGTATAATATTTTATAGGTTGAAAAATAAAATTAATCAAACACATTTAATTGACAATTTTCAAGCAGATAATTTCTAGACAATTCAATTGCCTAAAATTTATTTTTCTTTCTATATAAATTTTATGCTCGCAATCAAACACATCCTAAGTGCATATTCAGTGGCATTTAATGAAATTAACCCAAATTTTAATTTTGTTATCATTCTGATTGGATGAAACTAATCCAAATTGAAAACATAGGTACCATTTTCATTGGATTTCTTCTTTTTCTTCCCTAAAGGAAAGAAAATGATTTCTTCTTTTTCTTCCCTAAAGGAAAGACTCTAAAGTATTGATTACGTATAAATTATAAACATTTTTTTGTATGTTCAATAGAGTGAATGAATTGATTAATATTAAAATAAAATAAATCATTTTTATTATTATAATATTCAATCATGTTAAATGCTACGTACCATAAATAAACATGCAAAACCCGTTGTCTTAAATTTTAAATTTTTTATTGATTTCTTGTTCAACGCTTGAGGCCACTTTGGAAGTTAAAACTTAAAACCCACTATTTTTCGTTTTTCCTTTTATTAATATTTGCCATATGAATTTTGGTTTCTTTATAGTTTCTTACTTATTCTCTCTACTTAAAAGAAGTATGCGGTTCGTACAATAGTAGCAGCTCCATTGATTTGTCAAAGGGTAGAATAACCATAAACGTGTAGTTAGTTAAGCGATCTGTGGTGTTGCAACTGTACAATATTTGACTGGTGCTTCGCTTGTGCACCAGTAATGCAATCATAATCTCACACAAAATATAAATCAACAAAATTAAAAAGGGGAAAAATGTATTTAAATCTTTTCCCCAGCTTTTGCAACAAGCTCTTTTCGTTTATTATATATTTCAGTAATCAAAACCCTATTCCTCAAAAAAAAAAAAATTGTAATCTACGTTCTCCCTGCTGATTAAGGTGAGTCTTGAATTCCCTCTTCGTATTATTATTATTATTAAAGTTTTTCAAATTTTTGCTTGTATTTTAAGTGGTTTTTATAGTTATATGATTTTTTTTTTTTTAAAGTGTACATAGTTTTTAATATTTTTCCCTGTAGCCTTTTGGATTATAGTACTGGCGATCGGTTACATCGCGCTGTAATTTTACCATGTATTCTAACTTGCTTTTAACGTTCCCAAATGCTGGTATAATTGTACCTTGTTACGTATTGGGAGCCAATTTTACAAGAAAAGAAGAAGCTTCTGGAAGATATTTTCATTTAGTTACAATTTTTTCAGATAAGGTAGAAAAAAGTATTAAAATTTGATTAGAAGTGATAATCTTTAGAATCTATTATCTATGTATGATTTGTTGCTTATTACTGTAATTACTATGCAAAATTCATGTTTAAGACCGGAACAAATTTATTCTACTTGGTATAGAAAGTGTAAGGGTCCAGATTTATTCTCCATGACACTTGCAGTAGAATGCACAGTTTTGTCAATTCCTATATTTTTGATGCTTCGGGGAATTCCTACGGATTGGATCGATAGCAATTCTTCAATGAGGCCAGGGATGAATTGAACGACTGGATCTTGAATTAGATTGGACTGTCGACGTGGGGCTTCTTGATTGGTGCTGGAACACTTGCGAATAATTAAAATTATTAATAAAGAAAAGTTATGGATTTCATAAAGCAATGAGAAAATGCAATCTAAAGTATTAGAATGGATATCCATGAATAAAACCCTGCTATTTTTTTTTACACTAGGTGCACTAAGTAAACAAAAAAGAATGCATTGTACGACCAAAAAAATAAAATAAAAATTTGTGAGTTCTTTGAAAGTAATTTGATCTCTTTGATGAGATGTGGATGTCATCAACATTTTTTAAATCTCTAACATATGGTCAAGGTAGTTTTTAACGTATGTTTTTGTGGATCGTGTGGGACAAGTGTTAATGTGTTACGCAGGATTCACTTCAAGGCGGTTCAATGTAATTACTCCTTTTCTTTTCAGTGAGAAAAATTTGAAGTACTAGAATAACAATCCTTTGATAGAGGGCTGTGGGGAGAAGAATATGTATCGCTTGGACTAGATGATGTGGCTTTTTACTTTTTGTGATGGGAATTGGACTACAGATTTATAAGAATAAATAAGTTATTGTATGTGATACTATATAGTTTTCGTTTCGTGATTATTGTTTTCAGAATGTTTTAATTGGTTTTTGTATAAATCAACTCGTATGAAACATTTTAGTTGTTTTCATCCATCGATCGAAGATATCCCTGTTTTCCATCTTTGTTCTTTCTTTACTTGGTGATCTTCACAAATTATGTTGAAAGTTTTTTCTGTTTCTAACTCATCAAATTGGAATCAATAATGATGTTTTTCAATCACTGGAATCGGTCTTAGGTTACTTTAAAAATTGTTTCCCGAACTCACCCCATATGTCTGCACCATTTGATTTGTTAGTTCACTTTCCTTCCTTTGACAGCTTCACGATCATTTCAAGACAGGCGCTTTCTTATGGCAAATCTTAAAGAAAACCAGGAACATGGGTGGATAGAAAAAGTGAAATCAGAAGGTTCTGTTCCACTGCTTGAGCCAGACCATTGTCCAAATGGTTGGGCTTCTCCTTCTGGAGATGTTTTCAAGGTTAGAGGGCCCGAATATTTAATGACAAAGTCTAAGATTCCTGGTGGTGATTATCTTCTTAAGCCTCTTGGTTTTGACTGGATTAAGGGACCAATGAAGATTTAAGAGATCTTGAATAATACAAAAAGTCGTGTTAGGAGAGCTCTTGATGATGAAATTTCGAAGGATCGTAAAAAGCCTTTCGTTTGGGCTTTCAATTTGCAAGTCCCAATTAAGGAAAACTACAGTGCTGTTGTATATTTTGTGGAAATGGCACCAATCCCTGAGGGTTCTCTGATGGATCGGTTCCTAAAAGGGGATGATGGATTCAGGAATTCAAGATTAAAATTGATAGCCAATATTGTCAAAGGCCCATGGATTGTGAGGAAAGCAGTTGGAGAGCAGGCTGTCTGCATTATTGGTCGAGCAGTTACTTGCAAGTATTGTCTAGGAGAAAACTTTATTGAAGTTGATATAGATATTGGATCTTCAGTGGTTGTAAATGCGATTGTTCATCTAGCATTTGCTTACATAACTACACTTACTGTTGACTTGGCTTTTCTCATAGAGGGTCAAACTGAATCAGAGCTTCCAGAAATAATCTTAGGAGCCGTTAGATTTTCTGAGCTCAACACTTCTTCAGCAAGGCAAGTTGAACTGCATTCTAAGAAGAGCATGATATATTTGCAGTCATCTCTTCAAACGAGATTTTGGAAATCACTTGGTCAGGGCTTCTCCCAACTTATTTAGCCAGGTGGTCAAGAAAGTGAGTCCAACTCTCATAAGGCACATGTCAATGGGGATGTTGATCACAAAAGTAATGCAGATGCTGACAAGTTATAGGTATTACTTTTTGGACACAATTAAATTCCCAATGAAAAAGTAGCATTGTATTAGCTAGCATACTCCTAGAGAGTATTAAGTTACTACTGAACTTTAGAAAGTTGCCTCCAGCTTGAAGAAATTATTGCATTTCTGTTTTGAAGTTTGACATCATTGCTAGTAGCTGGGAAATGTAGCTGAAAATGACCCACACCAACAAATAAACCTTATTTTAAATAAATTTGGGATCAGATACCTGAAACATCTCAATCACTGTTGTCGACCTTCTCTCAATTTATACTGAGTTGGTGTCATGTCCGCTTGCTATAAATATTCATTTCATACACACGCACGCACCCCCCCTCTCTTCTACTGCGTAAATTATCAATAACTGCAATTTGAGCAAGTTTCAATAGTCAGTCAAATACTTTGTGTGAAATTGTTGTGCAAGCTTTCATATTTATAATAGCCAACTTTGAGTTTCAACTGTTAGAAGATTATCTTTCTCAGTTTGTCAGCAATATTAATCTCATATAATCTAAAATTCAATATGCTTCTTGGATGATCTAAATTTGGATATGCATGTTCAAATCAACTTTACTTATTACCTGATTGTTTTCAATTTGACGTTTCTTTTGGAATGTATTGATAACATGTAGTGTATTGAAGATCACTATTTCCTCAATTGTACAAATCATATCTGAACTAGATATGCTTTTTTTTTCCTTCCTCCTCCTTCAAGCATTTTGAGATTCTTTTCTCGTGCTATTCTTTATAAATTTTGAATCTTTTGACCATGTTATCCTGATATTTGTTTCTCAATGCCTTGGCTTCAAAAATTCCCCAACCTTCAAAAACATCAGCGTCAATCGTTCAAACTTAGCGACCACATACTTGCTAATATTACGTTTTAACTTCCTTGTTATATCTTTTTCTTTAGTCAAATAATATCATCCTTTACCACTGTAAAATTGTTGTGCATAAACACTATACAAATCCACTAAGGCGAGATGTCAATGAATAACCGTTTAAATTCCTGTTATGAAATTTGACTCAGGTGGTTAGGCCCGCAACCATCTTTCAAAAGAAGATATGGAACCCTACATTTAGTGCTTGTGATTATTTGAAAAGTGATTTTGTTTTGGAGGATATGTGGTTAAAATGTTATGGAAAACTTGAATTTTATTTATTTTGGAGATGTGTGTGTTTTAAAATGAATGTGGTGTCAATTGATTTTCAATAAATCACTTTCAAACAAGGGCTTAGAAATGGTCTCAAACTTTGGGGGTGAAGCTCGGTCGAACGATTTTTTGACGTGTATTTGCATTTGGTCAATTGCTTGGTTGAGATTTAAATTGAACCCCCTTAATGATTTTTCTTTTATACCTTTAGAAGAGATTAATCAGTTTGTCACTTGCCGGTCCTGGTCATGATATCGCATTGTCGCCCATTAGAAGAGATTATTATATTTTGCAGTTTTTCGAAGTGCACATTGAGCCTTCAGCTTCCATTTTCCCAATTGCATGTTTTACTTGCTTCATGTATATTTATTGTGTGGTACAAGTAGGGGGTTATTTAGCCCGTTTGAGGGTAGCAATATATCACTGGATTTTAGCACGAGTCTTAGGTCTTTTCCGTTGTTCATCAGTTTCAAAATTCTTTAATTTGTAGATGCCAAATCGTAGTTCTTCTAAAACTCTACTGATATTTATATTATGAATGACATTGCAATTGCATCCTATAATGAATTCAGTAATGTTTTCCCCTTGTTTTAATTTTTGTTTACAGGCCCCTTGTTTTACTTTTTGTCTACAGGTGTTGAAATATGTAGAATGCAACTTTGGATTCTACAAGACTATAAATTATTACTGACCAAATTTTACTTTCTTTTTCTTTTTAGTACTGTTCAATCTTCCCTATCAAAACGTAATTTTACCTTTTATTAGGCATTGGAAGAAGCACAGGCACATCAAGTCGGGTTCCCTGATTTTCTTATTTGAGAAAGCAAATGCACAAGCCTCAAGATGTACAAACACACCTACCATTACCAGCCACCCTATAATATATGACTCCAGAACCAATTATGATGATCAGAAATCAAAGCTACGAAAGGTTGATGATCACATGCTGTTATATAGTTGAATGTTAAGCAGGAGAAAAATAAGAGGGTGGGAGGGGGTGGGGGTGTTAAATGTGAGTCGCAGAGAAATATCAATTAAAAAAACTAATTCATCTTAATTGGATTAGTAACTTCAATTTAATTTCAAATTCTATCACTAAATTTTAATTTAAATTTCTACAATTGTCACTTGTCATATCCAGAATAAACGAGTTTATGACATTTATGCTTTAGTGGATCCTCTATATAATCGTTATATGAATTTACCTCTATATCATAAAAATGTTTTTTAAAAAATAACTTTTAAATTTAAAGATAACGTAATTCTTATTTTACCAAGTTTGATTCTCGAATACCACGTAACGATTACGTAGGAAACTAAGTATATTTGTCCATTTGGAGAAAATAATAGTATCGTCAAATTTAAAATTAAATGAATTCAATGATCGACAAAGTGCCTAAGTTACTACAAAGCAATGATCGACAGATCGAAATCCATATAGAAGCTAAAACAAATTTGGGACAATTTCATTTTTGCATTTGCAGTCCAGACATATGAAAAATGCATTCCCTAATTTCGAAATCCATATACATGCTCAAACAAATTGAGGATTGCAATCCCTAATTCCAAATCGAACATTATGCTGCCTTGTGTTATCTTACCCAACGCAAGACAAATCACGGTGGGGGTGCAAATGTCAGGGAATGAAGAAAGTATACCTGTCGTTCGGATGGTGGCGGCCGGAAATGGCAACGGGTTCGGTGGTGGTTTCGACGCGAGCTTCGCTCAAACTATAAAGATTCGGTGGAGTGATGCTGTTTTCTCTCGCGTGCAACGATGAAGACGACTTCGGTGATTTGCGGACGACCAAAAGTGGCGACCAGTTCGATGGACGGGATTCTCGTGGTTTCGTCGTGTGTGGATCCTCTGCTTCTTCCTAAATGACAATTTCGGGTTTGGGAGGAAAAAACGTGTTTTTACAATTTCCTTTTTTTTTCCCACCATTTTCCACGTGGGACTATAAACCTCACTATAATCCTTATTGTACGAGTAGCGGAAGTGTTTGTCAAAGGGTAGAATAACCATAAACGTGTAGTCAATTAAGCGATTTATGGTGTTGCAACTGTACAATATTTGATTTATGAATGGCATTGCAACTGCATCCTATAATGAATTCAGTTGTGTTTTCCCCTTGTTTTACATTTTGTCTACACGTGTTGAAATATGTAGAATGCAGCTTTGGATTCTACAAGGCTAAAAAATATTACTGACCAAATTTTACTTTCTTTTTCTTTCTAGTACTGTTCAATTTTCCTATCAAAACGTCGTAAATTTTACCTTTATTAGGCATTGGAAGAAGCACAGAAACGTCAAGTTGGGCTCCTTGATTTTCTTATTTGAGAAAGCAAACACACAATCCTGAAGAACAATGCCATAAAAAGATGTACAAATACACCTACCAGCCACCCTATAATATATGACTCCAGAACGCCCCCGAGACATAGCTTAGTGGTGTAAACGACATGAATGAGGTAGTCTCAGCTGAGCTGACAGTCGCAGTGTGAGGGTTCGATTCCTGCCTCTTACAAGGTATGGAATTTGACTTTTTGTGGGCACCAGTATGGCAGCTCTTGTACCCTAACCTGTTGAGACACATCCCGCGATTTACCTCCTCCACAATGCTCTAGGGGTGGGGGTGGGGGTGGGGGTGGGGGTGGGGGTGGTGGGGGACTCTCAAGGTTAGGGTTCAACCTTTATATATGACTCCAGAACCAATTATGATTATCAGAAATCAAAGCTACGAAAGGTTGATGCTCATATGCTATTATATATTTGAATGTTAAGCAAGAAAAAAATTAGGGTGGGGGTGCGGGGATAAATGTGAGTCATAGAGAAATATCAATTAAAAAAACCAATTCATCTTAATTGGATTAGTAAGTTCAATTTAATTTTAAATTCTATCACTAAATTTTAATTTAATTTTAAAATTTCTACAACTGTCACTTGTCATATCCAGAATAAATGAGTTTATGGCATCTATGCTTCAGTGGATCATCTATAATCGTTATATGAATTTACCTCTATATCATAAAAATGTTTTTTTTTTTTTTTTTAAAAAACTTTTAAATTTAAAGATAATGTAATTCTTATTTTACCAATTTTGATTCTTAGATAACATTTAACAATTACGTAGGCAACTAAGTATATTTGTCCATTTGGAGAATATAATAGTATCTTAAATGAATTCAATGATCGAATTCGGACAAATTAAAATTTTGTGACTCAATTCATATTTACTTTTAAGTACAATTAAATATATTTCATAAGAAACTTAGAATCGGAATTCAAGACGAGAATGAGAGGTATTTTATATCACGACTCAATGTAATAATTGTGTTGCAGTATAAATCAAATTATACACCACTTCTTTGTAGATATACTTATTTATTCGTTAGATGTCTTAGTAGTTATATTTCTCTTTTTACTTTGTTTTTGAGTGCAAAAATTGTTGATTTGAATTGCTTGGCATTGGAAATAATTTGGCTGAATTATTCTGGACCTTACTTGTGGATCGAGCACAACACATTGGCATCTACAAATTCACTATTTCATTATTCATTATTATTTTTGAGTAAGAACAAAGCCAATGGTTCATAATTCTAATGTGGTCGAGTGTTTCTTCGTTTCACAAGAAATAGTTTTCATTGATTGATGGCAGCATTACTACGGATTAGGTCACAAATTTTACGAACGGAAGTTCTTATTTTCATATTCGGCATTCTTTATCTTAATTTTGAATCTACGTGGAAGAAAATAAGTTTCTGAAGTTAAGAGTACAACACTTTGAAGTGTGCTATGAATTCTTTGCTTAAAGAAGCTAATCAACGTGTTTCTATGCATTATGCACGTGCACGAGGGAAATGAAAATTTCTAGATGTGTAGAGTGTGTAAATAAACTTGAAGCAAAATCGAAGCCATGTTATTCCTAGACCTATGAAATAATTAAGAATTAGCAATCTCTTGACCTAAGAAATAATTCAAGCAAAACAGTATTTTAATAAACACTAAGAAATAATTAAAAGAAAATTAGTCTGGAAATAGACTAATTTGATTTAAGAACCAACAATTCCTAGACTCCCAGCAATTTGGATTTCAAACACAATACTGCAATCATTCTTGAACTACTGTTGAAAGAGAGCTAGCAAAATAGTTTGGAAATATAAAGTATTAAGAACCAACAATTCATAGACTCTCCGCACTTTGGATTTCAAACAAAATACGTGCAATCATTCTTGAACTACAGTTGAAAGAGAGCTACCTAGCTCCCTTGGGAATCTATGCTGAAGAAGTTTATTTTTGCTCAAACTCCATCAAAAATTCAAAATGCATCTTTCATCTCGAACATTTGACTAATCTAGAAAATAAATTTAGTCCTTAGTTGTCTACCATTCTTGAAGAACTCTTTTCTTTTAAATCTCATTTTCAAATACACGTTCTCACAATAAAAAATTTGCACGTAAATTTTAAAAAAAAAATCCTATTTTTTAACCACACATTATCTAAAAATCACTTTTTCAAAATTCATTTTTTCCAAAAAAAATAAAATATTTTTAGCCCCTCGTTTGGCCCTCATTATTTCAAATTATAATGGGTGAAATAATATTTTTTTTTTTAAAGAATTGGTGGTTAAAAAAAGATGAAAATGTTTTTGATTGACATGAAATGTTATTTTATGAAAAATTGTGTGACTAAAAATAAGAGAGAAAATGAAATTTAATTTGATGAGGGTATGGCATTAAATAGGGATTTAATGTACTTTGGAATAGATAGTAGGTTTAGAATAAATATAATTGACCAGCAAATAGAACACCTTGTCAAATTTAAATTGTATTAATAAATTCAACATAGTGAAAATATAAACTATTAAAAAATCCGTAGAGTTCTTTAATTTGATTTTCAATTTACCAAATGAAAATAATTATAATAACAAGTATTTACAAGTAGAAATAGCGATTTATTGGGTGTGAAATATACAACCAATTAATAACATTGCTTAGGCATATTTAATTTATATTTACAACATATTGTAAATCATTATAATGTATAACAAAAACAAATAATGAAAACTTAAGTGATTTTGCTCAATTACTTACCCCAACTGTATCCTCATAGAATGCCCCTCACCTGTAGCCACGTACCCCCACTTAGAAGGAATGTGTGCAATCTTTGACCACTCAGAATCAGGGCCTCTTTCTTCCCTTATCCTCTCCTCCATCAATGGACAGCCTTTAACATCTAATAATTCTAGCTTGGTGAGGCGCTGCATCGCTTCCTTAGAGGGCATATGTCTAAGCCTTTTTAAGTAACGCAGAGTTAAAGTATTTAGAGATGACAAACCCCCAAACCACTCTGGCAATGCTTCAACTCCAAAATCAAACAAGTTTAACCGTGTGAGCGAGGTGAGATGTTGAAGCTGATATGGCAATGAGTCCCAATGTTCCCAACCATATAAAGTTAAAGAGTGGAGAGATTTGGATTGTTGGATGCCGTCGAGAGCAGCTTGGAATGAGTTGAAATCAATTGATTTTGAGAATCCACCAAAGTGCAAACATCCTAAGTTGCTAAGAAGGCCAATTCCCTTGGGCAAACTCCTCAATTCAGGACAACGATTTATATAAAACCATGAAATACAAGGCAGTTCCCCTAAATCTATCGCAAAAGAAACAAGTTTGTCGCAGCCACACACCCATAGTAACTCCAAACACCCGGCGGACTCAATCATTTCACTTGGTAGGCTAATCAGCTCAGAGCAATTAAGAATTGTCAACCTTTGAAGAGAAGAGAGACCTTTTTGTCCAATTTGACATGAAATTGATTGCAGACTTCGACATCTTTCTATGTTCAAATCCTTAAGAGACTGGAAGCTGTGTAGATCATCAAGTAATTCTGTCAATTTGTCACAACCTATAATACTCAACTTTCGAAGATATTTCCGGCATCCTTTCGAGGGAGGAAGACAAGTGAGCGTTGATATATTCGTGATCGAGAGCTCTTCCAAAGAAGTTAGGGTGTTGCTGCCCAAAATCTTTGTCAATGGAAAATCACTATCCATAGTATGGATCCTCAATTCTTTCAAGCAAGGGAAATGACTTGGAGAAGTATTCAATTTGTGGCAATTTTCAATCTTCAAAACTTCAAGGCAAGGAAATAACTGCTCTCTGCATGTTCGTGTTTCTGCGACTGGCATCACCTCAGCTTCCGCCCACTCTGTTAGGTTTGGCATGTTCATTAGAATGAGTCTTTCAAGTGCTGGGAACATTACTCTTGTCTCTTGGCCACTGTTGCTAGAACCTGATATATTATAACTGACACCATAGAATGAAGGACCTATAGATTGTACGTTAGTCAATCCGTCCAAGGTCAGAAATTTGAGGAGTGGCAGGTGGCCAAACATGGGAATTTCTTCACAATTCTCGCAATTTTTGAAATTGACCTCAATCAATTTATCAAGTTTTAACCGTCCACTGCCATTAAGGGATACTTCCATTCTCATAGTCCATGATGGGAAGTTTGTACCTCTGAACCCTTCAATTGTTATGCTCTTCAAATTCGGGTGAGGTTGGAGGCCTTCGAGGACACTTTTATCGTTGATGTTGCCTTCCGAGACATTCTCATCATTGTTTGTTGTCCACACAAGACATAACTCATATATCTTTGGCTTTCCAACCAAATCCGCCTTCTCAGCTTCTTCTATGCCATTCACTAGTTGAAGATTGCGTATCTCCAGTTTGCCTGTAAGATTCTTCAAAAATCCTAGCTCTTCGATTCGGCAGCCTTCCTTGTCACCCACTGTAAAAAGCAATAATGTTTGAAGATGAGACAATTGTCCGATTGTAGGCGGCATCTGGAAATCTTTGTCACCAGAATAAAAGTAGAGATGTCTCAAATTACTCAAGTCGCATAGCCTATCTGGAAACCGTTGAAGGCCGTCACATTCCACAAGCCTTAATGTTTGCAAATTGTAGAGCTTACAAATAGAGTCTGGCAAAGTTTCTACACCATAATTTTTGGATGCATCAAGATATCTCAAATGTATCAACTTTCCAATTGCGGAAGGAAGAACTTCAATGCGTGCGTCACATAACTTCAGAACATGCAGGTGCTTGAACCATGGCAAAATTTCGTCAGATAAGCTGCTGCCGTAGAATAATGTGCGCAGATAACTTGCTTTTTCTTTTGTAAATGCTCGTGTTTTCTCTTCAAGTAATTGTGTAGTAAGGTATCTGACTTTAGGAATGTCGTCAGCAATGTGATCCTTTGCATTAAAGCTTTCTGAATTTGAAACAAAGCGTGCGAGATCAAGCACAAGATCATGCATCTTGCAATATATGATATTGCCATACTTCTTATCCTTTTCGGCCTCTTGCAGGAAGGACTTTTGCAACAGAATGTTAAAACATGTATTGCCTAAAGTCTCCATATTATTTTCTCGATTATCCTGAAGAAATCCTTCCGCCATCCAGAGTTGGATTAAATCTTCTCTCTCTATTAGTGAATCCTCGGCAAATATTGAACAATAGGCAAAACATTTTTTAAGTAATGGAGAAGATAAACGATCAAAGCTTACTTTCAGGACTTGCATAGCATAATTTTCATTTGCTACGAGATTTGAAAACCCAATCTCTAGAACTGAAATCCACTCATCTACTTCCTTTCCTTGCAAAGTTCCGCCGACCATGTTTGCTGCTAAAGGGAGACCTCTACATTTGCAAGCAATCTCATATCCAACTTTCTCAAATCGTTCTGGTACTTCTGCATCTCCAAAGGCCCTTGCTTTGATTATAGACCAGCATTGATCATCTTTTAATAATTCCAAACTGTATGGATCTCTGTAAGTTTTCACAATTAATGCCACTTTTAGATCACGTGTAGTCACCATGATGACATTTCCTTTATTAGGGTTAACTCCAGCCATAGTATTTTTGAAATCATCCCAAAATTGTCTATTGTCATTCCAAATATCATCAAGAACAAGTAAGTATTTTTTGCCTTTCAATTTCTTTCCAAGATTTTTCACTATAGCTTCCCTGTTGTCTCCGACAGCAGTGCCTTCCAAGCATTCCAGAATCCTTTTAAAAATTATCGTCACATCAAAATTTTGTGAGATGCATACCCAAATCCTTTCATCATCAAAATGACTCTTTGTGCTCGGATGATTGAAGACCGAGCGAGCTAAAGTTGTTTTGCCTAGTCCTCCCATTCCAACTATGGGAAGGACTGAAATAACTGCATCATTTGTGTTGGTTATCAGCTTCAAAATTTCTGCTTCATGATCTTGTCTTCCAACGACAATTGGATCAACAGTTGTGCTGTCAGTTTCCGGGGCCGGAGGCAAGGACAGAGCAAAGTCAGGAACTCTCTGGAGGCGAAGGTCACTAGCTTGTTTGTTTAGATCCTCGAAGTTGACATTTGTCTCCTTGATTTTGTGAGCCATTTTCCATCGGAATGCCAAAGGCCTATAGAAAGAGAAGTATAAGCACACTTCTGGCATCATCTGGTTCCGGATCTGTCGACGCAAATTTTCATAGTTGATCACATCCAAGACGTTATCAGCATCATACGTAACATCATAGAGTTTCTTGAGCCAGAGTTTCACAGAATTATCAGTAACTTGGCGCGTCTCAGCATCTTCCAACACTTGCTTGATCATTTCCAGCGAATCACTTAGCTTTCTTAAGTCTTTCTTGAAATTCCGCACCAGACTCAACTCCGAAGTGGCGGATGCAAGCAACTTCTCCAGTGTAACTTGAACGGTGGCACTAATAACAGCTTCCATTGTTTTGCTTTGGAATTGTGTTGTGCGTGATGGTTGATTTTGGAGAGAGAGAGAAAAGAGAGATGTTTGTGGTTTGTTATTAGTACTAAGGGATCATATAATTATTCATCACAGATGCGCTAATTATGGATTTCGAATAAATAACAATGCTAATAGATGGAAAAAGCAATGTTGTCATTAAACAGTGACAAAATATCACATGGTAGCTGGGCCCTAATGTTCCACAATGCTGCCTCTAGTCCACATATTCAAATAAACGTGTACAATGTTCTGGTATGCATATGATCAATAAACTTTTGTTTCAAGCTCCACTTAATAATGTCGGCAAGGCTCTTCGTTCTTTGTTAGGAGTTCAATGTTGGAAACTATTATTGTAATTAAAAGCATATTTTTCCTGTGTAATTTACTTGTGCTTAGATGGGATTTGACATTTATCATTTCCTTGTCTATGGATTGAAAATGTTAATACAAAGGAGGAAATTCGGGAATTTGATGAGATGGAGGAGCAAAAGTTTAAGCCATAACTATGGGAAGACTACCCTTATTACAAACTCATGCCTAAAATTAGATTCGTAAGTACTACTCAATTATTCAATAAACATAAATGAGAATTGTGACATACAAAATTAGAAATCAGGTGATTCGATTCGAAATCTTCAAGAATCGGATGGAATCCTTTTCTAAATGTGGATTTTATACACGGAATTATTAGTCGTGTCTTGACTGAGCATATCGTTAGCATTATGAGTTCTTATTTTTGAATTTAAAATTATAGTCTACACCAAGGTGACAGAAAATATATGAATTCGTTGAAAAACAAAAAAACCCCAAAAGAAGGGGAAGAAAAGTACTCAACCCACGTGATCGGCTGACCCCACCTTATACAAAATTATTTTCATGTTGAAAAGTAAAGTCTGGTACAGAAAGACTGATGATTCATATTGATGCTAAGTCTTTGCGGATGGGACCAAGCCCCTCTTTGGTGCACATTATTATTTTATTTGAAAAAATATTTGGACCGTGGTCTGTCTTTCATCGTGACACAATATGACAAGAGGCTACTAGCTTTTATTCTTTTCTTTTGCTTTTTTGCCCTTTTTTACCTCCAACCTACCAATAACCCAATCAATCTCAAAAGTCACCTTCTAACTCTGCAAATGAGGGAGGGCAGAAGTGGAAATTGGCAGGAAAATCATTAGGCGTGTTCGATAGAGATTAAAATCGAATTAAAATTGAAAAACTAGCCGTTATTGTTGACTTTTATTAGACGAGTGAGAATCAATAATAATCATATTTTCAATTTTAATTGAATTTTAATCTCTTTTAAATGGACCCTTAATATTAAAGTTTGCACGCTGGGTCCCAAATGACTGTATCATGGTATTGTGCAACGATTTGAAATTTTCTAAAAATATCGAAAAATGTGCACCCCAATACTGGGACCAAACAGTACTTGTGTAAAAATCTATTAGGTCCGTTTGATTGTGGTGGAATTGGGTGGAAAAAGAAAAATATTTTTTCCTTTTTCCACCCTTAAATTTGGTGTTTGATTGCATAATTTTTTTCATGTAATTCATTTTCACCCCTTTTCTAGATACAACCATTTAAAGCACATTTTTTATCTTTTATTTTCTTATGGGTATGGTGGAAAAATATTTTTCATCCTTTTTTTTTTTTTTTTACGTTTTGACAATGAAAACATATTCTAAATCCAATGGTAAAAAAATTTATTCATTTAATTGACAATTTGCATGAAAAATAAAGCCAAACGAAAAAAAAAAATTTAAAAAAAAAAATTTGAATTTTTTTTATATTTTTGCAATCCAAACAAATTTTAATACAGATTAAGAAAAAATTTATCCTAAAATGTAATAATTTGCATAAAAATAAAGTCAAACGGATTAGATGAAAAATTATACCAATCAAACACCATTAATTACAATTCCCTCTAAAACAAATTCTATTCAATTCAATTCCCTATCATTCATTTTCTTTCCACCCATTTTCCACCCTTACAATCAAACTGACCCTTAGCAAAATTCAGATAATTAAACGAAGAAGAACTAGACAAACTCGTAACCTCTGTGCAAGGGTTTATTTTTTGTATTATTTTTTCCTTTCGTTGATGTAAGTGAAAAATTTGTCTCTCTACAAAAGTATAGGCAAGATTATTGTGCCATGTTAAATTTTTGCGATTCGTATTTGCACTTAATTTTTGTTATGCTAAATTTATTTTTTATTTTTTCTAAGTTAGGAATAGTTCGATATATCTTAACATCGAATCAAATTGAGTGAGTAAAGAAGTTTCATATTCAACATATTTATTAAAAAAACATTTTAGAGCTGAGCTTATATAGTTTATTTGAAAGTAAATAAAAAAAAAGTTTAAAGTAAATAATCTTTTATTGATTAGAGTTTTGACAATAAAGTAAATAATTTATTATTTTCTGAAAAAAAAAATATGTTTAGACTTTAATGGTGAAGAGTCGTTGTAAATCAACTATACATTTTTTAAACTTTATCGAATCTCAATGTGTTTAATTGCGAAATCCACAGTGCATTAGCCACTGCAATGAAACACCATATATTCAAATAAAGGTGTAAAATGCATCAATAAACCAAGTGATACCTAACTTTTTTCCTAATATGCCCATTTGACGCCCATGTGCTTGGGGCGACCGCTCCTCACTCTTCTTCAATTGTTTATCTCTTTTCATATGAAATCGTTTATGTAACTCTAAATATGAAATGATGTGACTCGTATGGATGGTTGTAACTCTTGATAAGTATATTTTCAACATCTATAAATAAGATTTATAAGATCCATTATTCCCTTGTTATTGTATAATAAAACTATCATTTGCATCTTTTTCTTGCATTAACTTGTTTTTAATTCTTCATTCTAGAGGACAAACATATATATCGTGTATAAACGTCTTTAATCCTTGGAATTCGGATTGTATTTATAGACATACAACACAGACAATATAGTGACTTCATTGTATTTTGAAAGTAGCAAAACAATTTAAAAGAACGTATCAATATTTTACAAATTTTAATTTTGATTTTAAAACGCTGGAAATTAATTCTATAATAGTTGTTCTTCTTTTAAAAAATGGGTCAAAAGAAAGTGTTGAAGCACAATTATAGAGGGTTTGGTGAGAAAATTAAATATCTTTTGTGTGGTAGGTGAAGATGAGATCTAGTGGTTGAATATTACTCCCTCCTCTCATTCATTGGTCTTGATGTTTTTATGTACATCTTTTCTCCTTAACAAAAAAAAAAAAACCAAGACAGGATCAGTAATATCATTTTAGTCATGGATGAATGAAGGGAATTTAAAATTTTAGCTAACAATTCACATTTGATTTTTCAATAAAAATGTGAGTCAATTTTTTAACATTATGAATTTTGAAAATCAAAACTCTTATGGGGCGTTTTTTTTCGTGTTTTGAGTTTTGAATTCATTTTGTGTTTTGGGTGTCTATTTTGAAATTATTAAAAACTCGTTCTTTTTGTCGTTTTGAAAAAATATTTCTCAACTCGTGTTTTTTGACTTTTGGCAGTTTTGTGAAGAAAACAGTCAAAACGTAAAAAAGTTGTTTTCTGTTTTCTTCACAAAATTTTCAGCCATTTTAAAAAATTCGTTTTCGAAAATGGAAAAGAGAACGCATTTTCAATATTTTAGAAAATCGAAAACAGAAAACGGCCCGAAAATAGCAAAGAACGCCCCCTAAATATTCAAAGTTCAATTTCGAAATAATTTTTCGAAAAAAAAAAAAATAGAAGTAGCAAACATTTTAAAAGAACCAGAAACTTTATTTTGTATTGGTATCAATATTTTACAAATTTTAATTTTAATTTTAAAACACTGGAAAATAATTCTATAATAGTTGTTCTTCTTTTAAAAAATGGGTCAAAAGAAAAGGTTGAAGCACAATTATAGAGGATTTGGTGAGAAAATGAAAGCTGTGTGGTAGGTGAAGATGAGATCTAGTGGTTGAATAACACCTCATGCTCACTAAAAATATATTAAATTTTTATTGACTGTAAACTATTGAACTAAAAATTATATTTTACTATATTTACATAATCATTGCACAAAAATTAATTTCTCTGGCCTACTTTAAGGGACAATTCATCGACCGTGGAATACAAGAAATAACATATTTTTTGTCACATCCAATTCAAAATAGCAAATTTACATTGATGCCCCATATATGATGCTTCATAGAATTTAGTCCTACAGCATAAACAACAAATAAAATGTGTTCGCTAATTAAGTACACCAATTTACTCCAGAATAATCAATTAAAAATGGAGCAAATCACATAATATCTTTTCCTCAAAACATAAAAATTACAGACAACCCCTGTCTTTTAAAAAGACTTCGATCTTAGTATAACTTTTGTATATTGCCCGACAATTTTATGTTATACGCAATTATATTAAAAGTATTATATCTCTTTTCTTATTTTTTTTTTTTTGTCGATCAAAATAAATTGTATTACTTTTAAAGAGTTTATCATATAATTTACTATTTTATGGAAAAATATGTAAATCAACTATACATTTTTTAAACTTATCGAATCTCAATGTGTATAATTGCGAAATCCACACTGCTATGAAACGCCAGACCTTAATATCAAATGGTAGCTGGGCCCTAGATGTAACATGATGATGCTGCTACTCCACATATATTCAAATAAAGGTGTAAAATGCCCCCCGGGGCACATCCAAAATGGCAAAGACCGTATGTGTTGAAGCTTGCTAATCTAGCGTGAGGAGTTCGAATCCTGGGAGGAGCAGCCAAGTGATGTAAAACATTTGAGCAGAGCAGCTTGGTGTTGTAAGATCCACGGAGGAGGGTCTCTTGGGACAACAAATAGAAGGGTGCACGAACACTAGCTATGGAGGGCATATCCCGCGATTTATCTCCTCGGGCTGGAGAGGGGCCAAAGGCTCGAGGTCCAAGATTTAGTCTGACGAAGTTGGGACACCTGAATATAAAAAAAAAAATAAATAAATAAAGGTGTAAAATGCAACAATAAACAAAGCGATAACTAACTTTTTCACTAATATAGGGGGCCCCAGTACCTCTCGTTATTTCACATTTTGGATCATTATTCAACCCAACTTGATAGAAACAACTGTATCCACTTCTGTTCATGTCAAATGTCAGAGAATCCAAAGAAAAACACTGAACCATTGGAACCCATTGGCATATATACCCTCCATTTTACTTGTGCATTGCCATTCTTACCCTTGCCGTCACTCAACCAAATGGAAAAACTAAGGGTACAAATGTCATTTTCCGCATTAACCAATTTAGTAGTCAAACCCATGTAAACCACATAATTATCATCCAGACGTGGGGCTCGGCCTGTTTGAAAAAATTGAAAAAGGTTTTTGATGGGGCCAAAAGGGAACTAGATATGGTTAAATTACTTTACATTATTGGTCTTCATTATTTCAAATTTCAAATTTCAAATTTCAAATTTCAAATTTCAAATGAAATGAATGGTAATTTTTTGAATTATGTATGATTAAATATAAATGAATTTTTTTTTTAATTTAGGTGTAATATTATTTGAGTTAAAATGACTTAAAATGAAATTGAAAGAAATCACTATCCAAAATCCACAAGGATTATATATCTATAAATGACAGCATTAATTGAGTAATGGCCTTACATCTACTGTACAAAAAATTGAAAACACAAAAAGAAAGGGAGTAAAACATGGGCCACGTTAAAATAATTACGCTTGTCTGATGTGCTTGTTTTCAGAAGGATAATTGACACAAAATGTCCTAACCTTTCACGTTTATTGTGAAAAATATCCTTACTTTTCATTTTTTTAGCACAAAACGTCTCTACCTTTCAAATTCTTTACGTTGAACATCATTTTCACCATTTTTAAACTTAAAATGACCAATATACCCTCATATTTAAATAAAATAAAACAAAACAAAAATAAATAACAAAATGTAATATAGGCCCAAATTTTTTAAAAAGTGCAAATAACCCATCAAACTTTACATTCTTCCCACATCTCCAAAGGTTTTCTACTGTTCTGGAATCATTGGTGGTGTCAAAATTTTCGAATTCTGCCCAAAAATGCATAAACAGTAGCCTCGGTTTGCATGCAACGTGGCACAAAATCCAATGTTATATTTTCGGCCAAATTGGTAGTACCCCTAACGTTTTTGGGCCTTCTAGATCCAATGGTGATGTCAATTTGCTCAAATTCTGCCCAGAAGGTTTAAAATCAAATTCGCGCCGACCGAAACTTGGAGTGGATAATCCATAAATTGGTTTGATTCTCTAAGTAATTGGTGCAATTGACTCATGGGGAAGAGCATTACCAACCTGAATTGCAGTTATTAAGCTCGAATTTGACGTTTGGAGCAATATAGAATCATCAATTAAATCGTGAGAAGTCGGGATTTCAAGCGGATGAACTGCCCCAACTAATTCGCCCATTTCCAGACCAAATTGGTAAAGACCCATGGGTGGAATAGCTTCACCATGAAAAGGCGAAGCCAGCCCAGGTGGTCCGTGATCATTGGGACCACCACCGGCGCCGGAAAAGGCAGTTTCCGGCCGCGACAATGCTGTTTCGAAAAATGGCTCACGATTTTGATTTTCTGGTCCGTTTGCTGTAATTCGACATCAATGGACGCGTCTTGGAGAGATCTAGTGTCCTGTGGAGTGTAATTGCAATGGACATCCATGGATTGGGTCGAATTTGGGAGAAAGCCGTGCGTAGGGGCGATTTTTTGGTTGAATTTCTGGCCGATTTTGTTGTTTGTTTTGGCTGAATTATGTGTAGGGTTGTTAGTGGCTATTGGGGGGACAGTGGTGGAAAAAAATTTGGGGGCCATGGTGGCCGGAAATAGGGTTCCATGTTTTGTGGCACCTATGGTGAAAATCTCCTAAAGTTTGATGAGTTATTTGCACATTTTTAAAAGTTTGGACCTATAGTTACATTTTGTTCTTTATTTTTGTTTTGTTTTATTTAAATAGGAGGGTATAATGGTCATTTTAAGTTAAAAAATGGTGAAAAGGATGTCCAGCGTAAAGAATTTGAAAGGTAGGGATATTTTGTGCCAAAAAAATGAAAGGTAGGAATGTTTTTCACAATAAACGTGAAAGTATGGACGTTTTGCGTCAATTACCCTTTTCAGAATAATTGATTTTTGGAGCTTTTAAATGAGCCCTACTGCTGTCATTTTGATTGAAAACTTGTCATCTCAATTCAATTGTAATTGCATTTTGTTCCAAATGCCTTTTTTGCCCTTAATTGAGAGGAGTAGTCATGTTATTTTTCTAGATATTTGGAGGGTGAAATAGTCTGATAAAACACTCCTCACCGACTATACCTAATCAAACAATCACTGTATTGTGTCCTTTTATTTTATTATAAAAATTCTGACCAAATCTATCAAAATATATAGGCAAATGACAAAAGTGGACTCATTTCAACATTCCAAAATTCAATTATTTCTCAGCCCCTGTTTGTGGCATTTAAAAGTCAAAAACAAAGTTTTAAATAGTAAATTTATAGAGAATGTGTGATCAAAAAATAAAGAAAATTTTAATTTTACGTGTATAATATTTTATTATGTGATTGAAAATGAATATTTGAAAAAAGAGTTTTTAGATAATAGTTGTCATACGAGGGCTCAATACAAATTCACCAAAGACAAGTGCAATTGTTGTAGAAAAAAAAAAGGGTTAATTTCAGAAATGGTCACTGAAATTACAGGAAAATTACAAAATGGTCACTGAAGTTCAAAACTTTCAGTAACGGTCACTGAAGTTTCGGGCGCTTTCAAAAACGGTCACTGAAGTTTGGAAAATTTTCAAAAACGGTCATTGAGTTACAAACACTTTTTCAGTTTTTTTGTGACTTTTGCGGCAACTTTTTTGCCACTTCCGACCACCGAAATCGCCAAATTTTGATACCATTGGAAAGCCCACAATGTCCTCTTCAATTACCACCCAAAATCTTCTCGTAACTCCAAGGGATTCGACCGAAAAATTGCCGCAAATGTCGCCCAAAAAATCTGAAAATCTGGGCAGATTTTCAGATTTTTTGGGCGACTTTTGCGGCCATTTTTCGGCGACTTCCGACCACCAAAATCGCCGGATTTTGATATCGTTGGAAAGCTGACAATGTCCTCTTCAATTACCATCCAAAATATCCCCCCAACTCCAGAGCATTCGACCGAAATAAGCCCACAAAGTTAGCATCCCGAATCTGGGCAGATTTTCGCCTTTTTGGGTAGCCGACTTTGTGGGCTTATTCCGGTCGAATGCTTTGGAGTTGGGGGGATATTCTGGATGGTAATTGAAGATGACATTTTCAGCTTTCCAAAGGTATCAAAATCCGGTTGTTTTGGTGGTCGGAAGTTGCCGAAAAATCGCCGCAAAAGTCACCCAAAAAATCTGAAAATCTGGGCAGATTTTCAGATTTTTTGGGCGACTTTTGCGGCAATTTTTCGGTCGAATCCCTTTGAGTTAGGGGAATATTTTGGATGGTAATTGAAGAGGACATTATGGGCTTTCCAACGGTATCAAAATTTGCTGGTTTCGGTGGTCGGAAGTGGCCGAAAAGTTGCCGCAAAAGTGCTTGTAACTCAGTGACCGTTTCTGTAAATTTTTCAAACTTTAGTGACCGTTACTGAAAGTTTTGAACTTCAGTGACCATTTTGTAATTTTTCTGTAACTTCAGTGACCATTTCTGAAATTAACCCAAAAAAATCATTTTTCAGTAAACTCATCCCATACCTGTTTGAGATACAGTCAGTTATGCCAATTTTTTGAAAACACGGTACTTTTAAAATAAACCAAAAGTCTATTGTACCATTTTTTTTTTATAATATTCCAGAAATATTGATAGGCCCCACAAAGTGAATTGATTTTCAAGTGCCTCGACATAAGGTTTCGGTGACAAGACTTCGATTTTGAACAAGGAACATCGGTTTCAGAGTGAACGCTTCGGTTTCGTCCAACAAGACACCTCGGCAATGACTTCGGTACTTGATTTGAACACTTCGGTCGAAGGGGATTTCAGCCATCTTTGGTTATCTGCTTGCCACGTGTCCCGTCATGGTCCTCCCATGTCTCTTAAACAGAGATCTCCTTTTAATGGAGTAACAATGTATGATCTATAATGGTTACTTTAACCCATCTGGATATTGAGAATACAGTAGCATTGATCCAGCATTGGGTTTTTAGTGTTTGCGTATATATTTGTTGATCGATATAATTGTAGTTGCATGTTAGATGACATGGTTTATTTTTCATTTCAATTGCACAAGAGAGTAGACAAATTTGAACTTAGGGTCCGTTTAATAGAAAGATGGAAAATAGATGGCAAATAAAATGTTTGGCAAGGAAGTGATTTGCCTAGAATTTGTTTTGGAGGGAATTGTAATTAATGGTGTTTGATTGGTATAATTTTCCACCTAATCCGTTTGACTTTATTTTTCATGCAAATGGTTACTTTTTGGGATAATTTTTTTACAATCTGTATTAAAATTTGTTTGGATTGCCAAAAAGTAAAAATAAAAAATAAAAAATTTCATAAATTTTTTTATGTTCGTTTGGCTTCGTTTTTCATGCAAATTGTCAATTAAATGGATAAAAATTTTTACCATTGGATTTAGAATATGTTTCCATTGTCAAAAAGTAAAAAAAAAAAAACCCAACAAAGTGAAAAATAAATTTCCACCAAAATCATAAGAAAATATTTTTCTACTTTTGTGTTTCAAGGGATTGTACATTAGAAGTTGGTGGTAAACATTTTTCATGGCAAATTTGGCTAATCAAACAACCAAAAGTAGGAACTAGGAAAATATTTTCCTAATTCCATGACAAATTAAACGAATCAAACATGCCCTTAATTTTCTTTTTAATCTTATCTGATATTTTGTACGTTGGCTTTTTAAGTTCGCGTACGTAATTTGGTGAGATTATTCTATGTTACTGGTGATGCTCGAATGAAAAATGACGAGGGAGATTACACTGCTGAAACTTTTTATGAATTTTTTGTAAGATTTTAATCGATTATGTGAGTTTATATGTGAAATATTGTGTATTAGATTAAATGGAACAATACAAAACTAATGTTTTTAGTATGTCCAATTCAATAATAAGGTAATAAGTTTCAAAATTCAAAAATAAGGTTTTTATTAAATTTTATTTATAATTTAATTAATTAATTATTTAATTAATTAAATATATAAAAGTCACAAATTTGTACAAATTGGTCACAAATACATTTATTGGTCACATATTATCAAATTAATTAATTACAAATTATTACGAGGTCACAAATCAAAATTTTTATTGGTCACAAATTATTTTCGAGGTCACGGATTGAAATTTTAATAGGTCACAATTTATTTTCGAGGTCACAGATCAAAATTTTAATAGGTCACAGATTAATTTCTTAGGTCACAATTAATTTCGAGATCACAAATATGAATTTTAATATGTCACAATTTCTCACTGAGGTCACAACTCAGAATTTAATAGGTCACAGACTAATTTATTAGTCACAATTTATTGAATTTTATGGTCACAAACCGATCCCGATCAAGATCCACCACTAATACTTGGTCACAAATCTGTGACCACCGACCCGCAACCACCGCCTCGCCACCGCAACAGTAAAGGAACCACCATGGTCACATTAAAGGAACCACGCCTGACCACCCTCACCCTCACCCTCACCCTCGCCCTACGACCGTCCACACCACCACCACCGCCTCGCCACCGCAACAGTAAAGGAACCACCATCTCCATAGTAAAGGGCGCCTACTAGAAACCGGCAGAACACCTCACAAAAACACCCAAAACCCGCCATCAATCTGCACCGTTGTCACCTACCAGAAATCGACAGATCCACCGCACCCAACATCCCTCAGCAACCACCACCACCGCCTGCAAAATCCCTAGCAATTGCCACTGTCGCCTCACTATCAAAATCCACTGCCTGCAAATTTCCCACCACCACCGCCTGCAAAATCCCCCACCACAACCACACCAACAAAATTCACCATCGCACCCAACGCCAACCACCACACCCAAACCCAAACCGACGACGGCACTATCTCGCCATCATCGCATTGCCGTCATCACCACTTCCACCATCGCCGCCATCCGCACCACCACCACAACCACCATTTTCCAACCAACACCCCCATCACCACAGTTTGGCATAGGTTCACGTCGCGGCTTCACATCACGGCACTCACCATCTACGACTTCACATCATGGCTCTGCGACTTCAACGACGCTCACATACAATCGGAGTATGTAGTGGCGGCAATGGAGGAGTGGAGAAGAGAGTCGGGTGGGAACGACGGTGGTAGAGAGAGAAAGAGACGAGGGAATTGAGACGGGGTGGGAGGAGTGGTAGAGAGAGATGAGGGAATAGGATTTGATATTAGTTTAGGAATTATTAATTTAATTCAAAATAATTTATTAATTAAAACCTGATTATTGTATTATGAAAGTTGATTCTTGATTTAAGAAAATTAATCTTTAAAAACTTGATTTTATGTAATTTCCTCTAGATTAAAGGCTATCAATTTTAGTTAAGCTTGTCTGAGTTTTAATGCATCTAATTAAAGTATTGACTTTTATGTATAGAGACTAGACATGTTCCTAATTAATGATGGACCGAATTAGGATACACTACAAAAGTATGGACTTTTATTATGAAAATTCTGGCCAATCCTATCAATATAATAGAATTGTTTATAAAAGTCACATCAGACATAGGCAAATGACAAAAGTGGAAATATTTTAAAAGAGAATAAATCTACTTGTATAAAATGATTTATTACTATTTGATTGACATTCACTCATATATAGTGAGATTCATATAAATAAACAATGCAAAAAAAAAAAAAAAATGTGAGAGTCTCTCATGGTACGAACTGCAAGATTCAATTCTATAATAGTTGTTCTTCTTTCAAAAAATGGGTCAAAAGAAAGTGTTGAATCACAATTATAGAGGGTTTGGTGAGAAAATGAAACGTGAAATCTTTTGTGTGGTAGGTGAAGATGAGATCTAGTGGTTGAATATTATCTCATGCTCACTAAAAATATATTAATTTTTAATGACCGCAAACTATTGAACTAAAAATTATAAATTGTATTTTACTATATTTATAATCATTGCACTAAAAAATTAATTTTTCTGGCCTACTTTAAGGGACAATTCATCGATGGAATACAAGAAATAACATATTTTTTGTCACATCCAATTCAAAATAACAAATTTACATTGACGCCCTATGATGCTTCATAGAATTTAGCCCTACAGCATAAACACAAATAAATTGATTTCGCTAATCAAGTACATCAATTTACTACGGAATAATCAAATAAAAATAGAGTAAAACACATAATATCTTTTCCTCAAAACATAAAAATTACATAAATCTATGTTGAAATTTATGATAATTAAAGATAACCCTTGCCTTTCAAAAAGACTTCGATCTTAAAAGTGAATATCGTCATTTGTAGAAATTTCTAGGAATGCCATTGCCACTTGCATGGAATCAGAAATACGCGCTTTAAAAGCAATGACTTTGCCTATTCTATGCAGGCAATTTCTAGGAATCTCATTGCTACTTGTCAATAGATTATTCATTAAATGGAAAAGGACTGCTCCAATGTTTTAGACTTGACAAGTAAATATTTCACTGTAAAGAAAATAGACAAAATACTTAATATTCTCATTAAATTAGGTTTAAAATGTTTCCTATTATTACTTATTGATATAGGCTATATTTTTAATACCTAAAACAATTTTTTCTATGGTAAGGTTATTATTTAGTGGTGTTTTGATAACAAATCCATTAGAGATAAATATGAATATCCATAGCTTAGATAATTAGAATACACGGTGTTTAAGGTTCAAATTTCTTCCGGTCAATAATAGATCCAATAAGAAAGTAATTTTGTGCTAATTCCTCGACAAGAATAAGTGAGTGCAAGTGAATAGTCGAGTTAACTAATAATAAGTTTGTGATAACATTTCAAAATAATGTCATTTTTTTTTTGATATTATTGGATGCATAAAAGAGTTTGCATGAGTTGTAGGATCAATCAAAGAATGTTCAATGTGACAGTGAACAAGTCGGGGCTATCCTAACCTTGGCGGTGACCGCTAAAGCTTCTTTCGACTAGGCCACTGCATGCAAAGATTTCTACATGGATGGGGATGGCCTCCCACGTGCTTAGGGCGACCGCTCCTCACTCTCACATGTTCAAATTTTCTTCAATTGGTTACCTCTTTTCACATGAAATGGTTTATGCAACTCTAAATATGAAATGCTGTGACTCGTGTGGATGATTGTAACTCTTGATAAGTATATTTTCAACATCTATAAATAAGATTTATAAGATTCATTATTCCCTTGTTATTGTATAATAAAACCATCATTTGCATCTTTTTCTTGCATTAACTTGTTTGTAATTCGCCATTCTAGAGGACAAACATATATATCGTGTATAAACATCTTTAATCCTTGGATTTCGGATTGTATTTATAGATGTACAACGCATACAACATAGTGACTTCATTGTATCCTGTAAGTAGCAAACATTTTAAAAGAACCAGAAACTTTATTTTGTATTGGTATCAATATTTTACAAATTTTAATTTTAATTTTAAAACACTGGAAATTAATTCTATAATAGTTGTTCTTCTTTTGAAAATGGGTCAAAAGAAAGAGTTGAAGCACAATTATAGAGGGTTTGGTGAGAAAAATAAATATCTTTTGTGTGGTAGGTGAAGATGAGAAATAGCGGTTGAATATTACTCCCTCCTCTCATTCATTGGTCTTAATGTCTTTAGTCATGGATGAGTGACGGGAATTTAAATTTTTGCTAACAATTCACATTTGATTTTTCAATAAAAACGTGAGTCAATTTTTTAGCATTATGAATTTTGAAAATCAGAACTCTTATATATTCAAAGTTCAATTTTGTAATAATTTTTCGTAAAAAAAAAAAATAAAAATAAAATAGAAGTAGCAAACATTTTAAAAGAACGAGAAACTTTATTTTGTATTGGTATCAATATTTTACAAATTTTAATTTTAATTTTAAAACACTGGAAATTAATTCTATAATAGTTGTTCTTTTGAAAATGGGTCAAAGGAAAGAGTTGAAGCACAATTATAGAGGGTTTGGTGAGAAAATGAAATCTTGTGTGTGGTAGGTGAAGATGAGATCTAGTGGTTGAATAGTACCTCATGCTCACTAAAAATATATTAGCCTGTTTGATTCCCATTTTGAAGGAAAAAATAAATTTTTAATAATTGATTGATGAAAAATGTGTGGTTAAAAATTAAAGAAAATTTTTGAATTTGCGTGTAATATTATTTTTCTGACTCTTAACCAAGGTTGCTGAACAATTAACCCCAAAAAAAAAAAAAAAATTGAATCACGGACTTATAATTTATATCATTGTCTTCATTTTCGTATGGTAATGGTTGTTTTCAACCTTCTTCAATTGTATATAAGTCGATATATAATGCTCGAAAATACAATTTTAGTACAGGTGTTAGATTTATACAAAGTATCGGGATTTTCAAAAGTTGAACCTGTATAATTTTGAAACTTCTATCTTCGATTCTTTAATTGATGTTTAAATGATCTCATTTGGTTATGAATATAATTTTGTGGAAATTACATATTACCCTACCTTTTAAGATCCAATTTCAAAAATAAGATGGAAGGTTTACTTGTACAAAAATCAGATATTTTATTTTATTTAATATTTTTATGAAATATATATACCCCAATACACACAAACCCTAATCTCCATTCTCTCTCTACCCAAACCCACCCACCGCCTCTTCACTGTCTCTCTCTACATTAACGCTTCCCCGACGATACAACCCTTGCACGGCGATGCGATGCGCCCATCTCTTCCAGCAATGCCATTGTACTCTCACGAAGCAGCTCCGGAGCGGCGAGCAAATCTCCCATCCTTCGTCGACAACACGAGGGCGACCGCTCAAAACAAGTGCAGAAGGGGCTATGTCGCCTCGTGCGAGTAGCCACTGCCATGATCTGTGATTTGTTGTTTGTGATGTTTTTCAAATTGTGAGGCGGCGGCGACGATGGCGAATCTGGTGGGGGGTTTTTGTGTGGTGGTGATGCTGTGATTTTAAAATGATTTTTATGGTGTTTTTTGTGTTTTTCTTCCGATCTGTTTTATCGTTGTTGCAAGTGGTGGTGATGCAAGTCTTGGCGGGGTTGAGGTTGGTGGTGCAGTGGTGATGGTGTAGGTTGGTGGTGCAGTGGTTGTGGTGTAGGTTGGTGTTGGTGATGGTGATGGGGTTGAGTTGTGGTGAGGGTTGCAGTCCGTTCGGTTGCTGCGGTGTGGTGGTTAAGTGTGTGTGCGCCGGCTGCGGTGGTGGTACAGGTGGGGGTGGAGGTTGGTGGTGGTGTGTTTGTTGCGGTGCGGTAGTGGTACAGGTGGTGGGGGTGGAGGTTGGGTGTGGTGTGTTTTGTTGCGTTTTTTGAGGTGGAGACCTGATTTGTTGTGACCATTAAATTGGTTATTCTTTGACCAAACAATATGTGACTAATGAAAAATATGAACTGTGATTAAGAAATAACGTGTGACATAATCTGTGACCTAATCTGTGATCAGTAAACAATATGTGACTAATAAAAATATAAACTGTGACTAAAAAATAATGGGTGATTTAAAATTTTTTTAATTTGTGATTGATTATAAGTTATGACTATAAATTGTGACTTATAATGATCGTGATTTGTAATCGATAAAGAAATTTCTGTGACCAAGGAAATTGTGACCTATAAAATTTTTGAATTGTGACCGTAAAAAAATTTGTGACATTTAAAAATTTAGATTTGTGATTGAAAAAATAATACGTGACGAATTAAATTATGAATTTGTGACCGATGAACAAATTGTGACCTATAAAATTTTTGAATTATGATCGTAAAATAATTTTGACATTTAAAAATTTTGATTTGTGACCAAAAATAATATGTGACTAACTAAAATATAAATCTGTGACCAAATTATATAGATTTGTGACATTAATATATTTAATTAATTAAATATATATTTAATTAATTAAATTATAAATAAAAATTAACAAAAATCTGATTTTTGAAAGTTGAAACTTATTTTCTTATTATTGAATTGGACCAAAGTTAAACTCTTAGTTATGAAAATTTCCCTATAATTTTTTTGATTTTGAATTTACGGAAATATGGGTCCATGTTTGATTGGGCTGGAGGCCCATCCACTAGGATCCATTCTTAATAGTCAATGAGTACGATGCCCACAGTCCGTTAACATTCCCAGTACCACCCTTGCAATTTCTATCAACGCTGTCGTCACTGTCCATCTCTCTTTCTCTCTCTATCTTGAATGTCAACGGACTGTGGGCCTCATACCTACCAAGAATGGGCCTACAACCCAATTAAACATGGACCATATTTTCTAAGCCATTTTCTGATTTATTTTACTTCTTCAAACTAGATCTTGCACTTGCTTAAATGAAGAATTCAAATTGTCGGTCCAATTTTGTGTTTAATACATTTAATTATTTGTTGCTGAGTCTGTGACGACAATCGAAGAGTGAGTGAGCAACGAGGTCGGACCTCCTGTGGCTGTTGACTGTTGTGGCGAGTAATTCTTGGTGAGTGCCTTTTTCCCTATCGTTCTTTGTTTTTCTTTTCTTTTTTAATTTTTATTATGTGTTCTGTAACGTCTGTCATCTGTATTCACACAATTAGTCAATCACAATTCACATAATCACATAATTCAATTTTTTATTTATGAGTTATGAATTTATGATTCATGTTTTATGAGTTAATTTAATTGACAAAGAATTGTGAATTTGTGATTTATGATAAATAATTTATGTTGTATGAGATGAGTTATAATTTATAATTTTTGATTTGTGGTTTGAGAATTTAGGTTTAGGAAATTAGGGATAACTAAAAAAAATTAGTGGAGAAGAAGTTGGTCTCAATTGAACCATGTGTCCTCCGTTTTTTAATCAATTTCAATTAAAAAATAAATTGGGACATTTTACAGATTATGGAATGAATTTTTTCAATCGATAAATAAGGCTATCAAAAAATTGCAACATTTTCAAAATATGAGACCTCGTAGGATCCAGTCGTCTATGTTTACAATTACAAAATAAGTTTGTATCGTGTATTTTTTTTTTTTTTAGTATTTTGGATAATATTTAATTATGTTTTCATATATATAGATTTTTTTTTACTTTTTAATGCATTTAGATATATATTGAAATTTTTTTAACATTATTTAATTAAATATTAATAAATAATATCGTTGTTACAATCGTTGATTATCAATGGTCAACATTCGATGTTTGCCTTAGTTGACCTCTAGTACTAGATTCGCAACTGGATCTATCGTTGCATTTTTATTGATTAAAGAATTTTTAATATTATTGAATTAAATATTAATAAATTATGACCATAGAAAGTGGCCGTCCTATCTCACCAACATTCCCGCTCCACCACTAATTGCCAACATCCCTAATAATATATGAAAACGCCTCCCTAATTCGAAACACGTTGCAAGATGTTATTAAAAGTGGTTCTACCAAAGCAAAGTCGTTTCTATGCAATAATGAAGTGGTTCCTTATTTTATAGAACGTTAGAAAGGATCACGGAAGTAAGTATTTACTGAATGAAACCAATTTCATTTTCATGTAAATTGTAATATAAAACTGGTACATTATTCACAGGTACAAATTTTATGCACAGTGATAGCAAGCCCTATTTTCAGCTTAATTAGGGTGATGTCCACTGCATCTCTTGACTAGTCATCATAAGCACGGGCAGACCTAAGAATATTATTCAGTGCGGGCACAATTTAATGAACGCCAAACTTTGAGTTTTTTGCCATGAATTTAATGATGATAAACAATATTACGGCCAGAGGCGGCCCTGAGGGCGTGCGAGGTGAGCGACCGCACAGGGCCTCAAAAATTGTAGGGGCACCAAAAATAAATTTGTTATAGTTGTATATTTATTTATAATTAAATATTTAAAATATAAAATTATTATTATGCATAAGATATTAAAATTAAGAATATTGTGACTAACTAATATAATTTTCTAATTTTATTGAATATAATATTTTTAAATAGTATTCCTACCTTAAATTATATTCGTAGGAGGAAACATTTTGATAAAAATGTTACTGTAGATGATGCACAATCACCTGAAAATTCTTTCAGAACCAATTATTTACTTTATATAGTGGATCAAGCAATTGGATCACTTGAACGAAGGTTTGATCAATTCAATTCATATGAAAAAAAGTTTGGATTTCTATTTTCTTCTGACAAGTTAAACTCATTGGATGATGCTAATTTGAAAACATGTTGTGATCATCTTGATATTGTTCTACGATATGTAAATTTTCGCGATCTTGATGGCAAAGATTTATTTCAAGAGCTAAAATTTTTGCGAAATATTTTACCAAAAGAAATAAAGACGGCTTTTGATATATTGACTTATTTGAAAAGATTGGATTGCTTTCCGAATGCATGTATTGCTTATAGAATATTATTGACAATTCCTGTCACTGTTGCATCTACTGAAAGAAGTTTTTCAAAATTGAAGTTATTAAAATCTTATTTACGATCAACCATGTTACAAGAACGATTGAATGGATTAGCTTTGATATCTATTGAGCAAGATTTTATAGAAAATATTGATTACGAAAGTTTAATTACTGAGTTTGCTTCTAAAAATGCGAGAAGAAATATTTTTACATGATTTGTTGCCTTTCAAGCTTTACACGTGATATTTTTATTTTTTGTTATTTCAAGGTTTGCTTATATGGAATTGCCCGAAGAGTCTTAGTGAAGGATGGTTCTTGGATGATGACATATGAATTTTGATGAAGTTCGAGAGATGCTTTTGAGCTTTATTTATATTTTTCTTATTCATGATACGTAAAAAAAAAAAAAAAAAAACAGATATTTAAATATCATATTTTTGCGATGAAATAATATTATTGAATTTTTTTTAATATGTGTTTTAATTACTTGAAAGGGGCATCATTTTAAAATCTCGCACAGGGCACCAAAAATCTCAGGGCCGGCTCTGATTACGGCAATACTAAAAATGACATAGTTTCTAAATCACACTTGCTCCTTGCATGTTTTCCTACTTTAGTATTGTTGTACAATGACTCCATTATCAATATTAAAAAACGTATCTTTTTCCACATAGACAATTGTGCTATCATTCATCCATTGATCACCCATCCGATTGCGCAATCTATCATTTACAATGTTCATTGCAAAAAATATTGTGGTAGCAATTATGCTATCATTCATGACAACCTTTTAGCATATATGCTCTTTGTACTTGATTTTAGATATTAGCATTGTAATCCAAAATTGGTATATCCTTAGTCTATGATCAATGGGGAGTTGTGTAACATCAAAATCCACTTTATTCGATATGTTCCCATCAACATTTTCTACAATCATGTCCTTTAAAATAATCTCTTCATTTGATATCTAACACAAATGATAAATCACAGTGAGATTTTAGCAACAAAAAAAAAAAAAAACAATTGTTAATGATTTTTGCACTTTATCAATCAGCCTATTAAGTAAAATCAAGCAAAAACTATTCTCAATTGAGTCAATTCTGTGTACTCAAAACACTAACCATTACCGTACATTCAAATCAAACAGACATAATAACAACTCTGCTCAAATGTTCAAAAATAAGTGCTCAAACAGAGGCAGAACATATTTATTTAGCAATTACTTTAAATCACAAGCGTATTGTTTGCTAAGGGACCGCACTTACCGGACGAGAGGTCGGAAGCGGGACCTTCAAGGATATAGGCCTTCAGGGACGAGCAGATTTATTTTGCATAAAAATATATAGGGACCTTCAATTCAAGGATAAAGACTCCTATTCAGGGATGAGATTCAAGAGCGCCAAGCGGAGAGTTGGAGATTGAGAAGCTGAGAGAAAGTGGATTTGGGAATTTCGTGGTTTCAATTTCAGCAGATACATACATGTATAATTGGTTTTGGGTTGGGTCAATTTATGTTTCAATTTTTTTTCCTTTGGGCTGGATAAGTGGATAGCCCAATAGGCTACTATCTAAAGAAAATGAAAGAGTTGGGCTAGGCCCAAAATTCCAGTGCAGGCGTTGGCCTGCACTGATCCTTAACTGCCTCCGCCTCTGCCTCTGGACTCATAAGCTCTCACCCCTATCACAGATAGTGTGCATGACATTGGATGTAATCTAATTACATCGTTGATGGAAACAAATAAATGACGACATCGTCATTAAAAATTATAATTTTCACGAGATGGAACTATAACTCACCTGTAGCATCCCAAGTATTTCATATCTAGACTACATATTTTACTACTTATGATGTACGAAAACATCAGAAATAATATCTACGATACATTCCTTCATTTTTTTTTCAAACTTATTTTTAACTAAGCAAATTGGCACAAAACGTTCATACCTTTGGATGGTATTGTGAATACTGTCCCTACCTTTCATTTCTTGGCATTTATACCCTTACCTTCTACTTTTCGTGCGCCGAAGGTCATTTTCACCATATTTTGACGATTTTACCCTCCATTCAAATAAAACAAAAACAAAAGAAAAGAAAAACTAAAGAATTAATTTCAATCATAACCCCAAAATTTTAAAAAATTACAAATCGGTCACAAACAAAAAAATTAATATTATTATTATAATACTAATATTTTAAACAAAACCTAATTCATTTTCAATTATCATTTTCTCTCAACACTCTCTATATCCCTCCCCCCTCTCTCTGTCCAAAATAGAAACTCCGCCGGGAAGAAGGCCGCTATTGGCACAGATCTATAGTACCGCATGCTAGTGTTGCCCACAGGTTGCTGCGTAGGTGTTGATGATGGAGGTGACAAGCAACGACGTTTTGGGTTTGCTGATGGAGGCGTCCGGATCTGCTGTGCAATGTCGCACTTGCAGCACTGTACGCGAGTGGTATTCCAATGCGCATGCGGCCTTCCAATGTTCTGCTTGTAGCGTCGTGCGCGGTGGACGCTCAACCGTGCACGACGTTGTACGTCTAGATCTGAGTAGCGCTGCATTTTTTTTCTTGGTTGTTGTGGATGTGAGGATGACTGGATGGTGGTGACGTGGTGGTGGTGAAGGCGTCGTTGGTTTTTATGATAGTGGTGGCACCGCGTGCAATGGAGTGGGGCTGCGAGATGGTTGAGTATGGGTTAGGCTGTGTTGGTGGCGTCGACGGCGACGATTGTGGTGATTTGATGGTTGTGTTGGCGATAGTGGTGATAGTGGTTGTGATGAGTTGCCAACTGTGGTAGTGGCGGTGGCAGAGAAGGGTTAGGGTGGGTGAGACGGTGGTGGTGGTGGTGAGGTGGTGCTGTGCAGTTTTCGTGACTAATAAATTGGTTAATTTGTGACCGATAAAATATATAATTGGTGACCAATTAATAATACGTGATTTAAAAAAAAAGTGGGTTTATAATCACGACTTACAATTTGTTAAATTGTGACTAATTAAATTGATAATTTCTGACCGTGAAATACATTGTGACTTATAAAATTTGTGACTTATGATTGCAAAATAATACGTGATCTATTATTTTAATAAGTTGTGACCAATCAATAAGTTGTGATCTGTAAAAATTTTGTTTTGTGACCTGAAAAATAATCTGTGATAAATTAATTTGAGAATTTGTGACCAATAAATAAGTTGTGACCTATTCTCAAGCTATTGTGACCAAAAATTATGTAATATTGTGATCGGAATATATTAAATTAAAAATATATTTTTAATTAATAAATGCAGAATTATGACCTGATCATAAATTTTTTGTTTGTGACTGATTTGTAATTTTTTGAAATTTTGGGGTTATTATTGTAATTAATTCTTTAGTTTTTCTTTTCTTTTCTTTTTGTTTTGAATGGAGGGTAAAATCGTCAAAATATGGTGAAAAGGACCTTCAGCGCACGAAAAGTGGAAGGTAAGGGTATAAATGTCAAGAAATGAAAGGTAGGGACGATATCCACAATGCCCTTCAAAGGTATGGACATTTTATGTCAATTAGCCTTCTCAAATTCAGTGGTAATTCAGGCCTTATTTCAAGCAGTTAATTCCTTATTTGCATGTTTATGTCATTTTCTCAATTTTTATCTATCGTAATATTTAGTGTTTTTTTTATATCATTTGTTTTCTTTTAAATAGAAAATGAAGAACTGATAATCTGGGGTTTCGAATATCAAATTTCTATTTTAAGTCATTGTGGGGTTTTGTTGTTGAGTAGCACTCAAATCCTAACTTACCAGAACTCAATTAGGATAGTGCAAACCTGACTTATGTGTCCATTTGGCTCATTTTCCTAATTAGGTGACTTCACGGACCCTTCTCTAGCATGTGAGCCACCCAAAATATGCTTTTCACCTTGTAAGTAGTAGAGCTCTCCAATTTGTCTAGTTTGCAACCAAGGTCCTTCTTGGGACAGTAGATGTTGATACCACTGTTACAATTTGTTCCATTATAAACAATAGTAGTATGGGCGACCTTTTTGGTAATTTAAGAGGTTGTATGAGCAAGCAACTTAAGCAAGCTATGCGTTCGAGCGGCAATATTCTCGCTTGGGTGGCACAAAAAATCACACTTCGAAGTGTTCTTGTTCCAGTTAGCAATTTTAAACCAAGACGGCGCGAATATTGTTTTGACGAAAGAGTTCCCTTTACGTGTTTCAAGTCTGGTTTTGGCTCTTTTGCTTGTGTTTCGGCCTCCTTTCTAATTTCCGACAGTAAACAACTCGAAAATCGATAACTAATGTTCTTATAAGCCTATGAGTCAAGCCTTAACTTAGCGCTGTGAACTGAATCGGGAACTTATGTTAGTTCAAAGATGGGGAAATTATATTTTAAGATTCTGTTCTTTTATTACTTTTCAAATGAAATAATTTCCTTTCTTGGGGCGATTTGGCAACCTGCAGTTGGATATGTCTTTTGTACATTTCATGATGTTAAAAATACTAAGAGAAAAAAAGATTGAATCTTATTTTTAAAGAAGGAAATTTGTTTTTGTCTGTTGTACATTTCATAATGTATTTATTTTTGGGCAAATTGCTCCACTATTAATCAATTTTTTGACTTTTACAGACAGGCCAGCTTGAGTTTGGTGAGCTCTAGTGGTTTTCAGATATTGGTCTATTTGGTCTATCGCTAGAGGCTTTAGCAACAGACGGAAGTATCTCAGCTGCCGGTGTCTCAGTAGAGCAACCTGACTCCTTACAGGCCTGCCAAATTGTACATGCCTGAAACCTAGAATTGAAATTCTAGACGGAAAGGAGGGGTATTAGTTACTCCTATGTTTCATTCCTGCCTGAAGCGTAGAGGTCGTGACATACACAATTGTGATTTTTGTTGAAGAAATCTGACATGATATTATCGGTTGATTCAAACACTGTGAGATAATTGGATATTTACATATGCTATAATTAGAAAATAGATTTATGATCTTGAATCATTATCTGTAGATAATTCGTGTTAGTTATTGTTGAATGATCGATTGTAATTTTCAACATTATTTTGTTGTCTCTCTATTGAAATTCTTTGTGCACGTTAGCAAAGAAATTATTCAAACGCTACAAAAGGTAACAATTGAATCTTTACACGTTACAAATCAAAAATGGATTTTGATCTTGAAATTTATTTAAATGCATTGTCTTTGTGTGAATAATTCATGTTTATTATTGTTTGATCAATAACTGTAATTTAAACATGCGCTTCTTCCCTCCTGAGTGAATTTTTTTTTTCCTTATATGTCATTAAAGATCAGTTTTATCAAGGCTTTATTATGTCCCACTGAACAATAATTGAAAGAAAAATAAATTGGTTGGGTACATTATGTGAGCAAATACCTAATATCTGTGCAAACTCCTATTCCACAAGGCACTTGAGCAAATGATAACGGTACTTAGGCATATTTAATCATATATACAGTACTATGATACTATCCTAAAGTATGTAATATATAATCATAATAATGAAATGCACTACTTAAAATTAAAGTCATTTATCACATGTGAGTGCACAATTTGGTAAGGATACTTATCACATGTGAAATGCACAATTCATCAAGTCAATTATTATAAGAGTTTTCACTTCAAAAATGAATTTTAAAATAACCTCTGGCTTACTACTAGTTCTCGGTTGTGGCACTAAAGTTATAGTTTCAATTGGATTCTTGAAATCTTTTTTCCAGATAATTCATTAAAAACCAGATTAGAAGATAGTCCACCCAAGCTCACTCCTAATTATACAAGAATAATGTTACTTATACATAAACAGTTATATAATGGTTTACATACATATAAGGTATCAAAAAGAGAGTGGAGAATTTTATTTTTTTATTTAGTTGAAGAAATTCTGACTTAATTATGTTTCACCACATCATATGTATATAAACATATTATGTGCATATAGCACAACCGATTATACAATCCTTTAGCCTATGTTTAGCTCATGTTTAAACATAGACGATTTATAAATATTCATGTCACTTTGATTTCGAGGGATTCACAAGTATTACACATTTATTTATCACTTATTTCTATTTATTTATAATTTAAATCGTTTATACACACTTTCCAAACATTTTATTGGAGGTGGTGGTTTGGACTCCTATATTTAGGGTTTCCAAACAATTAATCATAATTTGACTTTGATTACAAGTTGATAAACTCCAAATACAATTTAACTAGGACATGATTTGACTAAGAAAATTGTCAATTATAAATTTGAAAATTTTTAATTTTGCTAATTACAAAATTGGACCTAACATTCCATAGTTTGGTTTGGTGGTGGTTGCCCAATCTACCCTCGGAGAATTTGATGCATTAGAGATGGCACTAAAATTTATGCCAATGCGTGACCACCTGATATAACTATAATTTAAAGGTCTAGATCTATTTTATTAAAACTCTTTAAAATTCCTATTTCTATATCCAAACACAGAAAATCATAAAATAAATCTAGAGTTTTCGATAGTTTAAGTTAAAGGTTATGATTATTTGTCAAATCCCTTTGTAGGAGTAACTGTCTCCTTTATTAAAAACCCTGTACAATCCCTATTTTCACAATGAAACACACCCATTGGTAAAATGAAAAATGCTATTCAACCACCCCGGTTGACCGCATGGGTGACCACCATATGAGTGTGTGGGCCCTGTGCGAATAAAATAACATTTCTTCCATGTGAGTGCGGTGTCAACCAGGGTGTCAACTAGGGTGTTGATCTAGCATATCTCTTGGTAAAATACATATAGATCATTAGAATAGTTTAAACTAAAAAGTTCGAATATTTGTAAAATTTATTTGTCAAATGGTCTCCATAAATTAATCCCTTATTTACTATTCTATATTTTATCCTGGTCCATAATTCCTTGAATACTCGTAAAGAAAGTTCAATATGACTTAAATTAGTTTAGGATTGTTTGGTGTTTAAAAGGTAGCGGAATGTTTTGGGCTTCTTACTTATATGTTTGTGTTTGATTTTAGGGAACATCACACAAGTCCTACATATAAGAATCATTTTTCAAAATTAACAAATTTGTTAAATTATTTCAAAAATCAGGTGGTAAATAAGTTTATTAAATATTAAATAATAATATAATATACATTAATTATTTTCACGTCATGTCATTGCCACCTGATCCATCCCACCCTATCACCCCACTACACCACCTTCCCTCCATCTCTCCATTGGCTCCGGCGAGGGCAACCGCTTCGGCAGCAGCTCCGGCGACGACGACGACTTTTTCGGCGCCTTTTTTTTTTTACCGATGACCCGTGATTAGTTCTATTACATTTCAAAACTAATAAACTTGTCAAATTATTTCAAAATTCAAGTGTTAATTCCAATTAATAATATATATAATATACAATTAATTAGAATTAATTATCCCCACCCACTTCCACCAAATTAATAATATATCACTTTTACCATCCCAACCCCGTGGATCCCATCCACGGACCCTACACCACACCACCCCACCTTTCAAAAAAATTTCAGAAATTAACAATTGAAAATTGCATCATAGTTCATGGAACCATCTCACCCTACTCTACCCCAAAACCTACCCACAGAACCTAAAAAATGTTCAAGTCACTGTATGTAATCGAGTCGTTATATGTGAGTAATTGAAACCAACTTGTACTCAGTGTAACTAACTGTGACCAAATTTACGTTCAGTTTAACTGTATGTGACCAATTTAATCTTAACTGTGACCGTATGTGATCAAGTCACAATTAGCACATAATTGGTCACAAACAGTTACAACTAACACAATTTTGATTACAGAAGGTTATCATAAACAAATCTGCACACACCAGAGACCAGCACCACAATGAACCATAATAACCTCCAATGCACCACCACTACCACCTTCAACTCAAATTCACGATCATAAATACAACTTTTACTGACTTATGTTATCTGTGACTAATTGTGACCAAATTTGTGTTTAGTGTGATCGTCTGTGGCCAATTTAATATTAACTGTGATCGTATGTGATCAAGTTATAGTCGGTTACAATTAGCACAAAATTGGTCACAACCGATCATAACTAACACATATTTGGTCACAAAAGGTTACCACAAACGAATCTGTACACACCACCATCACCATCCCAACCTCCAAATGATCTCACCATCGCCATCAACAGTACCACAATAATCTCACCACCGCCATCAACATCACCACTACCTGCACTGTCCCTTGCACCATAATTTACAAAACCACCCTCGAAACTCTATAGATCTTAAATGAAACATCACACCCAAAATCACGACTGTGTCGCTGCAACAAAACCCACGCACAATGACCACCACTGCTATTACCACAATAATCTCACACACCTCCATCAACACCACCACCGTCAGATTGGTGTTGCACAGCCATCAACTGTTATCCCGTCACTGAGAGTACATAACCACAACAACATCGTTGCTCGCCTCTGTAGTAGCGATGCCTTGCTATTGCATTGCCACACACAGCGGTTCTTCTCTATGGGTGGGTGGAGGTCCGTTGCTCGCAGCGACGCCAAAAGGAGGAGCAGGTGGATGGGGGTCGCCTTACTAGGGTGGAGGTCAGTTGCTCGCAGCGACACCGGAAAGGAGGAGCAGGTGGGTGGGGGTCCGTTGCTAGCAGCAGCGCCTTACTGCACCCTGCATCGCTCGTTACCATCGAGCGTGTATTTGCACAACATCGTCGTCGGTGATGGTGGTGGTGGCGACGATTCGATTTTGGTGGCAGACGAGTGATCGTGGGTATGGTGTTGAGGGAAAAGAGGTGGAAAGAAGTGGGGAAAACAAAAATGAATTGGGGATGGAAATTATGTTTAATTAAATTTGTATTATTTATAATTATTAAAATGTTATTATCACCTAATTTATGAAATTAAAACTAATCTCTCTTGTTTATGAAATTAGTCTTTAAATGTAGGTTTGTAGGTAATTTTCCCTTGATTTTAGGTGATTATAAATATTGGCCCCTACAAAATGTGTGTTTAATAAGTGGTAGTAAGTTGTAGATCTTAAGAAATATATGGGTAATAATAGTGTTTGACCAGCTTATAAATACTTATAAACGCAACTAAATATGCTCGATTTCGTGTTAATCGTTTTATGTCAGACTATTGATAAAACGTAAGAAGTATATTATTTCTTCAATTGATAAATATTTTCCTATGCATTATAATTTATAGGCTCCCATATATTTATGTACAAGAGGTACATAAATTCCCTAATTTTGAATGTCCTAATAATGTTTCTTAAAATTTGATTATATCTTATTATAACTTCAATTATTTTTCACCCCCTTAAGATAGCCTTGTCCTCAAGGGCTGAAAAATTGAACAAATATATTAAAATCAACTGAAGATCTCTCAAATGGAAGTCTCTAGCTGAAAAACCTTCAAGATATGGTGAAAGTTCTAACAAATCAGCTGTTGAAAACTTATTCACAGTTGGATTATATTGATCCACAATTGCTCAGAAAAGGATTTGGTTGAGCATATGACAATTGTCTTGTTGGATCATTAGTTTGCATTGTCGTCTTCTCCAGTAGACTCATTGGAAATAATTGCTCTAACTTGTATTCCATGGCTGTCATAGTCAAAATCAACTCAATTAGCACACAAGCACGACTATTAGAAGCTTCCTTCATTTCTGAATTGACGTCATCCAAATTAGTTGTTCCTCTAATACCAATTGTAACGACTAAGAACAAGAAACACAATATAATTGACAAATTGCAAAAAATATATTATTTATATCAGAATTAATATACATAATATCTTAATGATTATTAATATTAACTAATTATTTTGAATAAAATAAATCTAATACTAACTACCCAGATCCATCATAAATATTTCCTTAAATTTGATTTATATCTCAATATAATTATAATATAATTCTAGTCGTTAAAATCCTTTATTGATTGTTCACATCAAGTACACAAGTTTGTGGTATTGTTGTCCATTATTCTATTTTTTATTCAATTGTTATCCCCTCTACAACATAATTGCTAATAATCCTTGCCGGTTGCCAATAGTTTTGTTTGGTGGTGGTGCTTACCGTGGAATATTTGCTCTAAGAAACTAATCGACATGTTTCTGTATGCCTGCGCATATTTAGGAAGGAATTGAAAATTTTCTTCATGCGTGCAAATTCGCTATATCTAACAATGAATCGAATTGTGTGGTAGAAAAAGATTCATGTAATTACTATCTAGAGAAACAAGTTTAGAGCGTGTTTGCCTAAGTTTAAGTAGTATATACTTAATTATAAGTAATTAAAAAAATTTAATCTTTTATGGCTCAAAAGTAGAAATAAATAAAGTACTTATTTTGACAATAAAGTACCAAATACTTTAAAAGAAATGACTTCTATACTTAGTACTAAAAAAAAGTAAATTATCAAACCAACTTTGTGTCGTAAGCTTGATCGTTAATTTTTTTTTTTTTGGTTGCGTTATTCGTTTATTAACTATAAATATCAAAACATTGACCGTATTCTTCATATTTTATTTATTATTTATTATTATTCGATAAAGAAAATAAAAAAATACATAATTATGAATTAATTTTGTATAAGTATTTAGTGCTAAATAAAAATTTAATAAGATTGGCTGAATGTTATAAAATTATGTACATCGTTTTTTTATTTATTTATCTTAGTTTATTCAATTTTTTTATTTGTACATCACAAAACAATTACATTCACGTAAAGCACAACAATTTAAAATTTTCTTCCTTTTGTAATATTTAATATGCACGCAGTGGCGGACGCAGAAATTTTATATTAGTGGGGGCATACTCAAACATATCAAAAAGCTGACAAAAAATTTAACTATTAGATATCTAATAGGAGCCGCAAGTTCATTGTCTACCTAAAACTGTTATATGTACATGTCTAAAACATCCAAAATACAAGGGAAATCCGGCTTTTTTTCTTTTATCTTTATCTGAGCACTACCCATTATTCTTAATTTATTGACTGCATTTAGAGTTTGACCAAAATTTATTTCTATCAACATCTATTTTCTTGAATTGGAAAAACTGCTCCAACAGTCTATTCAAGATTTACGCTAGAGACATTAATGAAGCATATCGATAAGGAAATATGTCTATTCCATGTTTCTCATCAAACAGATTAATCAAAATGAATTCCACGCACAACTTCGGGAGCTAGAAATGAAATCTTCAACTTGAGACCAACATACATTATATCCAAACCAACAGGCAACGCGACAAGATATTCAAACCAATAAGCAACGCCGGCAAGACGACAAGGCAACCAACAGTCCACAAATCAAAGAAATAAAACCTCTAAAATAGAAGAGATTTTAAAGGTTAAAGAGCTTACTTGGCCAAGAATAGGCTGCAGTTAGTGGTGCTGGCGATCTTGGTCAGTGACGGAAGAAGAAGGGCGACGACGCACGACAAATTTTCACTTGAATGACTGTGTCCTCTCTCAGTATCTCTCTCTGTGCCAAATGGACTGTGTGTAAGATGTGGCCGTGTGAGTGTGTGGCTATGTAAGTTAGGTCACAAATTTGGGTCCAATGGGTCATTGCAATTGTAATGGCCCATTGGCCCCAAATCTATTGAGTTTTCAATTCTAACTTATTTTTTTAAAAAAAATTACAAAATTAAAACTAAAAAAAATAAAAAAACTGGTTGATCCCAGGACCTACCAAGTCGAAAGGTGGGTCCATAAGTGTCTGCACGATTATGATGATATTTAATAGGCTTATTGGTACTATACCCCCAACGTATAGACCTATTGCCAAATACCCCCAATCTTTTTCAAATTGGTGGAAAACCTTTTATAAACTTTGAAGTGCAAATGACCCTCATTTTTTCATATTTTCTCAGTGAAATGACAAATATACCCTCTTATATATATAAAACAGAAATTGAAGAAAAAAAATAAATAACTAATTTTAACTGTAGTTCCAAAATTTTTCAAAAAAAAAAGAAAGTACAAATGAATCCCAATTTCTATTCTATTATATACTTTTCTCTTTTTTCTGTCTCTAATTTTAGAGAATATGGCTGTCCCAATTACTATTACATGTTTTCTTTTCTCTTTTTCTCTCTCTAACTTTGAAGGATGTGTGTGTGTCAATATCTATTCTCTACTTTCTTTTCTCAAATGAGATTATCCCAATTTCTATTCTATTCTATGCTCTCTTTCTCCTTTTTGTGTCTCTAACTTTAGAGATTATGGTCGTGCTAATTTCTAGGGGCGGACCCATTACTAACCGAGTGGGTCGGCCGCCCTCACTCAATTTTCGAAAAACATTCATTTCAACTTTTTTAAATTTAAAATTTCAGATTTTTTTGATTTCTTTTACAATTTATTTTAGCGTATTTTTTGTCTCGCCCCCAATGAAATATAAATTTGGGTCCACCCCTGCTAATTTCGATTATATGCTTCTTCTCTCTCCCTCTCTCTCTCTCTCTTTTTGAAGTTTATGACTGTCTCAATGAATAAATATTATCTGCTCTTTTTTTTTCCTTTTTTTTTTTTTTTCTCAAATGGTTATTCCAATTTCTATTATTTGCTTTCTTTTCTCAAATGGTTATCCCAATTAATATTCTTTGCTTTTTTCTATGTTTCTCTCTCTAATTTTGGAGAAAGTGGTTGTCCCAAATTACACACTAAATACAAAAATTAGGGATGACTTTGCCATGAAACAAACGTTAGAGAATTTGCACACTGAAGGCAAAAGTTAGGGAAGTTTGCGCCGAATTCCCATTCTGTTAATTATATTCATTGTTTCTAACTTTGTATCATTATATTTTTTTAGTTTTTTTTTTTTTTTTGTGCGCCATAAGAATTAGAAAATAATAAAAAGGCAGGACAACTCTAACGTGCGTGAAAGATGCCCATGAACTTGCATCTTTCACTACGCGAGTCTAAGAGTCAGATTAATTTTGCGGGAGGTGGCCTAAAAAAGAGCCAAAATATAAAAAGAAAAGATGCCAAATATTGTTAATATTGGAAAGACAATTTGGTGTAAAATTTAGATCAAATTCTGCAATGTTCTATATATTAACGTGTTATGTTCTCCCTTGTGTACGTGATGAGGATTTCTCGAGAGAAAAAATTACAAGTCTGACATTTGAGGAGTTTTTTGTTACGTTGAAACTGCAAGCGATGGGATCGTTGTACAAATAATAGAAATAGTGAGTTTCGAGTTTATCGTTCCCACGATGAATAAGGTATAAAATATAATTCAGCAGTTAGTATTAAATCCGAGTGAGCCAAGTGGGCAGCGAGCAAGCACCGTCTGAGCAGTTGTCAGTATTTGCATTAACTTTATTTCCCGATATCCGATTGAGGTGATTGAAAATGTGTTGGAAATCTAACTCAAATGGCTACAATTCTTCGAGGATTAGCTTTCTCTGAATTCAAATGTTATCCATGTGAAAAATGTGTTGTAAGTTGCAATTAAGAATTTGGATCATAACTTGTGTGACTCTTTGACACTCTTTAGACTTCAAATTGCATTCCCTTAATTATATTTGATCTTCTTTGACATAATAGACTCCTTTAAGACCTATACTACCAAACTCAACTCTTTTAACTTTAATTGCAACTTAATTTTAACTCGACTAACCCAGATTTTGGAAATGGATTAAAGCCAATTACAATTATGACTCTAATGATCTTCCCCCTTTGCAATTCCATGACAAAATCATTTATTTTAAAGTCAAAAGTCAATACAATTTATCCAACAGACACTTCCAAACTTTCTTCACCATGTTTCCTGCAACACATGGAAAATGTGTAACACCGAAGCATATAATATAATGTGAATTATAAATTTAGAAATAAACCAAAGAATTTTATATCCAGAAAATATATCAAATGACTCTAAAAATTTCGAATTTTTAAAATTCGCCCCCTAATTCATATAATTAACTCTCTAAAATAAATACACGTCTCTCACTCTTTTTGTTACAACAACAAAAGAGAGACAAATAATAATCATGTAAAATACAGAGGAATGAGTAAAAATGTCAAATGTATAATTATGTAAAAATTATGCAAAATATGTGATAGGAGAATAAAAAAATTCCATTTTTTAGACAAACTGTTTTTATTTTTTCATAATATTTTAAATATATAATGATGAACTGTTATTTAGTTACTAATACAAGTATAATTCATACATAATAAACTTTTCTTACATAACTTATTTTAAATCTAAATGGAGTAAATTGCACTAAACTCTTGTAAGCAAGTCTCAAAAACTTTAAAGCAATGAGAAAGGACATTTAAAAAATTACTGGTGAATGATTATTTTCCTAAAAATATGAAGTCAAGCTCAGTGTTTCTAGGACCTTTTAAATAAAAAGCTCATATTGATTTTCAATGTATAAATTTTCTTTCCTCCCCTATCAATTAGCGCGCGCGCGCACACACACACAATTGTGGGGACATGTTAATCTGCTCAAATGAGCCAACATCTTATGTGGATATGTCAAGAGATAAATATCATGTATCGAATAAAGATGAAAATATAGACCAATTTATAATGATTTGGACTACTTCTCTTAATAAGATTTACTTTTTACAACGAAACCCAAATCTTAAAAGTGTACGTACTAATTTTGGTTATTAAGACTAATTGAGTCGTTTTTTTCCTTCATATTGTGTAATTAGTTGGAAAACAATGAAATTGTAAAGAATCCTTACGAGTGGACTGTATTTTTCTCTCTTCCTGAGAAATCAAATGTTTTCCTTTCCCTCTATCTTTCCATTGAATAGAACTCCCAATTTCTAGACATTTTCCTCTGTTTTCCTTCAAGCTTTGGCGGTGGTTTCGAGTTAGGGTGGAGGTGGATCGACGGGTGGAAGGTGGTGGAGATACAAGACCATGGAATGGGATTTTGGAAACAAAGTTGAATTAATTGACAAAAGTATTCTTTTGGTTGCAAATGTCTAATGTTGAAGTTTCTGTTCCGTTAATGATTTTTCTTTAAAATGAGTAGTTTAAACTGTTGTCTAAACTAAACATGATGCCTTCTATGCCCTTTCTTTTCTTTTGAAATTTCACACATGAAATGAATGCTTTGTTTTTTCTATTTCCCACCTTCTTTCCACAAGAGAAAGCCTTTTGAACTCATTCTAAATCGATTACCTGACTCAGTTGTTTAATGCAGATATTGAGCAGATACTTTTGGAAATGCAACATCGCTCACTTCCTCCCGCTGATAGTTTTGAAATTCTTCAAAATTTGCTCCAGAGCCTCTTAATAGAAAGGGAAATGAGTTAATATGACCACCACGCAAAAGAAATTTGTTTAAAAGGCCTTTGATCGAAATTATCAAAATAAAAGAAATTTTAATTATTTAAAACTGTCCAAACCTCTATTCTCCTCCAAATTCAAAACCCTCTTCTCCTTCAAACTCACCTTCTTCGACATTTCAACTCTTCAAGTGTAAAGCCATCTCTTCTCCTTTTCCTTCAAAATTTCATAGATTCTCAAATTTTTCGCCTCTCCTTCTTTCACTTTCTCTGCGTGAACAGTCAAACAGGTTTGTCGCCTATTTGACCTTTCTGTGTCATGAACAAAATTATTTGTATATGGATGCTAATTTATCAGTTGATGATGATTGTGGAAGTTTTAATACTATTTTTTGTTGAATATTGGGTGTGATTAATTAGCTACTGAAATTAGGATTTTCTTTCTTTCTTTCAATCGAGTTGATTATATAACTCCCTATTATATAGATCTGAATTTTGTTAATTGGTGAAGTTGAAGAAAAATATGAAGGAATAATGTGAAAATCAAGAACAGCATAATTTTGGAAATCAACAAGCAGCAACAAAATTCAGTGATAGATTATCAATAGACTGCAGATTTAACGTTAACGAACTATATAATCATTCCAACAAATGCGTATCCTACATATGCAGATACCTAATGGTCATAACTTCAAAGAGCTAAAAGAGAAAAGTATCTGAATTAAGCACTTAAAATATGAAAATTTCAAGTTTTATTCCTCTAAGATCCATCTTAAACCATTAGAACTTACCATCATACAATAAGAAAGATGCTTAATTCCTACATATATTTCGAAAGATCTAATGGGAGCATTAAAAATCTTGAAACTCTAAAGAATTTTTTATCTAAAATAAACTTAAAAATTACAAAAACTTTCTTAAATAAATGACATAATCCCAATTCAATTGAATAAACCTCAGTTTTGACAACAATCAGATCTGAAGAACTTAATTAATCAAAACCAAGATTTTAGATACAAAAATTGAATCGTTTTCTCTACAATCCAGCAAAACCCACTTCTTCAAATCAATTGATATTGACCCAAAATCCTTATTTTCAAAGCAACCCAAATTCTGAGTAGAGTCCCCAAACTTCTTGAACCTGGCGAAAAAAAAATCAAATTTTCCACACTAGTGTATATAATATATAAAAATGTGTATGTATATCTATGGGAGTGCTTGGTCATGAACATTACCTAAAACCGGGGAAATCGACAAATGACAATGAGAAAAAGAGTTTTTCAATGCTGGGAAGTGAAGTTTGAAAGTATTTTAACTATTTGAGAGAGAGAGAGAGAGAGAGAGAGAGCTCAATTTCCACAAAAAGTGACATAAAAAATGGTAAATAAGTATTACCTTAGTTTGCAGAAAATCTAAGGGAAATGAGTTCAAATGGCCACCACTAAAATACATTTTGTTCAACTGACCTTTGACCAACTGCACTGTGTGATTTATTACCATAAGGAATGGCTTCTCGTCCACTATACTAACTAATAGTTTAATAGATAGGAAGTATAGAAAAATGACATTATGAAAGCATAAAACTTACCTCCGCTTGACTACAGTTTCAATAACAAAAGAATGAACTAATCAAAGTTCACAACTTTATTCACAAAGGATTTGCAAAATGAAACGTAGCCATGCTATTGTTTATAATTTAACTGCGATGAAATTTGTGGTAAAGTCTAGCAAGCATGTGCTCAAGCCAATTTATAGTCTGCTATAATATGGGCTCAGCTGCAGTTTTCAAGAGAAAATTGCACTGATCATTAGATTAAGATATAATCAAGTATATCATTTTCGTAATTTTCATAATTTTCTTGCCTAATATTTGTACATGTTTCATAATTTATAGTGCTATGGAGAAGATTGTTCAAGTTGATTCTACAATCACAACGAGATGTAAATTGCAAATAGTACAAGACGTTTATGAGAAGCTCGACACAAATTTCAAAAACAAGCTTCGCGAGAGCTACTTCGGATATCTCCTAAAGTTGAAGGATATAAAGTTGGCTTCGCAAGTTGTACATCATTTATTGTTGCGAAAGATGAAGACCAACAAAAAAGGAGAAGTATGGTTTAAAATAGGAGATAAACGGGCAAGATTTAGATTAAAAGAAATTGTTTTAGTAACGGCTTTAAATGCGGGTGATGATAACAATGTAGATAAGACCTTGGGGGCGGAGTGTCGGATCGTGAAAGAGTATTTTAAGAAAAGTGGGGAGAAGATTATGAATGGAGATGCTTACAATGCATTTGCAAGTTGTAAGAAAAGAAAGAGCGACAAGTATAAGTTGGAATTGATCGTAATCTTGACGTACGTTCTGTGGGCCACGGAGGAAAATACCCTTATCGATTTATGGTGGTTGGACTTGGTGGATGATCTGGACAGGTTTGAGATGTATCCATGGGGAAAGTTTTCATTTGAATATACGATGAATATATTTAAACGTGAAATGAGAGATAAATTGAAAAGTTCGGATGACGGAGGAGAGTTACGTTGTCGGTATTCGTTGCACGACTTTTCCCTCGCTATAATGGTATGAATAAAAATACACTCGATCTGTATTATTTGTTATATATAAATTTGTGTTGTTAGATAATAATGTTTGTTTTGCTATAGATTTGGGCATTCGAAACGATTCCAACATTGGGAATGAAGTTCGCTAGAAAATATCTAGATATAATTCCAAGAATGGGTTCTTGGAAAATGCCGAAGAGGTTAGCGTCTGCCACCGTTGATAATGTGTTGAAATTGAAAGAGGTAAAATTGCCTCTTTTTTTTTTTTTTTTAGTTTTAATGGGAACAAATTGTGGAATTAGCTTAGTGAATGACTAATGATTTGCACGATTTTAATATTTGCAGTTGGAGGTTAATTCTACATTAATTCCCACCGAAATCGAACTCGATGAGGTCTATTGGAAGGAGTTGGAACCGATCGTGGAAGAAGATGAGAGTGCGTCACACCATTCCGAATGAGACGAGGTTGAGCATGATGTCGAGCCACATCATACATTCCACCAACACTCTTTTAGAGCATCTCAACCACCACCGGATCTGATGAGATCAACATAGTGGATTTATTGATAATGGAAATGGAAAAATTTGAGGGAAGGCTACAAGCAGTCATATCAACTCGACTTGATCGGGTGGAGAAAAAGGTTGATACGTTGGTTGAATTGGCTGTGTCGGGTCTATTCCATTCAGCAACTAGTGCATTTGATGGTGCCATTAGTAGTACAGCTTATGTACCAGAACATGAACCGAAGGGTGGGTTGGAAAAGGAGGCTGGATTTGATGATGTGACGGATGTGCTTGCAGATGAAAGAAAGGTAGAAGAGCCTAAGGATGATCCAGAGTTAGAAGAGAAGGTTAAAGGAAAGAATGGAAGAGTGAATGGAGCTGAGGTTGCATCTGGGAATGATACGTAGGACCAAGAAAATGAAAAAATGGTCGAAGAGGGGGTTGGAAAAGAAATAATAGTATAGGACGAGCATCTCGACGTGGAGAAAGACATCGCTGATTTTGTGACGCCTGACAAATATATGGTGGATGCGAATAAATCCACTCAAGGTATGTAAAAAACAATTAAGTTCAACTTTATGTCATTACTTCCAAATGAAACAAATTTTAGATTTCTAATTGTTGGTACTTGCAACATATAGGCGATATTGTGCAGATCGAGGAGATAGGATATGATTCACCGAAACGACGAGAGTATCGTCCAAAAAGAAAAGCACGCTTATTGTGTTCTCCCTTCACGGACCCGACAAAGAGGAGAAAGTTGTCGGACATCAATTTATATGATCCTTATCGAGAAGTGGATCCCGTGAAGGTTGATGTTCTTTATAAATGGATGGAAAATGCACCTTCTAGGTATATTATTATATATAGCTGCAATTACATGCGAAAGTAATGATATTATTACATAAATATAACTTTGTGTTCATTTTGTTGTATGCGTAGCGAAGTTATACCTTTGCACTTTTACGATGTTCAAGCAAAAAATTTGATCGACCTTTTCAATGAGGATGGTTGGATTTCTGGTAGTGTAAGTAATCCAACTTTAATGATTTTATCATAATGTTACACAATAATTAAGTTTGTATTAAGTAGTTTATTTGTGTAGATTATGAACCAGGCACTATAGCAGATACGAGAAAGAGCTTCCAAATTTTCCCATCTTTTCCGGCAAGATTGTTGCATAGTGGATACTTACTTTTACCAATTTGTTATCAATGCACATGGCCAGTTGCAACCTAGTAAAGAGCTCAATATCAATAAGAGTCTGACCAATTACGTGAGAGGGGCTACTCTAGAGTTTGGTAAACCTTGGAAGGACTGTAGATATTTGTATATTCCTTGATGTATCGGCAACCATTGGTTTGCCCTTCAAATCGACTTGGAGGAACGGACAATTTTCAAGTTCGATAGTCTAAAGGGTCACATTCGTATGGCAGAATTGGAAGCTTATGTTCTGTCTCTACATGAGGTTATTCCGTTGCTGGTAAAGTTCTATGTCACGAGTGAAGAAAAATATAGCATCGAAAAGTTCAAATTTGTGAATGTGAAAGATGTTCCCCAACAAATGAATGGGTAAGATTGAGTAATTTCATAATTTTAAGTACTATATTTTAACTGTTGAAAATTTATACAATAACTATAAAACTATTTTGTAGATCTGATTGCGGGATATTTACACTAAAATACATAGACTTTCTGCAAGCGAATATAGATGTACATGAAATTCAACAGGATTCGTACCAATATGGAGGAAGAAATTGGCCGCGGAGTTGTTGACATGGGACTTCGAGCTTTAGATTGTGTTTTGCTATACGTACTAATGTTTTGATAACATTGTATAGTTACTGAGGTTTTTATGCTGGAGTTGTTACAAAATGACTTTCATGATATTGCTATTTTTTTTTGATGTTGTCACTGCTACTAATTGTTGTATTTGCTCTGTAATGATTATAGATATTGAATTCAACATTAATGTATATTTTCGTGGTCTTTTAAAACCTTCAAGTTCACATATTGTATTAGAGCTAAGTTGTTGATATTGTGCATATTCATGTTTTACTGATTCAAACGTAACGACATTGAAATCGTTCCTGAAGTACAAAACGACTTCCATATTGTTTCAATATAAAAAACTAATTGATTCAATCATAACGACATTGAAATCGTTCCTGAAGTACATAACGACTTCCATATTATTTCAATATAAAAAAACACACCGTTTCTGATTGTTGCATAACGATATTGACATCGTTCCTGACTCACATAATGACTTCCATATCGTTTCAATATAAAAAACACACTGTTTTTCTGATTGTTGCATAACGACATTGAAATCGTTCCTAAAGCACATAACGACTTCCATATCGTTTCAATAGAAAAAACTTCACCGCTTTACTGATTGTTGCATAACGATATTGAAATCGTTCCTGAAGCACATAACGACTTCCATATCGTTTCAATAGAAAAACTTCACTGCTCTATTGATTGTTGACTTACCGGATATCGATTTACTGGATATGGACTTACCGGATATGGACTTACCGATTTTGCTTTGATCTTGCATACCAGATTTACTTTATACTAACTGTATTTACTCACTTCTTCAGCACTTACCGTATTTCATTAGAGCTTACCGTATATCTAATGAGCTTGCATACCGGATTTACTCGATACTAATCGGATTTACTAATTTCTTCAGCAGTTACCGTATTTCATTAGAGCTTACCGGATTTGCTAGAGCTTACCATAAATCTATTGAACTTGCATGCCGGATTTACTCTATACTAGCCGGATTTACTCTATATTAACCGGATTTACTCTATACTAATCGTATTTACTCATTTCTTCAGCACTTACCGTATTTCACTCTATACTAACCGTATTTACTCACTTGCATGCCGATTTTGCTTTAATCTTAACATATATGCTCTAAACGGTTTCTAAGCAAAACAAGTGACAAAATGTAACCAAAATACAATAGTTAAGTAACAACAAAAGTGTCACTTACTCGACCAATTTCGACAAAACGTTACTGCTTTACTGATTCAACCGTAACGACATTGAAATCGTTCTTGAGGCACAAAACAACAATGATATCGTTTCTTTTCTTACAAAATGACAATGATATCTTTTTAGTTTAATACCCACGAAATAACGTAATGACGTCGATATCGTTTCATTACAAAGTTGACGAGTTTGATATCGTTACAGTGTAAATAATAAGGAAAACGAAATTTATATCGTTTCTTTACATAGAAAATGATAAGTATATCATTATGACTAATAAGGACGACTCGACCATCAACGATCATTCAACATATTTTCGACATATGTATGATGACCGAAAGAGGACATCAAGTGGGCTGATAGCACTCGAATAGCTTAGAAATGGCCAACAGAGATACTTTCTTTATATCGAAACTAGTCCAATGTGGTAGACACCTATAAAAACACAAATGTTCCTCAAGTTTCTTTTGAGGGCGATTGAACTCGCTCGACGACCTATTTCTTGTCGTCCTACGTACGAAGAACGTATGTCGGGTGGCCACGGATGATCGAATCGTCGTTTTTAAACATAACGATATAATTGTCGTTGTATATGAGAAGAAACGACAATTACATCGTTTTAGTTACAATTTTGACTGAAACGAGTTCCAACTCGTCAAATTTGTAATGAAACGATACTTACTTGAATTATATGATTTATGAGGAATATACTTGAATTCTATGATTTAAAAATAGAATTACAATTAGATTTCATAGAATTAACTAGAATCAATTACCAAATTAATAATCTCGTTAATGTCAGTCAGAAAATAAGTGAATCTTCCAAATAGGATGAGAGGAAATTATAGGATATTGCCAGAAGAAAGTAGGAAATTTACTCTATCTAATTTAGAAACCTAATATAATAGGTGATACTAATTTGATTATACAAATTTTTATACTCAATTGTGAGTCTTGTTTTGTATTGGGAACTAATATGCGAGGATTTTATACGTGGAACTGTTCGATCATAATGAAAGGTCACAAAAAACATTATCCGAAATCAAATTTCGGGTATTATGTTACGCACCAAATGAACAATGCTTAAGTGTGGTTCAATTCCGGGAAAAAAAAATGTGTTCCCTTATTTTGTTTTGGAAACTTTTGGTATGCAATATTTTGGCACACTATATATACCATAAGCCGTACAAAACGTGAAAAAAGCTCCCTACACCTAAAAACATTACCCGAGATCAAATTTCCTGTATTATGCTTACGCACCAAATGAACCATGCTTAAGCATGGTTCAATCCCGGGAAAAAATTATGTTTCCTTATTTTGTTTTGGAAACTTTTGGTATGCAATATTTTGGCACTCTATATGTACCATAAGCCGTCCCAAACGTGAAAAAAGCTCACTACACCTAAAAATTCATAGATTCAACATAATTTGGAGGCGAAGAACGAAGCTACATCATCAACATCAAGGGAATTGTGTAAGATTCTTAAAGGTTATCCATCCAAAATCAAGATTTCATTCAACAGAGTGGAGTTTTCTACTTTCTTCCATATTGCTTCGATCTGGGTGATGTCTTTTCATTCTTTCATGTATAATTTAATAATTAGGATGGTTGGCTAGATTTTTTCTTTGTATTGGATGAATGATGAACCTTATTATTTGTTTATTTGAATTCAAAGACAATTAGTTTAGTATTTCATGATTTTTCTTGGTTGATTTTGCATTCTCATTGAACTATTTGATTGTTTGATCACTAAGTAGATAATATTTTGCTTGTTGTAGTGTAGAAATATTCAGAATAAGTCTGGAACGCAATAAAATCAACACATGGACAATATGTATTAGGAATAATATATATGGCATGTGCAATCATGTCTGATAAATCCTGTGAATCGATGTATGTTTTTCATATGAATTCGGACTGGAATAAGATCGGGTCATGTTAAACATAAGTTTAATATATCTTGGAAATGAATATTGAATAAAAGTGGATTATTGATTGTTTTGAATGCATGAATTTACTAGATTACAAATTAAGTATTTAATTAAATGGCAATAGGAAACATTCACATATTATATAAATATTTTATTTACTTTCTTAGTTTAGGATTAGTACAGAAAACATAAAACCGTCTCTTTTGATATTACATGACGCCGAATTTGGTAAAAGCTATTGAATTACAAATTAGACTTTATTCCTCGTGAGTATGATACTCTTAAATCATTGATTTATATTACTTGTACAACTATCCCGTACGCTTACGAGTTTCCACCAAACAATTGCAGCAATGAATTTGTGCATTTTTGACACATGACAACAAGGTTTACCTCCAAATTTGCCTGTGTAACAGCTCCGTGTTAGAAATGTCACACAATTGACAACAAACATGATGAGGATCAAACAAGTGATAAGGAGACCAGAAAATTTTGGAGTGATAAGATTGTTAAATTTAAATTAAAGGATAAATGTTTGTTATTTGATATTTGTTATCTATTTTTTGGATAGACATTGATCATAAAATAGTGGAGAGTTATTCTTATTTTATTATAAATAGGAATAAATGTGTGCTAAGTGCTCATAACCTATGATCATCATTCAATAATGTTATAATTTAGTCTTTTATTTATTTTTCGCTTCCTTTTCGTATTTTCTTCTTGGTATCAGAGCCATTGTGAGGACTTGACACACTACAAGTCATTTCTTCCACTAGCACTTTACTATCCATAAATATTGATAACTTCTTTACACGCATCTCTCATTTATTTTCATCCATCAAATACATCCCACCAAATCCAAACAAAACAATAGAAGCAACAAATTTCACACCAAAATTAACAAATCCATTGCCTTGTGAAAGTCCGATCCCCTCATTCATGGTTGGATCATCTCAATAGTTTGAAGAAACTCTCAAACTCGTTAAAGGCTTAAACACCCCTCATTCATGGTTGGATCATCTCAATAGTTTGAAGAAGCTCTCAAACTCGTTAAAGGCTTAAACACAACCCATACAGTATGGGAAGCATTTGAAATGCTTATATACACATGACATATCTTCACAAGAATGAAGATAAAAATCATTGTTGGCTTCTTTACCAAATCAACGTCCATAGTAACTCTCAATTTTTTTCAAAACAAACCGTGCCTTCAACCCCAGCACAGTTTGCAGGAGGATGTTAGAAATGTCACACAATTGACAACAAACATAATGAGGATCAAACAAGTGATAAGGAGACCAGAAAATCTTGGAGTGATAAGATTGTTAAATTTAAATTAAAGGATAAATGTTTGTTATTTGATATTTGTTATCTATTCTTTGGATAGACATTAATCATAAAATAGTGAAGAGTTGTTATTCTTATTTTATTATAAATAGGAATAAATGTGTGCTATGTGCTCATGGCCTATGGTCATCATTCAATAATGTTATAATTTAGTCTTTTATTTATTTTTTGCTTCCTTTTCGTATTTTCTTCTCTCTGGTAGCAGATATATTATTACTTTTTCTTTGCATAATGTTGGACCTGTTCATTCTTTTAGTTAATCCGTTTATTCACTCCCCTGAATTGTAGAAGTGATAGCCCTAATAGTTTTGTATTTGAAGTCTTATCTCTGGTTATCACTTTCTTATATGAGTTATACGTATCTAAATTCAAGTTTTAGGTGCAAATAATAAATTCATTTGGACTCAGAGTCTATGAGAGGTTTTTGGTTTTACTACTTCCGTTCTTTATCTTAAAATTCACTCCAGAATTACACATTTTGTTGTACGGTGATTGATGTAGAGTGAATCCCCCCCCCCCCCCCCCCCCCACCAAATTATTCAAATGTTTATAGAACACGTCGTTAGCCTAACTGAGTTAAGCATAATCACAAATAGACTTTGTAAGTTTGTGAAACCAAGCTCATGGATTGATGGAAATCGTTTCGGGCTGTAGGGAGATTTCTTACATTCCTCGCCCTTTCTTGACCATATATTTCCTCAAACCTAGGTGCCTCGTCCATATAAGTTTTCTCTCTCCATTCAAGAGCACGTTTTTTAATATCAAGCAGGTGCATTGGCCATTTACAGTTGTCATGGCTTCCACCCGTGCTCACCAATTCACTTCACTTACCAACTGACTACTCATCCACTACCAATGCATTCTAAAATATTCTAAAGCCTGCTCTATAAATTCAACACATGAAGGAAGGGAAAAAGGGTGGAAGATTGTTAGCCTTGGTGCAAAACAGAATCTCCCCATTCTCTATTTCTTTTGAATCTCTATCTCTATTTCTCTCATTTTCTGAATCTGCTTCTCTTTATCTCTAAATCTGAATCTGAGTCCTTTTTCTCTTCTTACTTCTCTGAATCTATCTTCCACTTTCTTCGTTTTTTCTTCATCTTTTGAACCATTTATTCTCTCTTTTATTTTTGTCCTTTTACCTGTAATTTTCTGTATTGCAATAGAAATTATCAATCAATTAAATTAAAATTAGTTCACGTTGTCAGTAATTTCAGTTTATGTTTTTCAATTTGAGTAATTAGAGTTTATATTCTACAATTCGAGTTTGTAGCTGCTTGTAATTTTTTGGTATTGGTTGAGTTCAATGGAAAATCGAGCTTCAACCATAACAATGTTTTGATGCAACATGCAACAAAGAGCAACTAGGGAGTTTGAGTATCATGACGTAAAATCCAAAGATCTTGGTTGCTAACTAGGGAGTTTGAGTTATTTGGCATAATTACAACCACAGAGGACGGACCCTCCATCCCAGCAACCTGTTGTAATCTATTTTCCCATACGTCTTTGCCGGGCTCATTATTTGTTAGAACTTTAGAAGGGCACATCTGTAGATTTTCCAATTTCTTATCTATTTGTCTCAGCTTGTCAAAGACCAAGGAAGTTGAATCTTCTTTAAAAATGGTGCCAGCAACTCTACCAGAGTAGTCTTTCGAGGGTTCACGAAAAATGTAATCAGAAGTGTGTAAAAGCATGACTCCAACAGAAGCTAGATCATTATTAACTGGTCTATTCATTGTGAAAACCTCTATAACCACAGGTAAGTGTCCATAGTATTTGACAGCAAGCTTTTGGTTTGACCTTTTGGTAAGTGTTTGCTCAATCAAAGTCAACACCACACTAGGTAAAAGTTCTGCCTCTACTTCTGCTAAGGAATTCAACTGAGCTATAACCCCATAAGCCTGCTTTTGAAACCACTGGCTGACTTCACTACTAGTTATTATCCTTAAGTTTCCCTTGGAGGATTCACTCTTGGGCTTTATCTTTCTCTCCTCAAAATTAAATTTGATGCTGCCCCTGCTGAAGTCAAATATGACAGGATCAAATTGGCTTAGCCAATCTATTCTAAGCACTATATCACTGTCCCCAAGTCTAATGACTCTCTGTTGGTATTGGAACTCCATTCCTTGCATAGTCCAAACATGTGGGTGACGCATGGCTGTGCTCATCACTTTCTCACCATCGGCTACTGTCACTATCACTTGTTTGGTTGATAGCATCTTACACCTTAGCTCTTGCATCATTTTTTCATTAAGGAAGTTATGTATACTACCATTATCGTTCAATATAGATATCCTCCTCCTATTGATCTGACCTGGAATCCTGATAGTTTGGGGCCTCAGACTTCATGTGAGTGCACTGATTGATATCTCCATAATATCCTTTCCCTCACCCCCTTCACTTAATTGCCCATCTTCTTCCTGATATTCCACCCTGGCTCTTCTTTTTCATCAATCAATATTGAGTTTGGCAACTTATTCTTGCAAATATGCTTATGAGTGTATTTTTCATCACATCTATAGTAAGGCCTAATGCTCTTTTTTGTCTGGAAGTCTGCTGGGAGTAATGGTTCTAAATTTCAAATGATTAGTCGTAATTTTTTGGGTTTGGTCAACAGGGGGTTTGTTGGAATTGTGACATTTTTGTTGTCACAAATTATTGTAATCTTCGTTTTAAATTAGTTGCAATATTTTAGTTTATGTCTAACTTAGTTTATGATGTAAAAGTTAGACTAGCATGGCCTACTACAAGTTAAGCGAGCTGTCAAAATGAGTATGGTCTAGTACCAGCAAGTGTATTGTAGTGTGGTTGATAGATTAGTTGGTAGGATGTCTTGTAGGTTGGCTCTATATATTGGAGCCTTTGTAATCTCGAATTTAACAAGGAAATATATCACAATGTAGTCCTTAAAACTTGCTCCTCTCCTCTGGTTTTCTTCTAGAAAACCAGAATATATGTATGTTTATATGCTTTATTTTTGCTATGTAAAATTTGTTTTTGACCTCCTCCATTGACCATAATATCAAACATATTTTAGAGCTTTCTTGATAAAGCTTTTGAACCAAAAACCCAACAGGGTTGGTTCCAGTTGTTGTTTTCAGAAGTCTTATGGGAAGAGTAAGGCCACTTGGGTTGCGAAAATGTTTTAAGTGTTTTGGTAGGCTTGTTCAAGGTTATTATACTGTTTTCTTGCAGCAGGGCTATCTCAAAGGCTTTAGCTAAGGTGGTGGGTTTGATAATCTTAACCATTGATTTAATTTCCTCTTTCAATCCACTGGTAGGACTCAGGTAAACGGGATAGGGATATCATTACCTGGGATTTTAACACTTCAAATTGCTCTTGATATTCCGTAATGGATCCCTTTTGCCTCAGCTTATTGAATACTTCTATCACTTCCTCAGCAGTGTCTTCAGCAAATCATCTACAAATCTCACTTGAAAACATGTCCCAATCAACATTGGGATGGTTGAAGATGAAGCCATGAAACCATATGTATGTTTTTCCCTTCAAGTATATCTCAGCTATTCCCACCCTCATTTCATCAGCTACTTGATGTATCTGGAAATATTTTTGGGCTTCTCTCAGCCATTCTCCAGGGTCTTCTCCTTCAAAATAAAAAAAATCTATTTTTGGGTAATTTAGTATTCATCCAGTCTCTCTAGCTCCAGTAGTGTTTCCAAAGTGATGGTCACCTCCAATAGGACCACAACTGCTGATTTGAGACAGAGTACCATAACCCTCAACTTGTTTCTCCCCCTAGTCTGTCTTACTCCCAATCATCTGACCAATCATAGACACAATACATTCATATTTACGATTCATTTCCATCATTAGACTTTCCAGTTTATCTTGCCTGCCACATAGATGTTTCACTTACTGGTCTGTACTCTGGTGAACCACGCTAAGATCTCCCAGTTCTTTCTCAATCATTTTAACTTGCTCTTCATGGGTTTTACTACGGGTATCCATTTTCCCAGCTCTTGTACTACTCTGATACCAAATGTGATGGTTGAGCTTCAACCACAACCCCAATTCCAACACTTCGATAATATGAAACCAGAAATTGAAAACGAGAACTAAGACAAAATATATTAATTGCAATAATGGAGTTCAATTACAGCAATTAAATGAAAATAGAAGAAGATAAGAAGAAGAAAAAGACGAGAGGGAATTAGAGATAGAATCAGAGAGAAAGGAACTTGCACAATGATCAATCACATCTTTTTTTCCTCCCTATCTTGGTAATAATAGATAAAAAAGGAACAAAAGCGTACCAGGAAGAAATTGAGGAAAACGTGTGTTTGACTTTCAAGCTATGAATTAATTAAAACGACGCCGTCTCGCCATTTGAATTTTCTGTTAAACTGTTGGCTGCATTTTTCTTCTTCTTCTTCTTTTGTTGGCTTTGCTCTGATATTCCTCTTCCCTTTCTTTTCCCACTCCAGCTGACCTCTTTGCACATCCTCATAACAGTTAATTAATAAAAAAAATAAAAAATCCCATGAAAACCAACAAAAGTTGCACAAGTCAGGCGGTGGCACCAGAATAAAAAAACAAAACCAGTTGTGTATAAATCCATTTACACATTCATATCTCTATATACACACACAGACAAGGGAAAAAAAAATGGAAAACGAGGGATAGAGAAAAAGGAGAGAGAAAAGAGGGAAATGAGAAGAAAAAGAAAAATGGGGAAACGAGGAAGAAAAGAAACGGAAAAGAAAAAAAAAAATGTTCGACGACTTGATTGAAAAAATAAGTGCTTATTCTATTAAGCTTGAACTCCCCAATTTTGAAAGGTAAGTAAAAAAGTTTCTTATTATGTTAAATTTGGGATTGTTGGATGATTAGTTTAAATTCAATTTTATCGAAGGAGGACTATTGAGTTGAGTACAATAAGCTGTGTAATTAATTTAAAAGAAAAATTAGCTTAATTGATTAAAGAAAGTTGGGAAATTGCTTAAATATAAAAAGAGTAGGCTTTAGTATCTCTATAAAATTATTGAAGTTACTCAAAATGGTTAATTATTAATTTAGACATTATCTCATATTTCAGGCGGTAATGAAGAGGTCAAGATAACCTACATAGTTTTGAACATTAATTATTAATTATATTATTACGTTACGTGGAAGGACACAATGAAGGACCATGTAGAGCCAAAGCCGCCAAAACAAAATTCAAAACAGATCACTACGAAAATACCCATGGAGTATGTAACTGGTATTACTACAGATTTCAGATTATGAATCCTCCAATCAGGTAAGAAAATTACTACCTATTAGGCTATTTCTACATTGGACAAATACACGTGACGTGTTTGAAAGGGATGATTGGGATAACACTAGACAATACGAAGGAAGAAGAAGAAACTGAAATCAGGTAAGAAAATTACTACTATATGCAATTGTTTGCATTTTAAAAACCATGGCATCTTCGATTATGATAATTTATCACATTTTTTTTCTTTAGTCCATTCTCATTTCGAAGCAGGGATATGATTGAAAAGCTTATTGCCCTTAAGACTGAGTGATCAGTAATATGATTATAAACCAAAAAAGATAATGTTGTTGAATATTAACTAGAAATCAATGACACGAGGCGAAATTTCATGCTATAAGAGCGTAAATAATTGGAGCAAAAGTTCATAATTTAGATTTTGAGCATCATTTGCCTGATGAGATGCTGGAATTTATGATTTAGGTCTATAGTGTTCTCATTTATGCTTCCCTAATCTGATAGATCAGTGCGACTATACAAACATAATGGAATATGATAGAGACTCTTCTTGTAAAATGTGAATATTTTCTAGTAAAATGTGTATATGTATTACTAGATTAAGATCTTAATCGAGCACACGAGAAAATGTAATATCATGTTTTAAGTTCATGCGTGCCGACTTTTGATCTTACCATGAGGAATCTCATTGCAAATTCCGTGATATGGACTATTAGATATCTGAAAGGTGTTCAACATCTTTATCCACTATTAATCATTTTTTTTCTACTTTTGTAGAAGGACCACTCATTCATAAATACAAAAGCTTTGCAATCCTTTTATTTTTTTAGCTTTTTCCATTCAAATATATTATGCACTTATTTTTGGGCAAATTGCTCTACTACTAATCAATTTTTCAACTTTTGCAGAAAGACCAACTTTAGTTTGGTGAACTCAAGTGGTTTTCACATATTGTTCTATTTGGCGAACAACTATCTACATAGGCTTTAGCAGCAGACAAAGTACCTCAGCTGCTAGTGTCTCAGCAGAGTAACTTGGCTTCTTATAGGCCAGCCAAATTCTACATGCCTCACAAGAAACCTAGAATTGAAATTCTAGACGATGAGAAGGGGTGTTTGACGGTTCCTGATCTTGGATTAATCTATCTCACCAACTCAATATAATGAATATGTTGCAGCATAAATCAGATCATACACCTTTTCTTCGTAGATATGCTTATCTATTAATTACAGTCTTGTTTGCTTTTTACTTCTCCCCTGTTTGTGGTTGCAAGAATTATTGATTTGGTATTGGAATTAATTTGGCTGAATGAGTGCAGATCTTACCTGTGTATCATGCACAAAAATGCATGTTGGCATTTGTGATTTCACTATTTCATCATTCATTAATATTTTCCAGTTACAACTCAACATTACTCATGGTTATGAGTTCTAATTTTGGCATTTGGATCTTCAGTGGTTGCAAATGCGATTGTTCATCTAGCATTTGGTTACATAACAACACTTACTGTTGACTTAGCTTTTCAGTTTTCTCATCGAGGGTCAAACTGAATAAGAGCTTCCAGAAACACAATCTTAGGAGCCGTTAGATTTTCTGAGCTTAATACTACTTCAGCAAGGAAAGTTGAACTGCATTCTGAGAAGAGCATGGAGTATTTTGCAGTCGTCTCTTCCAACAAGATTTTTGAAATCACTTGGTCAGGGCTTCTCCCAACTTATTAAGCCAGGTGGTCAAGAAGTGAGTCCAATTCCCATGCGGCACATGTCAATGGGGACATTGATCACAAAAGTAATACAGTTGCAGACATGTTATAAAAAAAGGTTGAACCCCAACCTTGAGGGTCCCCAAGATTAAATTCCCAATGAAAAAGTAGCATTATATTAGCTAGCATAGTCCTAGAGAGTATTAAGTTACTACTAAACTTTAGAAATTTGCCTCCAGCTTGAAGAAATGACTGCATTTCTATTTTTTAAGTATGACATCATTGCTAGTAGCTGGGAAATATAGATGATAATGACCCACGCCAACAAATAAACCTTATTTTAAATAAATTTAGGATAAGATACCTGAAACATAAGATACCATTGAATCAAATCTGTTGAAATTGATTGACACTTTTGCTGATGGATAGCTACTTATTTTTGTATCTAAAGTTATGGGATTTATGTACTTTAGTTGGTAACTTAATCCTTGAAATATTGACCAAGTATGGTCTTTATATTTTGTTGTCAATTTGATAGATTTGAGTTGGTAGGATGTTGTAAGGAAGTATGGTCTTGTAACTCTATATTCAACAAGAAATCGAGTAAAGATAAGTTTCTTTTTTGATCTGAAAATTCTCTCTTTTCCTTCCTCGTTTTTCTGCTTGAAACCGGTAAGTTTGCACAAACCGGTAAGTTTAAATCAAATACCAGTAAGTGAATGAATATTCCTTTCTCCTTAACTGAAATACGGTAATTTCTGGAACTGATAATTTGAAATACGGTAAGCCATTGAAATCCGGTAAGCTTCCATTCAAATACGGTAAGAACAATCCCGGTAAGGATTTGAAATACGGTAAGTTCAGTTTAAATCCGGTCTAGATCAAATATTTCATTCTCTTTGATTCAAAACTTCAACAAAATCCTTAGCAAACCCATTCGGCCAAGTTGATTTTGTCCTCCTCCCACCTTCTCTAACTGGTTCTATTAGAATCACGATACTCTAGAGTAAGGAGCATCTTTTGATCTACAGTCTACACAAGATATTTCTCAACCACTGTAATCGACCTTCTCTCAATTTATACTGAGTTGGTGTCATGTCCACTTGTTAATATCTATTCATTTCATATGTTGTCCATAGTAAATTATCAATAACTACAATTTGAGCAAGTTTTAATAATCTGTCAAATACTTTGTGTGAAATTGTTGTGCGTGCTTTCATATTTATATGAGCCAACTTTGAATTTCAACTGTTAGAAGATTATCTTTCTCAGTTTGTCAGCAATATTAATTCCATGTAATTTAAAATTCAATATGCTTCTTGGATCATCTAAATTTGGATAGGCATGTTCAAATCAACTTTACTTATTACTTGATTCTTTTCGATTTTGTGTTTCTTTTTGAATGTATTCTGATAACATGTAGTGTATCGAAGATCACTATTTCCTCAATTGTACAAATCATATCTGAACTGGATATGCATTTTTTCCTTCCTCCTCCTTCCAAGCGTTTTGCGATTCTTTTCTCGTGCTATCCTTTATAAATTTTGAATATTTTGACTATGTTATCCTAATATTTGTTTCTCAATGCCTTGGCTTCAAAAATTCCCCAACCTTCAAAAACATCAGTGTCAATCGTTCAAACTTAGCGACCACATACTTGCTAATATTACGTTCTGACTTCCTTGTTATATCTTTTTCTTTAGTCAAATAATATCATCATTTACCACTATAAAATTGTTGTGCATAAACACTATACAAATCCACAAAGGGGAGATGTCAATGAATTACCGTTTAAATTCCTATTATGAAATTTGACTCGGGTGGTCAAGCCTGCAACCATCTTTCAAAAGAAGATATGGAACCTTACATTTAGTGCTTGTGATTATTTGAAAAGTGATTTTGTTTTGGAGGATATGTGGTTAAAATGTTATGGCAAACTTGAATTTTATTTATTTTGGAGATGTGTGTTTTAAAATGAGTGTGGGACACGATTGATTTTCAATAAATCAGTTTCAAACAAGGTCTTAGAAATGGTCTCTAACTTTGGGGGTGAAGCTCGGTCTAACGATTTTTTGACATGTATTTGCATTTGGTCAATTACTTGATTGAGATTTAAATTGAACCCCCTTAATGAATTTTCTTTTATACCAGTAGAAGAGATTAATCAGTTTGTCACTTGCAGGTCCTGGTCATATGATATTGCATTGTCGCCCATTAGAAGAGATTATTATATTTTGCAGTTCTTCAAAGTGCACATTGAGCCTTCAGCTTCCATTTCCCAATTGCATGTTTTACTTGCTTCATGTATATTTATTGTGTGGTACAAGTCGGGGATTATTTAGCCCATTTGAGGGTAGCAATATATCACTGGATTTTAGCACGAGTCTTAGGTCTTTTCTGTTATTCATCAGTTTCAAAATTCTTTAATTTGTAGATGCCAAATTGTAGTTCTTCTAAAACTCTACTGATGTTTATATTATGAATGACATTGCAATTGCATCCCATAATGAATTCAGTAATGTTTTTCCCCTTGTTTTAATTTTTGTCTACAGGCCCCTTGTTTTACTTTTTGTCTACAGGTGTTGAAATATGTAGACTGCAACTTTGGATTCTACAAGACTATAAAATATTACTGACCAAAATTTACTTTCTTTTTCTTTCTAGTACTGTTCAATCTTCCCTATCAAAACGTAATTTTACCTTTTATTAGGCATTGGAAGAAGCACAGGCACATCTAGGGGTGGGCGTGGGTTGGGTTGGGTCGGTTTTTGCCCCAACCCAAACCCAACCCAACATGGTCGGTTTGATTGAAATTCAACCCAACCCAACCCATGTAAATATTGAAACCCAACCCAACCCAACCCAACCCAACCAAATGTCGGTCGGGTTGGGTTGGGTTGGGTTGGTCGGTTCGGGACAAACTATCAACAAATATTAAAGTCGCTAAAATAATGAATTTAAAGCAACATTAATATAGTCTTCCAGCATTAATAAATTTCAAATATACAAATATAACAAATAACAATAGTTTAGTCTACCAAATATCCATCAAAAATTCAAAATAATTACATATTTAATTACAAATTTACAATATTGAGGCAAAAAATATATTTGGTAGACGTCAAATTGTGCAAAAACCAACATTAAAACCTGTTGAACCTGCAAATTACATCATCAAAAAATCAGTATTTGAAGTTACAATAAAGAACAATAGCTACAGTAAAGAACAAATATGTTTCCTTCACCTTATAAAATGATCAATCTTCACCAATATGTTTCCTTGGATTGGCAGTTTCATTGTCAAGAAACCTCCCAAGATTGTATCCTATGAGCACAGTTTCAATAGTAATTTACATTGATATATACAAGAGAGTTTCAACATGTAATTGGAATGCTAAATTTTTAGGAATAATTATATTCACGGAAACTTCAAACATGCCACTTTACTTATAAAACAATCGATTCTAAAAGTTGGAAGTATACCTTTGGGGCCGTTGTCAATTGTCATCTTCAGTTGATTTTGAATTCATTGATTCTAAAAGTTCATCCATTTGGTTGTAATGCTCAACATCTTCCATGCAAAAATCATCCAAGTTCGGAGAAGCATTCAACCAATTTTGAGTGCATACTAAGACCTCGACCATCTTAGGACTTAAAGAACTACGGAAAGGATCAAGTATCCTTCCTCCAGTACTAAATGCACTTTCTGAAGCAACAGTTGACACTTGAATTGCCAACACATCTTTGGCCAAATTGGACAAGACACCATACTTACTTCTGTTAACTTTCCACCAATCTAGAACTTCAAAATCCTTTTTCTCTATACTTTCACGAGCATCCAATAAGTATCGTTCCACATCATTTTTTATCTCAACCGAATATTTCATTGCTTGTTTTTCTATAAATCTACCAAGACGAGCGTCACGCATAGAAGAAGAACTTCCTTTATATGTATTGATAGAACTTGCAGACTCCTCGGTTGACACTTTACTACTTCCCTCAATACTTTCATGGCGCACATACCACTCATAAATATCCATCAGATTGGCTTTCAAAGACTTCATCATGTTACTAACAACTTCCCCATCCATATATAGATCATTCAAACAATATTCAACGTAATCCATTTTGTATCTCGGATCGAGGATAGTAGCAAAAAGCAACAATTGATTCACATTGTCCATTTGACCCCAATACTTATCAAACTTTTTTTTCATGTTAGTCGCCATTTCCCGCAAAAAAAAGTTTTCACTTAATCTCCCGATTGGATTCCTTTTAAACTGAAAATAGAGAAAGACAATGGCTTGATCAGATTCTGAAGTTCTCCGTTGGCGACTTGAGAGAAATCGACTGGCGACTATGAAGAGTAGATTGGAATTTGGAGAGTGGAGAGTGGAGAGATTCTGATTTCTGAGAAGAGTGGAGCGGCTGGAGTGAAAAAATGGGAGACGGGCAGAGGCTTTTGATTAGGTTAGGGTTTTTTTTTTCATTTTACCGTCTTTGCCCTTTTTTATTTTAATCGGGTTGGGTTGGGTCGGGTTATATCGGGTTTATTATGTCAACCCATAACCCGACCCAACCCGACCCGATTGACCACCCAGGAACCCGAAACCCGCCCAAAAATACCAAAAAACCGACCCAAACCGGGTCGGTTTGGGTCGGTTCGGTCGGTTTTTCCGGTTCGGTCGGTTTTTTGCCCACGCCTAGGCACATCAAGTCGAGTTCACTAATTTTCTTATTTGAGAAAGCAAATGCACAAGCCTGAAGAACAATGCCATAAAAAGATGTACAAACACTCCTACCATTACCAGCCACCCTATAATATATGACTCCAGAACCAATTATGATGATCAGAAATCAAAGCTACGAAAGGTTGATGATCACATGCTGTTATATAGTTGAATGTTAAGCAGGAGAAAAATAAGAGGGTGGGAGGGGGTGGGGGTGTTAAATGTGAGTCGCAGAGAAATATCAATTAAAAAAACTAATTCATCTTAATTGGATTAGTAACTTCAATTTAATTTCAAATTCTATCACTAAATTTTAATTTAATTTTAATTTCCACAACTGTCACTTGTCATATCCAGAATAAACGAGTTTATGGCATTTATGCTTTAGTGGATCCTCTATATAATCGTTATATGAATTTACCTCTATATAATAAAAATGTTTTTTAAAAAATAACTTATAAATTTAAAGATAACTTAATTCTTATTTTACCAATTTTGATTCTCGGATACCACGTAACGATTACGTAGGAAACTAAGTATATTTGTCCATTTGGAGAAAATAATAGTATCGTCAAATTTAAAATTAAATGAATTCAATTATCGACAAAGTGCCTGAGTTACTACAAAGCAATGATCGACAAATCGAAATCCATATAGAAGCTAAAACAAATTGGGGACAATTTCATTTTTGCATTTGCAGTCTAGATTTATGAAAAATGCATTCCCTAATTTCGAAATCCATATACATGCTCAAACAAATTGGGGATTGCAATCCCTAATTCCAAATCGAACATTATACTGCCTTATGTTATCTTACCCAACGCAAGACAAATCATGATGGGGTGCAAACGTCAAGGAATGAAGAAAGTATACTTGTCGTTCGTATAGTGGCGACTGGAAATGGCAACGGGTTCGGTGGTGGTTTTGACGCAAGCTTCGCTCAAACTATAAAGATTCGGTAGAGTGATGCTGTTTTCTCTCGCGTGCAACGATTAAGACGACTTCAGTGATTTGCCGACGACTGAAAGTGGCGACCAGTTCGATGGATGGGATTCCCGTGGTTTCGTCGTGTGTGGATCCTCTGCTTTTTCCTAAATGACAATTTCGGGTTTGGAAGGAAAAAAACGCTTTTTTACAATTTTCTTTTTTTTTCCCACCATTTTCCACGTGGGACTGTAAACCTCACTATAATCCTTATTGTATGAGTAGCGGAAGTGTTTGTCAAAGGGTAGAATAACCATAAACGTGTAGTCAGTTAAGCGATTTATGGTGTTGCAACTGTACAATATTTAATTTATGAATGGCATTGCAATTGCATCCTATAATGAATTCAGTTATGTTTTTCCCCCTTGTTTTATATTTTGTCTACAGGTGTTGAAGTATGTAGAATGCAACTTTGGATTCTACAAGGCTAAAAAATATTACTCACCGAATTTTACTTTCTTTTTCTTTCTAGCATTGTTCAATTTTTCCTATCAAAACGTCGTAAATTTTACCTTTATTAGGCATTGGAAGAAGCACATGAACGTCAAGTTGGGCTTCTTGATTTTCTTATTTGAGAAAGCAAACGCACAATCCTGAAGAACAATGCCATAAAAAGATGTACAAACACACCTATCAGCCACCCTCTAATATATGACTCTAGAACACCCCCCGAGGCATAACTCAGTGGTGTAAACGACAGGAGTGAGGTAGTCTCAACTGAGCTGACAGTCGCAGTGTGAGGGTTTGATTCATGCCTCTTACAAGGTATGTAATTAGACTCTTTGTGGGCACCAGTATGGCAGCTCTTGTACCCTGGTCTGTTGAGGCACATCCCGCGATTTACCTCCTCCACAATGCTCTAGGGGTGGGGCGGTGGGAGACCCTCAAGGTTGGGATTCAACCTTTATATATGACTCTAGAACCAATTATGATGATTAGAAATCAAAGCTACGAAAGGTTGATGCTCATATGCTCTTATATATTTGAATGTTAAGCAAGAAAAAAATTAGGGTGGGGGTGCGCGGGTAATGTGAGTCGTAGAGAAATGTCAATTAAAAAAAACCAATTCATCTTAATTCGATTAGTAACTTCAATTTAATTTCAAATTCTATCACTAAATTTTAATTTAATTTTAAAATTTCTACAACTGTCACTTGTCATATCTAGAATAATTGAGTTTATGGCATCTATGCTTCAGTGGATCATCTATATATATGGTTATATGAATTTACCTCTATATTATAAAAATGTTTTTTTTTTTTAAACTTTTAAATTTGTCCATTTGGAGAATATAATAGTATCTTTAATGAATTCAATGATCGAATTCGGACAAATTAAAATTTTGTGACTCAATTCATATTTACTTTTAACTATAACTAAATATATTTCACAAGAAACTTAGAATTGAAATTCAAGACAAGAATGAGAGGTATTTTATGTCACGACTCAATGTAATAACTAAATTGTTGATTTGAATTTCTTGGTATTGGAAATAATTTGGCTGAATTATTCTGGACCTACTTGTGGATCGAGCACAACAATGTACATTGGCATCTACAAATTCACTATTTCATTATTCGTTATTATTTTTGAGTAAGAAGAAAGCCAATGATTCGTAATTCTAATGTGGCCGAGTGTTTCTTCGTTTCACAAGAAATAGTTTTCATTGATTGATGGTTGCATTACTACGGATTAGGCGACATTTTTCACAAATTTTACAAACAGAAGTTCTTATTTTCATATTGGGCATTCTTTATCTTAATTCTGAATCTACGTGGAAGAAAATATGTTTATGAAGTTAAGAGTACAACACTTTGGAGTGTGCTATGAATTCTTTGCTAAAAGAAGCTAATCAACATGTTTCTATGCATTCTGCACGTGCAGGAGGGAAATGAAAATTTCTAGGTGTGTAAGTTGCGAACAGTGTGTAAATAAACTTGAAGCAAAATCGAAGCCATGTTATTCCTTGACCTATGAAATAATTAAGAACTAGCAATCCCTTGACCTAAGAAATAATTCAAGCAGAATAGTATTTTAATAAATACTAAGAAATAATTAAAAGAAAAATAGTCTGGAAATATAGAATATTTAAGAACCAACAATTCATAAACTCCTAGCAATTTGGATTTCAAACACAATACTTGCAATCATTCTTGAACTACAGTTGAAAGAGAGATACCTAGCTCCCTTGGGAATCTATGCTGAAGAAGTTTATTTTTGCTCGAACTCCATCAAAAATTCAAAATTCATCTTTCATCTCGAATATTTGACTAATCTATACCCACGTTCTACTAACAACAATGAAAGGAAAAATAAATTAATTTTGCACATAGATATTTGAAAGAAATCTAGAAAATAAATTTAGTCCTTAGTTGTCTACCATTCTTGAAGAACTCTTTTCTTTTAAATCTCATTTTCAAATACACGTTCTCACAATAAAAATTTTGCACGTAAATTTTTTTTTTTAAAAATCTTACTTTTTAACCACATATTATCTAAAAATCACTATTTTAAAATTCATTTTTTCCAAAAAAAAAAAAAAAAATATTTTAGCCCCTCGTTTGGCCCTCATTATTTCAAATTATAATGGGTGAAATAGTATTTTTTTTTAAAATGAAAAAAGATGGAAATGTTTTTGATTGACGTGAAATGTTATTTTAGGAAAATTGTGTGACTAAAAATAAGAGAGAAAAATAAAATTTAATTTGATGAGGGATGGCCGGATGGGCATTAAATAGGGATTTAATGTACTTTGGGTGATGTGTGCAATCTTTGACAACTCAGAATTAGGGCCTCTTTCTTCCCTTATCCTCTCCTCCATCAATGGACAGGCTTCAACAACTAATATTTCTAGCTTGGTGAGGCGCCACATCGCTTCCTTAGAGGGCATATGCCTAAGCCTTTTTAAGTCACGCAGCTTTAAAAAATGCAGAGATGAGAAACCCCCAAACCACTCTGGCAATGCTTCAATTCCAAAACCACACAATTCTAAATATGTGAGCGAGGTGAGATGTTGAAGCTGATATGACAATGAGTCCCAATGTTCCCAACCATATAAAGTCAAAGAGTCGAGAGATTTGGATCGTTGGATGCCGTCGAGAGCAGCTTGGAATGAGTTGAAATCAATTGATTTTGAGAATCCACCAAACTTCAAAGATCTTAAGTTGCTAAGAAGGCCAATTCCCTTGGGCAAACTCCTCAATTCAGGACAACAATCTATAGAAAACGATGAAATACAAGGCAGTTCCCCCAAATCTATCGCAAAAGAAACAAGTTTGTCGCAGCCATTCACACATAGAGACTCCAAACACCCGGCGGACTCAATCATTTCACTTGGTAGGCTAATCAGCTCAGAGCAATTAAGAATTACCAACTTTTGAAGAGAAGGGAGACCTTTTTGTCCAATTTGACATGAAATTGATTGCAGACTTCGACATCCATCTATTCTCAAATTCTTAAGAGACTGGAAGCTGTGTAGATCAGGTAATTCTGTCAATTTGTCACAACCTATAATACTCAACTCTCGAAGATATTTCCGGCATCCTTTCAAGTGGGGAAGACAAGTGAGCGTTGATATATTCCTGATCGAGAGATTTTCCAAAGAAGTTAGGTTGTTGCTACCCAAAATCCTTGTCAATGGAAAATCACTATCCATAGTATCAATCCTCAATTTTTTCAAGCAAGGGAAATGACTTGGAGAAGTATTCAATTTGTGGCAATTTTCAATCTCCAAAACTTCAAGGCAAGGAAATAACTGCTCTCTGCATGTTTGTGTTTCCGCGACTGGCATCACCTCAGCTTCCGCCCACTCTGTTAGGTTTGGCATGTTCTTTAGAATGAGTCTTTCAAGTGCTGGGAACATTACTCTTGTCTCTTGGCCACTGTTGCTAGAACCTGATATATTATAACTGACACCATAGAATGAAGGACCTATAGATTGTACGTTAGTCAGTCCGTCGAAGGTCAGAAATTTGAGGAGTGGCAGGTGGCCAAACATGGGAATTTCTTCACAATTCTCGCAATTTATGAACTTGACCTTTATCAATTTATCAAGTTTTAACCGACCACTGCCATTAAGGGATACTTCCATTCTCATAGTCCATGATGGGAAGTTTGTACCTCTGAACCCTTCAATTGTTATGCTCTTCAAATTCGGGTGAGGTTGGAGGCCTTCGAGGACACTTTTATCGTTGATGTTGCCTTCCGAGACATTCTCATCATTGTTTGTTGTCCACACAAGACATAACTCATATATCTTTGGCTTTCCAACCAAATCCGCCTTCTCAGCTTCTTCTATGCCATTCACTAGTTGAAGATTGCGTATCTCCAGTTTGCCTGTAAGATTCTTCAAAAATCCTAGCTCTTCGATTCGGCAGCCTTCCTTGTCACCCACACTGAAAAACAGTAATGTTTGAAGATGAGACAATTTTCCGATTTTAGGCGGCATCTGGAAATCTTTGTCATCAGAATAAAAGTAGAGATGTCTCAAATTACTCAAGTCGCATAGCCTTTCTGGAAGCCGTTGAAGAGAAGCGCATCCCTCAATCCTTAACGTTTGCAAATTGTAGAGCTTGCAAATCGAATCTGGCAAAGTACTCATTACATAATTTCCGGATGAATCAAAATATCTCAAATGTATCAACTTTCCAATTGCGGAAGGAAGAACTTTAACGCGTACGCCTTCTTTAACGCCTAAGCCTACGCCACGTATCTTTACAACATGCAGGTGCTTGAACCATGGCAAATTGTCAGGTAATCTGCTGCAGGTGAATGTTGTGCGCAGATAACTTGCTTTCTCTTTTGTAAATGCTCGTGCTTCCGCTCCACTTAATGGTTTAGCTCTGACTTTAGGAATGCCGTCAGCAATGTGATCCTCCGCATTAAAGCTTTCTGAATTTGAAACCGAACATGCGAGATCATGCACAAGATCGTGCATCTTGCAGTATTTGATATTGCCATACTTCTTATCCTTTACGGCCTCTTGCAGGAAGGACTTTTGCAACAGAATGTTAAAACATGTATTGCCTAAAGTCTCCATATTTTCTTCTCGATTATCCGGAAGAAATCCTTCCGCCATCCAGAGTTGGATTAAATCTTCTCTCTCTATCCGTGCATCCTCGGCAAATATTGAACAATAGGCAAAACATTTTTTAAGTAATGGAGAAGATAAACGATCAAAGCTTAACTTTAAGACTTGCATCATACTGTTTTGATTTGTATCAAGTTTTGAAAGCCCATTCTCTAGAACTGAAATCCACTCACCTACTTCCTTTCCTTGCAAAGTTCCGCCGACCATGTTTGCTGCTAATGGTAGACCTCTACATTTGCAAGCAATCTCATATCCAACTTTCTCAAATCGTTCTGGGACTTCTGCATCTCCAAAGGTCCGTTTTTTGATAATAGACCAGCATTGATCATCTTTTAATAATTCCAAGCTGTATGGATCTCTGTAAGTTTTCACAATTGATGCCACCTTTAGATCACGTGTAGTCACCACGATGACATTTCCTTTATTGGGGTTAACTCCAGCCATAGTATTTTTGAAATCATCCCAATTAAATTGTCCATTTTCATTCCAAATATCATCAAGAACAAGCAAGTATTTTTTGCCTTCCAATTGCTTTCCAAGATTTTTCACTATAGCTGCCCTGTTGTCTTCGACAGAAGGACCTTCCAAGTATTCCAGAATTCTTTTAAAAATTATCGTTACATCAAATTTTTTTGAGATGCATACCCAAATCCTTTCATCAAAATGACTCTTTGTGCTCGGATGATTGAAGACCGCCCGAGCTAAAGTTGTTTTGCCTAGTCCTCCCATTCCAACTATGGGAAGGACTGAAATAACTGCGTCATTTGTGTTGGTTATCAGCTTCAAAATTTCTCCTTCATCATCTTGTCTTCCGACAACATTTGAATCAACGGTCATGCTATCAGTTTCCACGACCGGAGGAAGAGAGAGATCAAAGTCAGCAACTCTCCGGAGGCGAAAGGTATTAGCGTCATCTTCGATCATTTTTTTCAAGTTGACGTTGATGCCCTTGATCCTGCGAGCCATTCTCCATCGGAGAGCCAAAGGAGGGGTAAATGAAAAGATATTTAAGCACCCCCTTATCTTAGTCTGGTCTTGGATCTCCACCATATGACGCATATTTTCATAGTTGATCTCGTCCAAGATATGATCAGCATCGTAAGTAACATCTCGAAGGTTCTCGAGCCAGAGTTTGACAGCCTTATCGGTAACTTGGCGTTTCTCAGCATCTTGCAAGACACGATCCATCATTTCCAACGATCTGCCTAACTTTCTTAAGTCTTCCTGGAAACCCCACACCAGACTCAACTCTGAAGTGGCGGATGCAAGCAACTTCTCCAGTGTAACTTGAACGGTGGCACTAATAACAGCATCCATTGTCTTGCTTTGGAATTGTGTTGCGCGTGACTGGTTGATTTTAGAGAGAGAGAAAAAGAGAGATGCAGAATGCATATGCTTGTGGTTTGTTATTAGTACTGAGGGATCATATAATTATCAACCGGGCTACAGGTCCAGAGAGGGTTGACAGGTACTCACATTGTGGGGCTCACTAGATTTTTTTTTTAATACATGGGGAGCCTATCTACAGTGAGGGCTTGTAACCCCCCTATCAATAGGCCCCTGTACAAGGGGCTTAAGTCTATAACTATTCATCACGTATGCGCTAATTATAGATTTCCAATAATTAACAATGCTAATAGATGGAAAAAGCAATGTTGTCGTCAACAGTGACAAAATATCACATGGTAGCTGGGCCCTAATGTTCCACAATGCTGCTTCTAGTCCACATATTCAAATAAACGGGAATGAACCTGTCTTGGCGTACAGAATTTTTGTTTACAGAATTTGTACAGAAAACACACAATAAGAGAGTGGGTGGGTGATTTTTGGACAATAAAATACTCACATGTACAAACAGATTTTTTCAACGGGAACTAGATGAGATGGAGGAGCAAAAGTTTAAGCCAAAACTATGGGAAGACCCCCTCATTACAAATTCATGCCTAAAATTAGATTCGTACGTACTAATCAGTTATCCAATAAACATAAATGAGAATAGTAACATACAAAATTAGAAATCAAGTGATTCGATTCGAACTCTTGAAGAACCGGATGGAACCCTTTTCTAAATGTGGATTTTATGCATGGAACCATACTGTTCCACATAAAATGGAAGGATCAAATGGGTCTATTCTGATGCAACCCTCTTCTTTATGTGGATGCTTTTAAACACACACAAGATCTATATTGAAACTACTCTACGGTTTTGGTCATGACTAGATAAGGGAAGCAGTCCCTTTGGTTTTGGAGCTATTGGTCGTGTCTTGACTGAGCATATCGTTAGCATTCATGAGTTCTTATTTTTGAATTCGAAATTATAGTCTAGAAAATAAATGAATTCGTTGAAAAAAAAAACCCCAAAAAGGAAGGAAAGTACTCAACCCACCTGACCCCCCACCTTATACAAAAAAAAATTTCATGTTGAAAAGAAAAATTACAAGGGTTTATTTTTGTATTATTTTTCCTTTGTTGATGTAAGTGAAAAATTTGTCTCTCTATAAAAGTATAGGCAAGATTATTGTGCCATGTTAGATTTTTGCGATTCGTATTTGCACTTAATTTTTGTTATTCGAAATTTAATTTTTATTTTTCTAAGTTAGGAACAGTTCGATATATATAACATCGAATCAAATTGAGTGAGAAAAGAAGTTTCATATAGTCGCCAAAAAATTTATTGAAAAAAACATTTTAGAGCTGAGCTTAAAGTTTTGCCAATCATACAATTATTATCTCTTAGAGATAAGAGACATTTTTCATGTTTGAAAAATCGCATTAACCTTTTATATTTTAGTTTTATGTATCACATACATAATCGGGCAACTTTTTGAGACATATATTTTAAAATGAGATTGATATATCTAAAATGTCATTATGAAAAAAATACTAAAGATTAGAAATAAAGAAATTTAATTTCGAAAGTAGTAATACTTCAATAGTAGTAATTTTACGCCTCAGTTTGTAATAGTTTCTTGATTGACATGTTACCAATCAGTGTATGGCTGACCAACAACTATTTACATAGGTTTTCAAATAATTGATGAATTAAGATAGGAAAATTGCATCTTAAGCGCACAATCTATTGTTCTATTCGTGTAAGTCGTCAACCTTTCTTTATAACTTATACAATTAGCTGTCAACAACAAAAATCATCTACATCTTAATTAACTGTGTGTTAATCAAAATTTGCATAATTAATTTGTTGGTGTGTAGACCATACCTTGCTAAAATGAGTAACTCAAATATTTAAGTGATTTAGGATTTTTAACCCTACATACTCACAAAAATGTGGATTTTTTATTATTATTTTTTAGATTCTAGAAATCCGACTATTTAAACATGCTCATGAAATTGTAAGCTTCTATAATCAGTTTAAAAAGCATAATATTGATATGAATGAATCCTTTATTGTTTTGTTCATCATGGATAAACTCCGTTCGTCGTGGAAAGACTATAATAAGAGTCTTAAGCTCCAAAGGAATGACATATACATCGAGGATTTGGGCCGACATCTCCTAGTAGTAGAGGAATTTGTTGACCTCAAAAAGTGTACCTATGAGCAGTCAACAGATCCCAGGGCCTCTCACGTCTGATTCAGCATTTCTTCCTGCACACTAGGACAAACCGTTAGTTGCACGTGACCTTCTCCAAAGAGGAGGGGAGCCGGCCGCGCGCACTCCGACGATCAAGTCAGTTGGATGATAATATATATGAGTGTGGGAAGGCTAAAACGTGAGCCTCCAAAATACATAAGGGGATCGACCTTGGGGAGATAAATAGAACAATAAAATATAGAGAGAATTGCTAAATAGTATTGAGAATCCAATTTAGCATTACCTTCAAATGACACAACGTGTGAACTTTTTATACTAGGTGAGGGTGAATAAGGATCGTTTAATAACTGGACACGTGGCCTCTCATCCTAGCGGTTGAGACCTCTTGTCATAGACTTTAAACATATTTAATGTCCTGATTACTCATACCTTAACTCTGACATGCGGGATTGGGATTGACCTGCGTGATTGACGCATCCGCTATTGCAGTATGTTGTCACATCAACCATTTATCAGAAGATCTTTGTATGAGATCTTCAATAGAATAGTCATACTGCATACTATTCACGTGACAAGAGTTCGGTATGGCACGATGGTTCGGACATAAGAGGTTCGTATCAATGGTTCGGTCTCTGGGTTCGGGTCGTTACGCGGGATCATAGGTTCGGCCACGTGACTTGTGAATTTCTGCCACGCGTTGCATGCTGTGGCTGCCACGTGTCGTATGCTGGGGCCCTTGTATAGCTGCCTGTAACAACTAGTCCCCGAAGTCCATGTATGTTATTTATATAATGCATGGACTTGAAGTAGAAAATAAAAGTGGCCGTAACAACTAGTCCCCGAAGTCCATGTATGATTATTTATATAATGCGTGAACTTGAAGTAGAAAAGAAAAGTGGTCGTAAAAACTACTCCCCGAAATCCATGTATGATTAATTATATAGTGCGTGGACTTGAAAGCCGGGTTGTGATGCCTGCAGAGGAGGCGTGATTGTGAGTGGGTATAAGTGGTGAATCCATATAAGCGGGTCATGAAATATGTGGGGTGAAGCCCTGTTGGCGAGCCCTGTTGGCGAGCCCTTGAGTATGTAGAAGAGCCATATAGGCGAGTCTGTTGCGAAAGAGGCAAGGCCAAATAGGCGAGCCTGTTGTGAAAGAGGTGAGGCCATATATGTTGAGCTCAAAAAGTGTGCCTATGAGCTGTCAACAGATCTCAGAGCCTCTCACGTCCGATTCAGCCTTTCTTCCTGCACACTAGGACAAATCGTCAGTTGCACGTGACCTTCTCCAAAGAAGGGGGAGCCGGCTGCGCGCACTCCGACGATCAAGTCAATTGGAGTGGTAATATATATAAGTGTGTGAAGGCTAAAACGTGAGCATCCAAAATACATAAGGGGGTCGACTTTGGGGAGATAAATAGAACAATAAAATATAGAGAGAATTGCTAAGTAGTATTGAGAATCCAATTTAGCATTTCCTTCAAATGGTACAATGTGTGAGCTTTTATACTGAGTGAGGGTGAATAAGGATCGTTTGATAACTAGACACGTGGCCTCATCCTAGCGGTTGAGACCTATTGTCATAGATTTCAATGCATTTAATGTCCTGACTACTCATGCCTTAACTCTGACATGCGGGATTGGGATTGACCTGCGTGATTGATGCAGCCGCCATTGCAGCGTGTTGTCACATCAACTATTTATCAGAAGATCTTTGTATGAGATCTTCAATAGAATAGTCATACTACATATTGTTCACGCGACATGAGCTCAGTACGGCACAATGGTTCGGACATAAGAGGTTCGTATCAATGGTTCGGTCTCTGGGTTCGGGTTGTTACGCGGGATCATAGGTTCGGCCACGTGGCTTGTGAATTTCTGTCACGCGTTGCATGTTGTGGCTGCCACGTGTATGCTGGGGCCCTTGTATAGCTGCCCGTAACAGAATTCAAAATGAATAGTTTCGAGGAAAACGTTAAGGAAGGATCCAAGGAACAGAAAGGGCTTGCTATCATCTTTCGCAAGATGATCTCAAAAGAGAATATCGTCATTTGTGGAAATTTCTAAGAATGTCATTGCCACTTGCATGGAATCAGTAATACGCATTTTAGCTCCCGTTTGGCCCCATTAAATTAAAAGCAATGGTACCCCTACGTCTACGGGAGCTTGACTTTGCCTATTCTATGCAGGCAATTTCTAGGAATCTCATTGCTACTGGTCAATAAACTATTCATGAAAAGGAAAAGGACTGCTCCAATATTTTAGACTTGACAGGTAAATATTTCACTATAAAGAAAAATAGACAAAATACTTAATATTCTCGTTAAATTAGGTCTAAAATGTTTCCTATTATTACTTATTGATATAGGCTACATTTTTAATACCTAAAACAATTTTTTCTATGGTAAAGTTATTATTTAGTGGTATTTTGATAACAATCCATTAGAGATAACTAAGAATATCCATAGCTTAGATAATTAGAATACACGGTGTTTAAGGTTCAAATTTCTTCCGGTTAATAATAAATCGAATAAGAAAGTAACCTTGTGCTAATTCCTCGAAAAAAAATAAGTGAGTGCAAGTGAATAGTCGATTTTTTTTTTTATATTATTGGATGCATAAAAGAGTTTGCATGAGTTGTAGGATCAATCAGAGAAGGTTTTGTGTGACAGTAGACAAGTCGGGGCTATCCTAACCTTGGTGGTGATCGCTAAAGCTTCTTTCAGCTAGGCCACTACATGCGAAGATTTCTAAATGGATGGGCATGGCCTCCCATGTGCTTGGGGCGATCGCTCCTCACTCTTCTTCAATTGTTTACCTCTTTTCATATGAAAATCGTTTATGTAACTCTAAATATGAAATGATGTGACTCGTATGAATGATTGTAACTCTTGATAAGTATATTTTCAACATCTATAAATAAGATTTATAAGATCCATTATTCCCTTGTTATTGTATAATAAAACCATCATTTGCATCTTTTTCTTGCATTAACTT